>SJYX01018129.1:269446-330263 GCA_006410675.1 Oreotragus oreotragus
GGAAGGAATGATGCTAAAACTGAAACTCCAGTACTTTGGCCACTTCATGAGAAGAGTTGACTCATTGGAAAAGACTCTGATGCTGGGAGGGATTGTGGGCAGGAGAAGGGAATGACAGAGGATGAGATGGCTGGATGGCATCACTGACTCGATGGACTTGAGTCTGAGTGAACTCCGGGAGTTGGTGATAAACAGGGAGGCCTGGCGTGCTGCGATTCACGGGGTCGCAGAGTCGGACGCGACTGAACTTACTTTTTGTAATTTGAGCACTTGACAATGATATTTACATGTTTCTTTGAAAACAATATTCATATCCTCTACCTTCATGCAAATTTAAACATTTCTTAATGTAAAATCATGTTTAAAGACTTTTATAATGAATGATGTTTTTAAACATAGTTCCTAAGAAGCCAGAATCTACTGATGAAGAAGAAAAAATTGGAAATGGAGAGAGTGATTTAGAAGAAGCTTGCATTTTGCCTCACAGTCCTATAAATGTGGACAAAAGACCTATTACAATTAAATCACCCAAGGTGAAGTATTTTTTTGTGATTCTAAGACTGGCTATGTAGAAGCACAACACATTGGAAGGGAATCCACAAGTATTACTGCTTTGTTTTTGAATATGAGTAGAGACTGTGGTAGTTACCCACAGCATGAATAACTGCCCCAGCGATGCTTAAATGCACTTGACTTATGGTGCCCTGGTCAAATCAATAGCTGGAGAAGTGTTTTCTTTTACTCTTAGCTGTATACTGTGTCATTATTTGTTCACCATTTTACTCATTCATCCATTTATTCACTCATTCATTGAATGTATCCTTTGCTCCAAAAACTGTTAACGTGGATGATAATTTAAGTTAGCCAATTCCAAAGTTCCTGAGTATATAGATTATACATTGATTTATAAGACTGTTTATGACATGGTTGTTTTTATCATTAGTTACTAAATTTAAAATATGTTACCAATTTAAACTTAGTGACATTTATTTATATTTTCTTTGAGTAATTGTTTTAGAGCACATCTTAATATGATAAGGTTAACTGATGGTGAAAATGGTTTTCATTTGTCAGGATAAATGGCAGCCACTGTTGAGTACAGTTACAGGTGTTCACAAATACAAATGGTTGAAGCAGAATGTTCAGGGTTTGTATCCTCAGTCTGCCCTCCTCAGTACAATTGCTGAATTTGCCCTTAAAGAAGAGCCAGTGGATGTGGAAAAAATGAGAAAGTGCCTACTAAAACAGGTAAGTTTGCTACGACCATTCTTCTCTGTCTTGGATAATACATAAACACTTAACAGTATGTATTGATTTTTTTCCCAGTTGGAGAGAGCAGAAGTTCGCCTGGAAGGGATAGATACAATTTTAAAACTGGCAGCCAAAAATTTCTTACTTCCATCTGTGCAGTATGCTATGTTTTGTGGATGGCAAAGACTTATTCCAGAAGGGATTGATATAGGGTAAAACTTTTTTGTCTTAATTTTCTTAATTTTTTCTTAATTAAGGGAAGCTGTGACAGCAGAGCATTGTTTTATTAAATTCTTCATCTTTGTTTGAAGGGAACCCCTTACTGATTGTTTAAAGGATGTTGATTTGATTCCACCTTTTAATCGGATGCTGCTTGAAGTAACTTTTGGCAAGCTGTATACTTGGGCTGTTCAGAATATTCGAAATGTTTTGATAGATGCAAATGCCAAATTTAAAGAACTTGGTGAGTTAAAAATCTGGTGGTTAAAAGGCTGTATTAAAATTGCTATTGATGTCAATGATGATATCAGCATTATTTCTTAGTTTGTCTCTTAATTATATATTCTGGAAACTTTGAAATGCTAATTTTTGCTTTGAAGACTTTCATAACTTTGTACATTAGAATGATAATCTAAGCTGCTTTAAACTTTCTCATACTCTAAACTAAAGTTTCAGAATTCGACAGAAGATATAATATTGTACTATCCTAATACAAAGCTTTTATATTTTAACATTTTTAAGTGTATCACACAATATACCTTAAAATGTCTTTTTTATTAGTACATAATTTCCTTAAGGGTTTAAGCATCTACAGAGAAGAGAGAGAAGTGGTTTTGTGGAAGACAAGTGAAATCTCTCTCTTGTAATTGACATGAAAGGAGTGAGTCACTAGGGATATTTAGAAGAGCAGAGTCACAAGTTTTGTAGATAGAGAAGATAGCTACGTGTGAAGTGACGGTGATATGATTATTGCAGAGTAATATGGAACTGCCCAGTGTCCACACTCTGGATATCTGATGAAAAAGACAGACTTACTGTAAAAAATTGCTAATGCTTTCTGCTTTGTGTATGTTCTTGGATCAATGCACAATAAATTTATTTGAGTGCCAATGCCTTTTAGGTATCCAGCCTGTCCCCTTGCAAACCATTACAAATGAGAACCCATCAGGACCAAGCCTGGGGACGACCCCACAAGCTCGCTTTCTCCTGGTAATGCTCAGTATGCTCACCCTGCAGCACGGTGCCCACAATCTGAGCCTTCTGCTGAATTCCGGCACGCTTGCTCTTACGCAGACAGCACTTCGTCTCATTGGTGGGTTGGCTTTGCCCTAAGTCACTTGTGAAAATTCAATGGTTTGTCTTGATCTCTCTTTCTATAAATTTTTTTTTTGGTGGATAAGTACAAATAACATAAAATTTACCATTCTAAGTAATTTTATAATTCATTGTCAGTAATCACATCCACAATGTTGTGCAAGCATTAATGCTGTTGTCTGTAACTGTTTATCACCTGAAATGCAAACACATGTCCATTTACCAGTGACTCCGGACTTCCCACTCCCCTAATTATTGGCAGTAGCAAATCTGCTTTCTATCTTTGTGGACTTACTTGTTTGGATATTTCATACAAATGAAATCATACAAATTTCAGCCTTTTGTATCTGGCTTATTTAGCATGCATTAATATCAGTACTTCATTTCTTTTTATGGCTAATAAATATTATATGAATACACTATGTTTTATTCATCCTTTGATGGATATTGGCTTATATCTACCTTTTGGCCATGCTAAATAGTATTGCTAGGTATATTTCATACAAGTGAAATCATACAAATTTCAGCCTTTTGTATCTGGCTTATTTAGCATGCATTAATATCAGTACTTCATTTCTTTTTATGGCTAATAAATATTATATGAATACACTATGTTTTATTCATCCTTTGATGGATATTGGCTTATATCTACCTTTTGGCCATGCTAAATAGTATTGCTAGGAAATCTGTGTACAGGCTTTTATTTGCAAACTTGTTACCAGTCCCTTTGTTATATACATAGGAGTAGAATTGCAGGGTTATATGGTATTCCTATGTTCAGCTTGCTCAGAAATTGCCAGACTATTCCACAGCACTATATCATTTTACATTTTCACCCGCAGTGGGCCAAGAGTTGCAGCTTCTCCATGTCCTTGCCAACACAAGTTATTTTCTGATTTTTTTTTTTTTTTTAATTTAGGCTACTCAAGTTGGTGTAAAGTGATATTTCATTATGATTTGTTTTATGCTTCTCTAATATTGAGTGTCCTTTCATGGATCTCAGCCTTGTGGTGAAGGGTCTTGCATAACTCAGTGAAGTGATGAGCCATGCTGTGCAAGGCCACCCAGAATGTCACAATGAAGAGTACTGACAGAATGTGGTCCACTGGAGGAGGGAATAGGAAACCACTGCAGTGTTCTTGCCTGGAGAACCCCATGGACAGTAAGAAAAGGCAAAAAGATAACAGAGCAGAAGATGAGCTCTCCAGGTAGGAAGGTACCCAGGATGCTTCTGGGGAAGAGAGGAAAGCAGTTACTAATAGCTCCAGAAAGAATGAAGCGCTAGGGAGAAGTGAAAACAATGCTCAGGTGTGGAGGTCTGGTGGTGAAAGTGAAGTCGATGCTGTAAAGAACAATGTTGCATAGGAACCTGAAATGTTAGGTCCTTGAATCATGGTAAGTCGGACGTGGTGAAGCAGGAGATGGCAAGAGTGAACATTGACATCTTAGCAGTCAGTGAGCTAAAATGGATGGGAATGGGTGAATTTATCAGATGACCATTATGTCTACTATTGTGGCCAAGAATCCCTTAAAAGAAATGAAGTAGCCTTCATAGAAGGCTATGAAAGAGCCTGAAATGCAGTGTTTGGGCACAATCTCAAAAACGACAGAATGATCTTGATTCATTTCCAAGGCAAACCTTTCAGCATCATAGTAATAATCCAAGTCTATGCCCCAACCACTGATGCTGAAGAAGCTGAAGTTGACCAGTTTTGTGAAGACCTTTGGTGTTGGAGAATACTCTTGAGTATCCCTTGGACTGCAAGGAGATCCAACCAGTCCATCCTAAAGGAGATCAGTCCTGGGTGTTCATTGGAAGGACTGATGTGGAAGCTGAAACTCCAATACTTTGGCCACCTGATGTGAAGAGTTGACTCATTAGAAAAGACCCTGATGCTGGGAGGGATTGGGGGCAGGAGGAGAAGGGGACAACAGAGGATGAGATGGCTGGATGGCATCACGGACTCGTTGGAGGTGAGTCTGAGTGAACTCCGGGAGATGGTGATGGAGAGGGAGGCCTGGCGTGCTGTGATTCATGGGGTCGCAATGAGTCGGACACGACTGAGCGACTGAACTGAACTGATGACGCATTCTTGAACTAACACCAAAAAGTGATGTCCATAGGGGATTGGAATGCACAAATGGGAAGTGAAGATATACTCAGAATAACAGGTAAATATGGCCTTGGAGTTTTGTCAAGAGAACACACTGGTCATAGCAAACACCCTTTTCCTAACAACCTAAGAGACACTTCCACACATGGACATCATCAGATGGTCAATACTGAAATAAGATTGATTATGTTCTTTCTAGCCAAAGATGGAGAAACTCTATACAGTCAGTAAAAACAAGACCTGGAGCTGACTGTGGCTCAGATCATGAGGTCCGTGAAGCAAAATTCAGGCTTAAATTGAAGAAGGTAGGGAAAACCACTAGGCCATTCAGTTATAACCTAAATCAAATCCCTTAATGATCGTATGGTGGCGGTGACAAATAGATTCGAGCGATTAGATCTGGTAGAGTACCTGAAGAACTATGAATAGAGGTGCATAACATTGTACAGGAGGCAGTGACCAAAACCATCCCAAATAAAAAGAAATGCAGAAGGCAAAAGTGGTTGTCTAAGGAGGCTTTACAGATAGCTGTGAAAAGAAGTGAAAGGCAAGGGAGAAAGGGAAAGATATATCAAACTGAATCCAGAGTTCCACAGACTCGCAAGGCCTTATTAAATGAACAGTGCAAAGAAATGGAAGAAAGCAACAGAATGGGAAAAGACAGATCTCTTCCAGAAAGTTGGAGATATATATCAAAGGAACATTTCATACAAGGATGAGTATGATAAAGGACAGAAAGGACACGGGCTTAACAGAAGCAGAAGAAGAGATTGGAAAGAAGAGGTGGCATGAATACACAGAGGTATACAATGAAGGTGTTAGTGACTGGCATGACCAGGATGGTGTTTTCACTCACCTGGAGCAATACATCCTGGAGTGTGAAGTCAGGTGGGCTTTAGGAAGCATTACTATGAACAAAACAGGAGGTGATGGAAATCCAGCTGAGCTATTTAAATTCCTAAAAGATGATGCTGTCAAAGTGCTGCAGTCAGTATGTCAGCAAATTTAGAAAAGTCAATGGCCGCAGGACTCGAAAAGGTCAGTTTTCACTCCAATCCCAAAGAAGAAGTAATGCCAACAAATATTCAAACTACTGTACTGTTGCACTCATTTTGCATATTGGTAAGAAAGAAAGAAACAAAGTGAAGTCGCTCAGTCGTGTGTGACTCTTTGCAACCCCATGGATTGAGTGTAGCCTACCAGGCTTCTCCATCCATGGGATTTTCCAGGCAAGAGTACTGGAGTGGGGTGCCATTTCCTTCTCCAGGAGATCTTCCTGACTCAGGGATTGAACTTAGGTCTCCTGCATTGTAGGCAGACACTTTACTGTCTGAGCCACCAGGGAAGTCCATTACCAGGACTTCAACCAAGAACTTCTGTATGTACAAGCTGGGTTTCAAGAGGCAGAGGAAGCAGAGATCAGATTGCCATCATTTGTTGGATCATGGTGAGAGCAAGGGAGTTCCAGAAAACATCTTAATTCTGCTTCATTGCTAAAATCTTTGACTGTGGAAAAATTCTTAAAGACATGGGAATACCAAACCACCTTACCTTTCTCCTGAGAAATCTGTGTGTCAAGAAGAAAGTTAGAAGTGGACATGGACCAATGGATTAGTTCAAAATTGATAGAAGAGTATGACAAGGCTGTACATTGTCACCCTACTTATTTAACTTTCTCGTAGAGTACATCATGTGACATACTGAGTAGGAGGAATCAAAGATTGCTGGGAGAAATATCAATAATCTCAGATACGCAGATGATGCTGCTTTAATGGCAGGAAGTGAAGAGGAACTAAAGAGCCTCTTGATGAGGGTGAAAGAGGAGAGGGAAAAAGCTGGCTTGAAATTCAACGTTAAAAAAAAAAAATAAGGTCATGGCATCTGGTCCTATCACTTCATGGCAAATAGAAGGGGAAAAAGTAGAAGCAGTGATCAATTTTATTGGGCTCAAAAATCACTGTGAATGGTGACTATAGTGATTAAATTAAAAGACTCTTTCTCCTTGGAAGGAAAGCTATGAGAAAACTAGAGAGTATATTTTAAAGCAGAAATGTCACTTTGCCAACAAACTTCCTGTGATAATGTACAGATGTGAGAGTTGGACCATAAAGAAGGCTGAGTGCCAAAGAATTGATGCTTTTAAATTGTGGTGCTGAAGAAGACTCTGGAGAGTCTTTTGGACTGCAAGGAGATCAAACTAGTAAATCTTAAAGGAAATGAACCCTGAATATTCATTTGAAGGATTGATGCTGAAACTCCCATACTTTGGCCACCTGATGCCACCAGCCAACTCACTGGAAAAGACCCTGATGCAGGGAAAGATTGAAGGCAAAAGGAGATGGGGCAGCAGAGGGTGAGGTGGTTAGATAGCATCACTGACTCAGTGGACATTAATTTGAGCAAACTCTGGAAGACAGTGGAGGATAGAGGAGCCTGGCATGCTACAGTCCGTGGGGTTACAAACAGGCAGACATAACTTAGTGGCCAAACAACAACAGTACTGAATGACATTAGTCTCTGTTCCCGTGCTTCTTGGCCATTTGTATATCTAGGACATAATGTCTGTTCAGGTCCTTTGCTCATTTAAGAATTTAGTTTTGTGTGTTGTTGAGTTGTAGAGGTCCTTTGACAGTCTGGATACTAGACTATTAACAGTGATATGATTGGAGGACTTTTTTTTTTTTTTTTTCCATTCTGGATTTTGTTCTGCTTTGGTTTGCAGAAATTATAAAATGTCTAATTTATCTATTAGTATTCTTCTTATTCTTTTGTTGCTTGTGCTTTTGATGTTATGTCTAAGAAATCATTGCCAAATCCAAGGTCATGAGGATTACCCATTATATTTTCTTCATTAAGTCTTATATTTAGTTTTATGATCCACTTTAAGATGATTTTTTAAATATGTGAGATGAGGGTTTACTTTATTAATTTTTTGGTTATCCAGTTGTTTCAGTATCANATTCTTTTGTTGCTTGTGCTTTTGATGTTATGTCTAAGAAATCATTGCCAAATCCAAGGTCATGAGGATTACCCATTATATTTTCTTCATTAAGTCTTATATTTAGTTTTATGATCCACTTTAAGATGATTTTTTAAATATGTGAGATGAGGGTTTACTCTATTAATTTTTTGGTTATCCAGTTGTTTCAGTATCATTTTTTGGAAAGACTGTTCTCAAATTCTTAGCACCGCTGTCAAAAATCATTTTGACTGTAGCTGTTTAAGTTTATTTCTAGAATATCAGTTTTGTTTGTATTGTTCTATGTGTGTCATTATGCTAATCCCACATTGTTTTGAACAGTGATAAAAGCTTTGTGGTAAGTTTTAAAATTGACAGGTTTGTCTTTACTTTTTCTTTCTCACGATTATTTTAGTTATTTCTGGTCCCTTGCATTTCCATATGACTTCCAGCTCTGGCTTTTCCATGTTTGCTAAAAGGCCATTGAAATTTTCAAGGATTGTATTGAATCTGTAGGTACTTTTGGAGAATACTGCCCTCTTAACAATATTAAGTCTTTTATTTCATGAATATGAGATTATTTTATGTTTGTTTAGGTCTTCTTTCATTTCTTTCAGCAATATTTTATAGATTTTTGTTGTTGCTATCAGGGTAACGCTGGCCTCATTGAGTAAGTTAGCGAGTAGTTCTCTCTTGTTCTGTCTTTGAAAGAGTTAGAAGTGGTGTNATCGTATGGTGGCGGTGACAAATAGATTCGAGCGATTAGATCTGGTAGAGTACCTGAAGAACTATGAATAGAGGTGCATAACATTGTACAGGAGGCAGTGACCAAAACCATCCCAAATAAAAAGAAATGCAGAAGGCAAAAGTGGTTGTCTAAGGAGGCTTTACAGATAGCTGTGAAAAGAAGTGAAAGGCAAGGGAGAAAGGGAAAGATATATCAAACTGAATCCAGAGTTCCACAGACTCGCAAGGCCTTATTAAATGAACAGTGCAAAGAAATGGAAGAAAGCAACAGAATGAGAAAAGACAGATCTCTTCCAGAAAGTTGAAGATATATATCAAAGGAACATTTCATACAAGGATGAGTATGATAAAGGACAGAAAGGACACGGGCTTAACAGAAGCAGAAGAAGAGATTGGAAAGAAGAGGTGGCATGAATACACAGAGGTATACAATGAAGGTGTTAGTGACTGGCATGACCAGGATGGTGTTTTCACTCACCTGGAGCAATACATCCTGGAGTGTGAAGTCAGGTGGGCTTTAGGAAGCATTACTATGAACAAAACAGGAGGTGATGGAAATCCAGCTGAGCTATTTAAATTCCTAAAAGATGATGCTGTCAAAGTGCTGCAGTCAGTATGTCAGCAAATTTAGAAAAGTCAATGGCCGCAGGACTGGAAAAGGTCAGTTTTCACTCCAATCCCAAAGAAGAAGTAATGACAACAAATATTCAAACTACTGTACTGTTGCACTCAGTTTGCATATTGGTAAGAAAGAAAGAAACAAAGTGAAGTCGCTCAGTCGTGTGTGACTCTTTGCAACCCCATGGATTGAGTGTAGCCTACCAGGCTTCTCCATCCATGGGATTTTCCAGGCAAGAGTACTGGAGTGGGGTGCCATTTCCTTCTCCAGGAGATCTTCCTGACTCAGGGATTGAACTTAGGTCTCCTGCATTGTAGGCAGACACTTTACTGTCTGAGCCACCAGGGAAGTCCATTACCAGGACTTCAACCAAGAACTTCTGTATGTACAAGCTGGGTTTCAAGAGGCAGAGGAAGCAGAGATCAGATTGCCATCATTTGTTGGATCATGGTGAGAGCAAGGGAGTTCCAGAAAACATCTTAATTCTGCTTCATTGCTAAAATCTTTGACTGTGGAAAAATTCTTAAAGACATGGGAATACCAAACCACCTTACCTTTCTCCTGAGAAATCTGTGTGTCAAGAAGAAAGTTAGAAGTGGACATGGACCAATGGATTAGTTCAAAATTGATAGAAGAGTATGACAAGGCTGTACATTGTCACCCTACTTATTTAACTTTCTCGTAGAGTACATCATGTGACATACTGAGTAGGAGGAATCAAAGATTGCTGGGAGAAATATCAATAATCTCAGATACGCAGATGATGCTGCTCTAATGGCAGGAAGTGAAGAGGAACTAAAGAGCCTCTTGATGAGGGTGAAAGAGGAGAGGGAAAAAGCTGGCTTGAAATTCAACGTTAAAAAAAAAAAATAAGGTCATGGCATCTGGTCCTATCACTTCATGGCAAATAGAAGGGGAAAAAGTAGAAGCAGTGATCAATTTTATTGGGCTCAAAAATCACTGTGAATGGTGACTATAGTGATTAAATTAAAAGACTCTTTCTCCTTGGAAGGAAAGCTATGAGAAAACTAGAGAGTATATTTTAAAGCAGAAATGTCACTTTGCCAACAAACTTCCTGTGATAATGTACAGATGTGAGAGTTGGACCATAAAGAAGGCTGAGTGCCAAAGAATTGATGCTTTTAAATTGTGGTGCTGAAGAAGACTCTGGAGAGTCTTTTGGACTGCAAGGAGATCAAACTAGTAAATCTTAAAGGAAATGAACCCTGAATATTCATTTGAAGGATTGATGCTGAAACTCCCATACTTTGGCCACCTGATGCCACCAGCCAACTCACTGGAAAAGACCCTGATGCAGGGAAAGATTGAAGGCAAAAGGAGATGGGGCAGCAGAGGGTGAGGTGGTTAGATAGCATCACTGACTCAGTGGACATTAATTTGAGCAAACTCTGGAAGACAGTGGAGGATAGAGGAGCCTGGCATGCTACAGTCCGTGGGGTTACAAACAGGCAGACATAACTTAGTGGCCAAACAACAACAGTACTGAATGACATTAGTCTCTGTTCCCGTGCTTCTTGGCCATTTGTATATCTAGGACATAATGTCTGTTCAGGTCCTTTGCTCATTTAAGAATTTAGTTTTGTGTGTTGTTGAGTTGTAGAGGTCCTTTGACATTCGGATACTAGACTATTAACAGTGATATGATTGGAGGACATTTTTTTTTTTTTTCCATTCTGGATTTTGTTCTACTTTGGTTTACAGAAATTATAAAATGTCTAATTTATCTATTAGTATTCTTCTTATTCTTTTGTTGCTTGTGCTTTTGATGTTATGTCTAAGAAATCATTGCCAAATCCAAGGTCATGAGGATTACCCATTATATTTTCTTCATTAAGTCTTATATTTAGTTTTATGATCCACTTTAAGATGATTTTTTAAATATGTGAGATGAGGGTTTACTCTATTAATTTTTTGGTTATCCAGTTGTTTCAGTATCATTTTTTGGAAAGACTGTTCTCAAATTCTTAGCACCGCTGTCAAAAATCATTTTGACTGTAGCTGTTTAAGTTTATTTCTAGAATATCAGTTTTGTTTGTATTGTTCTATGTGTGTCATTATGCTAATCCCACATTGTTTTGAACAGTGATAAAAGCTTTGTGGTAAGTTTTAAAATTGACAGGTTTGTCTTTACTTTTTCTTTCTCACGATTATTTTAGTTATTTCTGGTCCCTTGCATTTCCATATGACTTCCAGCTCTGGCTTTTCCATGTTTGCTAAAAGGCCATTGAAATTTTCAAGGATTGTATTGAATCTGTAGGTACTTTTGGAGAATACTGCCCTCTTAACAATATTAAGTCTTTTATTTCATGAATATGAGATTATTTTATGTTTGTTTAGGTCTTCTTTCATTTCTTTCAGCAATATTTTATAGATCTTTGTTGTTGCTATCAGGGTAATGCTGGCCTCATTGAGTAAGTTAGCGAGTAGTTCTCTCTTGTTCTGTCTTTGAAAGAGTTAGAAGTGGTGTTGATTCTTCTTTAGTGTTCGGTAGACTTTACCAGTCTAAAAAGAGATGGGTGTGATGTAAGAGACGGATGTGATGCCATCCAGCCATCGCATGTTGTTCACTGTCGATTCTGTTGTTCTGTTTATCTCTGTTCTGATGTTTGTTATTCCCCTTCTGCTACCTTTAGGTTTACTTAGTTCTTATTTTTCTAGTTCCTCCAGGTATAGAGATCTTAAGTATGCGTTTATAGATTTAAATTTCCTCCTTAGTAAGCCGAATGGTCCTGGTTTTGTTGTTGCTGTCGTCGAGAGGTTTTATTTATTACTTTGGGCTGTGCTGGGTCTTCGCTGCTACTTGGTCTTTTCTCTGGTTGTGGATAGCAAGGGCTCCTCTCCGGTTGCCATGTGGGGGCTTCTCTTGTTGCAGAGCCCAGGCCCTAGGCATGTGGTCTTTAGTGGTGGCGGCACATGGGCTCAATAGTTGCAGCTCCTAGGCACAATAGTTGTGGCGCACAGGCTTGATTGTTGTGAGGCATGGGGAATCTTTCCTGGTCAGGAGCTGAACCCATGTCTCCTGAGCTGGCAGGCAGATTCTGTTCCACTGAGCAACCAGGGAAGCCTCTCAGTCTGTTGAGAGGTTTTTGACTAGTGATTCAGTGTCTTCACTTGTTTTAGGTCTGTTCACATATTCTACTCGAATCAGGTCAGGTAATTCTTTGTTTCTAGGAATTTATCCATTTCCTCCAGGTTAGATAATTTATTAGTGTTCAGTTCGTAGTGCTCTCATAATTCTTTTTATTTCTGTAGGATTAGTAGCAATCTTCCCACTTTTCGTTTCTGTTTTTTTTTTAAATTTATTTGTATCTTCATTTTTCTTGGTTAATGTGCTTAAAGTTTGTCAGTTTTGTTGACATTTTAGAAAAAAAGTCTGATCTTGTTGATTCTGTTGTTCTATTTATCTCTGTTCTAATGTTTGTTATTTCCCTTCTGCCACCTTTAGGTTTACTGAGTTCTTATTTTTCTAGTTCCTCCAGGTATAGTTAAGTTGTTTAGTTGTTTTGAGATCTTAAGTATGCATTAGTAGATCTAAATTTCCTCCTTAGTACTGTTTTTTGCTGCATCTCTTAAGCTTTGTTATATTGTGTTTTTGTTTTCATTTGTTTCAAAGTATTGCTTTTTGTTGTGGTTTTTCTTTCTTTGTCCTGTTAAGCTTTCACATACTTGTGTGTTGTTTAGTTTTCAGATACTTATGACATTCCTAGCTTTTGTTATAATTTCTAGTTTCATCCCACTGTGATCAGAGAATATAATTTATATGATTTTAGTTTATTTCAGTTTATCATTCTGTGACCTAAAATACTACCTCTCCTGGAGGGTGTTCCCTGTGAACACTTGAGAAGAGTATGTTTTCTGCTGGTTTTGTATAGAATGTCCCTTCATGTCTGGTAAATCTGATTCATTTATAATGTTGTTCTTTGCTGAAATTTTTAGATACTGCAGGGCCAGTGTTCTAAATCCAAATGAAAGAGCAAAGCTTTCCTAAGCAATTTGATTTGGTAGTCTTTGTGCCCACAGGACCCATTCAGAAAAATGCACCAGACTCTGAGTCAGCATCTGATTTCTGTGGACCTCATTAGCAACTAAAAATTGCTTTTAAAAATCTTAAAAACATATCACCATCTAAAGTTGCCTCTATTTTCCTGTTGTCTCCCTTTTTTTCCAGAGACTCCAATAGGTAAAAGTCAGAGCACAAGCTGTTAATTTTGGGGGCTTCCTCTGTCAACAGTACTGACTGTGAAAAGCCAGGGGGTTGTGTCCAATGAATACATATCTATCTTTGTTGCTTTCTCTAATCAAGGTGATTCTCTTTCATATAAGAAATCATTAGCATACAATATTTTATATTAATTTTTCTGTATATATCCACATACAATAGCCACAAAATACAAATCACTTATAAAAAGATTCTCCTTTTTTCCTTATTGCAAAATGTATTCAAACCCTAAGCAGCAAATTCAGCGTTTACAGTGTTAACATTATAGCTGCCTGGGGAGGTACCAGCTAGATGGAACCCCGGCCCCTCCTGGGGCCTCACAGAGACACTCCCAGGTTGAGAAAAAGACTATTTTCCTTCCAGTTTATTTAAAGCTTTACTCCTGACCTGGGAATTGAACAATTTTTTTTTTTTCCTCCTTTTTGGAGGAGAGCAGAACACAAACTTTAAATTTTTCCCCCGACCAAGCCCATCTTTGGGAATGTTTGGGGCCCTTTTCTGTCCTGGAGAGAGAACTAAAACCCCAGGGTTACCAGGGCTGTGCATATCCCTCCCTCAGGCCAGGGTACTGGTTCCTGGGGTTAAATTTCCCATTTCGAATACATTGGTAAATTTTACTTCTCACGGATTACAGCTCAGCTTCTATTTTAAACTGTGAGTGGTTCTATGGCCACCAGGGACCAAATTTTCATCATGTCCTACTCCTTCTTTCTCTTGTACCAGACAATGGTTTTGCAATATTTGAGTGAGTCCACATTGTTCTAGCAAATCCTGTTGCTGCCACCCCTGTGTCAGGGTTCCCAAGACCACCTCCAGTTTTAATAATTTGCTTGCAGGCCTCACAAGACTCCAGATATAGTCATACTTAGTGCTAAAGTTTGTTACAGTGAAAGAGTAGGAAGCAGAATCAGCCATGGCACATAGGTAAAGTGTGAGAGAGACCGAACGCAAATCCTCTCCTGGTGGAGACACACAGAGTGCACTTAGTTCCCCTAGCAAAGAGTTGTGGCCACACATGTGAAGTGTTGTCTTTACATGCAAAGTATGCAGAGTTGGTGCCCTGGGCTTTCATGGGGCAGGTCATGTAGGCATCTCTGCCTGGCACTTGAGTAAGTTTCAGACCCCCCAGAAAGTAGTAGGTTTTAGCAGAGACCATGTTGTTTGTGCAGTGTAGGCACAGGAATGACTTCTTGGCAGTTAAAGACTGGTGGGAGCCTTCATGAAATCCAGGTTCCCAAAGGCCAGCTGAGGGCCAACCCTGTAAACAGGCTTTTCTGGGGACAGCAGTATCAGGCCTTCTTTATCAGCTCTTTTCTTCACATTACCATAATTAAAGGTTGTTAATTTCTCACAGTGTTAAACATTTAGATGGTTATCATTTGTTTTCCTGTTCTAATAAAAATATGAGTAATGAGTGTCTCTCTAATCATTTTTGCTTTTTGGAGTGGATCATAATTCCTGGAAATAGAGTAAATATCTTTTCTGAGAGTTTCTAAAATCTTCTACATATTTCTAATACATATTTATATATTTTATCCTCTCCTTACCTTTTAAAAGTCTTAGTTCTCATCAGTAAATTTTTGATGGTATTTGTTGTATTGGTAAAAACTACACTGTAGATTATTTAAAATTATCATCTTCATTAATACTTAGCTGCTTATTGGTTCATCTGCTTTTTCTGATGCTCTGATAGGCCCTAGTTGTGATAATGTTGAAGAAGACATGAATGCTTCTGCCCGAGGAGCTTCTGCTACAGTTTTGGAAGAGACACGGAAGGAAACAGCCCCGGTACAGCTGCCAGTTTCAGGGCCAGAGTTGGCCGCCATGATGAAGATTGGAACCAGGGTCATGAGAGGCGTGGACTGGAAATGGGGTGATCAGGTCCTTAGAGATTTGAGTTAAACGCATTAGCCACACATTAGTCACCCTCTGTGCATCCTGACCTGCATGCGATGAGTGGGTGGAGACTGGAATAAATACCTACACTCTAAAGACAGGTGTGGTTGACAGGCGATGTAGTTACCGATTCCTGGGTGGGCAAATCGAATCTCAACACCAGTAGAGAAGGGCAGCAGCCTGCTCCAGGGCCCTTGAACAGGACCATATCTTGGAGGAGTAGCTGCTTGTTTTGGGACATTCCTGGCCTAGGCTTGACTTGAAGCTTAGCCTGGAGCAAGAGTGAGGATGAGCAGGAGAGAGTAAACCGCATCTGAATAGTCATGTCCTGAAAGCTCTGACCCTGCCTCTGTGAGCTGATGGCCAGGTGCCAGTTAGGTATCCTGACCCAGCAGCTACAGGCACCTGCTTGGGCAGTGTCCTTCTTTCCCCTTCTCCCCCAAACACCTTGCTCCCCTGTGTCTGTTGCGTCTCCCTGAGTAGAGGTTGGGACTGGACTCTACACCATTACTGGAGCGACTAGCTAGGCCAGTGCGCACCCTCCTGTGATGTGGAACATTCTTGTCATGTCCAGGTTTTCTTAGCTTCACTCTTAAGCATGTACCTCCTGAGAATCATCTCAGAAATCAGTGTGTCCAGGACAAATAGCAGCAGCCTGAAAACAGCTTCTACTCGTGGAAATTAGAAGTAGAGTTTCAGTCTTAAGATCTGAGGGAAAATTGAAGAGTGAAAGGGAGTGAGGAGATTCTGGTGCTAGTTTGAGGTTCCCAACCTTGTGCAGCCCCATGAAGGATGGGGGGACCAGTGAGCAGGGTGGCAGAACTAGGCTGGAAAGTCTGGTGTCTGCATTGACTTATAGAGGATGCTAAGTGAGGTGGTTCTTTCCCCACTTAAAGTGTGGGCAGGTTAGTCCTGGTGTTCATTACAGTGATGAAGTGAGCTCTGAGTATAGGTGGGTTTGGAGCCCTCCGCTGACCTGAAGTCTGTACAGCCACCCTTATAGGCAGTGTTCCAGAGAGAGGCCTGCACCCTCTTAACCAGTCTTTGTTTTGGCTTCCTCAGGATGGACCTCCTCCTGGCCTTGGCCGTGTGATTGGTGAACTTGGAGAGGATGGGTGGATCAGGGTCCAGTGGGACACAGGCAGCACCAACTCTTACAGGATGGGGAAGGAGGGGAAGTACGACTTGAAGTTGGCGGAGCTCCCAGTCTCTACACAGCCTTCGGCAGAGGACTCAGACACGGAGGATGACTCTGGTGGGTGTTTGGGGGCCCTGGCAAGCTGTGTGCATGTGCTTTCTTTTGGGAGTGAGAGTGGCACTCTAGGTGAAGCTTTCCATGAAGGTCTGGTTGAAACAGGCCCAGGGGCAGGATAGTTCCTGTCCGTCTTGGAGATAGTGTTGTGGGGGCAGGTGAAGTAGCATAGAGCCTGCTGTGTCCTCTTCTCAGGTGGGTTTTCTGGGCATCCCTGAGCCAGTGCCTTATGTAGTGGACATTGCCTCACCATGCCCGGAAGCATGCGTTTTTCCTCCTTTCACCTTCTCTCAGAATGTGTCACACAGTGTGGAGTTAGTACTTTACTATCTTCGGTAAAATGAAGATGAGAATTTGGTGACCTCAGAAAGTTAAACCCTATGTATTAAGAGGCAGAATTGTAGGAGGAGGGCTTCGTGACATTTTTCAGATGTGTCTGAAAGACCTTGGAATACCAGTCTTGGTGAGACTGTCCAGGAGGCTGGCACTGATTTGGGGGCTCTGGTGTCTGCTGTATGCATGGTGTGACAGGCTCCCAAGATCACTTTCATGGTTAGGAGAGAAAACCCGAGAGACTTGAGTTCACTAGAGAAAGGGTGGTGTGGAAGGCGGGCTAGGCGTTCTGTGCCCATGGTGTGTGCAGGCCACTCCACGCAGATCAGATATAAACTGATGATGCCTGTCTGGGGCACATTAGGAGTAGCACATGGGAAGCTGTGTGGCCCCACCTAGGTAGTCGATGCTGATTTGTTATCACTGCATCTGACGGTGTCCAGGCCAGTTGTCCCTACTCCTGCCTCGCTGCCAGGGGGTTTCACTTGTGAAGTTGGGGCCTGAGCAGGGCTGGCCAAGTGACAGAAAGATGGTCCGGTTCCGCGTGTATTCCTTATCAAAGATCCAGTGATCTGTACATGTGAGCACGTGGCTCCCTTCCATGGAAGCACCCACCTAGTACTTGTCCAGGGCACAGCCACCTTAGCAGCAGCCAGCTTCTGACATTGAAGTTGTTTTTCTGAGGAATGAATCCTTGGAATTGATCTAGTGTTTCTGAGCTGTAGGATGAGATTGCTTTAAAAAATTAAACTGTAATGGAAAAGTCTTATTCCCTTCAATTAGGGTGAGTGTTCAGTGCATCCTGATTTCCATCTTTAATGTAAAGAACTGCTTCCCTTTCTACAGTAAGAGAAGAAATATGTGATATTAAATCCCTTAAGTTACATGTAGAGACATTTTCCAGTTTTTTTTTTTTTTTGAAGTATAGTTCCTTATTTTGATTCTTTTTTTCAGAAGCTGAACAAATTGAAAGGAATATTCACCCCACTGCAGTGATGCTTACCAGCACTGTCAATTTACTGCAGACTCTTTGTCTTTCTGCTGGAGTCCATGCTGAAGTTATGCAGAGCGAAGCCACAAAGACTCTCTGTGGGCTGCTGCGAATGTTGGTGGAGAGTGGAACAACAGACAAGACATGTATGCAGTGGGGAGTTGTGGGCCAAAGAGTCAGAACTGGGCTGTTGGTTTGGGTGTGTGTATATGTGGGTGATTGTGTGTGTGTGTGTGTCAGTGTGGTAAGGCTGCTGTGATGAATTACCACAGACACGGCAATTCTGTGGAATTACCATGGAGCTGCATTCTCTATTATCAGCACCACCCTCCATTAGTGGTACGTTTGTCACAGTTGATGAGCCTGCACTGATTTATCATTAGCTCCCACAGCTGGTAGTTCACAGTAGAGCTCACTCTGGGTGTTGCACACTCTGCGGGTGTACATGACACCACAGACACAACCTGCCACATCAAGGTACCACAGCCTGGGCCCTCTCAATTTTCAAGAAATTTACTTCTTCACAGTTCTGAAGGCTAGAAGTTCAATATCAAAGAATGAGCAGATCTAGTTCTTTTTTATGAGTGTGAGGGCAGAATCTGTTCCAGGGCCCTCCATAACATCTGATGGTTTGCTGGTAATCTTTTGGCATTCCTTGGCTTTCCTCATCTTCCCTTTGGCATCCCTCATCTTCACATGGCATTCTCCCTGTATGTGTCTGTCTCCAGATTTCTCCTTTTTATAAGGATGTCAGTTAAACTGGATTAAAGACGCACCCTAATCTAGTTTAGCTTCATCTAAACTTAGTGCATCTGTTTCCAAACAAGATCGCATTCTGAGGTACTAAGAATTAGGACTCCAACATGTGAATTGTGGTGGAACATATTTCAACTCTTAACAGAGGCTTAAAACAAGAACTTCACATTCTCAGAATTCTAGATAGCAGAAGTCCAAAAATCAAGGCATGCTCCTTCTGACACGGGGAAGATCCTGAATTTTAGCTTTTGTACCTCCAGGCTTCAGAAGTGTGGTGTATGGTCGTATCGTTCCAGTGTCTGCCTCATCTTTAGTTGAATGCCTCCCCTCTTTCTCCCTCTTATTATAAGTAGGTTCACCCTAATCCAGTATAATGTCATCTCAATCTTTATCTTAATTTTATCTGTGAAGAATTTATTTCCACATCTGACTCTGAGTGAACATGAATTTTGAGGGTACAATTCAGTCTACGAAAGTGTTTGAGTATGTGAATGTGAGTATGTGTAAGTGTGGGAGAAGTTGAGGAAGTGATTGGAGCAAGTGTGTGTGCGTGTGTGTGTGTGCATGTGTGAGTTTGAATGAGCTTGAGTGTGCATGTGTGTAGTTGGGTATATGGAGAGTTTGACTGTGTGAGTGACTGTGAGAATGGCGTCTGATGTGGGGTGCCAGGGCCTGTGCACATGTGTAGTTAAGTGTGACTGAGTGAGTGGGGTGTGTGTGTGTCTGGAGAGCGGTGTCCCTAGTGAGCTGGGAGTTGGACTATGAAAACTGAGGGAGGGGAGCTAGTCGGGCATCTGAGCAGGTCACGTGGCATACCCCCACCTCAGAGTCTCTGCCAGCCAGGAGGGTGTGGAAGCCCCAGGTGTCCATGAGTGCAGACCCTGGAGGAGCAGTCAGGGTCACTGTCTCATGAAAACCTCTTACTCTTTTTCTAGGAATACAGCCTCCTTAAAACTTGGGCTGGGAATTTATGATGCAGATTAAATACAAGCTCATGGGAGATACTTAAAACATGTGAAATTTACAAACTATGGTATTTGCCCTCCCACTGATAACTGCTCTTTGAATTATAGATTGTTTTCCTACTGCTTAGAGACAGTACGTAGATGAAATTCCTTAATGAGTTTGAATTACTCCACGTACCTTAGAGATTTTAAAATGTAAAGTGTTCCTTGAGCTAACTTGGAAGTATTCTCTTGTTCTTCTCACTTAGAATCAGTGACATTGTAGTATATTTGTAAAGGAGCTGGTTATTGAAACTGTGTGGCTTAGGTAAGTTGAAAGTAAAGGTGGTTCTGAGTGCTTGCTTTTAGAGCGTGGGTGCCAAGCTGGTCTGTCTTGCTCTGTCAGCCTCCCCCAGCAGGCTGGTGTGCCGGGAGCAGCACCGGAGCTGGTGCACCCTGGGCTTTGTGCGCAGCATCGCCCTCACACCACACATGTGCGCGGCCCTCAGCTCCCCGCCCTGGATCTCGCTGCTCATGAAGGTCGTGGAGGGACACTCGCCTTTCACCGCTGCCTCCCTACAGCGGCAGGTAATTAACTGTGCTGCCATCCTGATCCATGCTCACTGTGAGTTTTGGGATTGGGAGCCCCATCAAGGTTGGCATCAGGCTGGCCATCGTAATTAGGTTCCTGAGTGCATAAAAGAACTAACACAGGGTGGATTTTCTAGATACTAGTGCATACTACGTCTCTTCAGTTGTTTCAACACTTTGTGACCCTTGGAACTGTAGCCCGCCAGGCTCCTCTGTCCATAGAGATTCTCCAGGCAGGAATACTGGACTGGTTGCCACTTCCTCCCCTGGGGGGATCTTCCTGACCCAGAGATTGAACCTGTGTCTCTTACGTCTCCTGCATTAGCAGGCGGGTTCTTTACCACTAGGGCCACCTCGGAATCCCTGAGACAAGAGGCTAAAGATAATGATTATTTTAAATTGATGAAGTTGTTAAGCCTTAGATGACTTGCTTTTCTATGACCAGCTGCTCTCATCTTCACCATAGTTGTGGTATACTTGTCTTGAGAAGAATTAAACTAAAGAAGTTATTTTTTAACTAAAGAATAATTAAATGAGTATCTGAATGCATAATATAGCTTATTTTTTAACCTGATAATTCATATTTTTAATCAACTTTGAGGTAATTATGTGGCTGTAAAATAATATTAGAATTTTCACACGATTAATTGCATTACAGGAACAAAAATTAAAATCTTTTACCTCAAAATTTTTCAGATTATGGCTTTCTTTAATACTTGCTTTTTTAAATCACCTTTATCAGATCTTAGCTGTACATTTGCTGCAAGCAGTACTGCCATCATGGGACAAGACAGAGCGGGCCAGGGACATGGAGTGCCTTGTGGATAAACTCTTTGGTTTCCTGGGCAGCTTGCTCACCACCTGCTCTTCAGATGTCCCATTCCTCAGAGGTGGGCAGCTCTCCTCCTTCCTGGTGTCCTGGGTGAGCAAGCAGGGCATCATGTAGCCCTTCCTGTGTGTGTGTTCTACAGAATCCACTCTGAGGAGGCGGAGGGCCCGCCCGCAGGCTTCCCTGACTGCTACGCACAGCAGCACACTGGCGGAGGAGGTGGTGGCGCTGCTCCGCACCCTGCACTCCCTGGGCCAGTGGAACGGGCTCATCAACAAGTACATCAACTCACAGCTCCACTCGGTTACTCGCAGCTGTGCAGGAAAGCTGGCTGAAGGGGTGGGTGCTGCACGTCTTTGCACATCTGGTAGTGTTTCTCTGTAGAATGTTGATTTAACTTTCAGATTGTCTTTTTAAATGCCATGTAGTTTGTTCATTGATATATTTAAAAATATTTTTTACTGGAAAAATTATTGAGGAAACCAATATAAAAAGTCAATTTGGCTTAATTTTAAATGTGTAAGAAATAGGTAGCCCTCTGAGCTCTCCTCAGGTTTGCTGTCTGTCTGCACTAGGCTCTGTTAGATGACTACTTTCCTGACTGTGAGAACCCTGAGGTGGGGAGCCTCATGGCAGTCCTGGCTGTCATTGGAGGCATTGACGGCCGGTTGCGACTAGGGGGACAAGTCATGCATGATGACTTTGGAGAAGGCACTGTGACTCGCATCACTCCGAAGGGCAAAATCACCGTGCAGTTCTGTGACTTGCGAACCTGTCGTGTTTGCCCACTGAATCAGCTGAAGCCAGTAAGTGAACTTGTGTTCGGGTTGCCAGGTAGTAAGGTGAAGGGCTTTTATATTAGAACTGGAAGGAGCTTGATTCTTATGGTTTGGGTCTACCTTCTAGGTAGCTGTCCAGCTTGAGGAAAACTGCCTTTCTTCCTCTGTTTGCATTCCCTTCCCGTGGTTAATCAGTCTCACAGAGTTGTATAGATTAGCAGTTCATGTGTGTTATTTTAGCCTTTAAAGACATGAAAGGGCATTAGTTATTTAGAAGGTCTTGTGTAAGAATATCAATTATATTTATTTTAGAATGTGAAGTTATGAAATTTATTTATCAAACAACTCAACTTTCAAAAAACCTAAAAATGATTCCTTTAAAATGATGATCTTTTTTTATGTAGAAAATGCTTAATTAGTGTGTTGAGTGACATGACTATTTAGCACTGTCATCTTAAATCTGTGAATTGGGGGTGCGTTGAGAAAGCGAGNTGCATGGGGAACAAGAAAGGGAGAAGACCTGGGGGAGGAAGAGTGCTTCCCCACAACACTGGGAAAGACAAGTCTTTGGTTACAGACAGACTTTGGCATGATCCGCCAAGTCCCTCAGGGCAGGGCCTCCTCAGGGCCTGTCTCTTATACACATCTAGATGTGTATAAGAGACAGGCACTGTCATCTTAAATCTGTGAATTGGGGGTGCGTTGAGAAAGCGAGTGAATTACGTTACTTTGTGTAACCTAAGTTCAAGTGAAAGTGAAAAAGTATACTTTTACTGTATATTTCAATAAAATACTGTTTTTGATGATTATAGGAATATATGCATGTCATAGAAAATTTGAAAGGGGCTGGTGTATGGGGATGATCCAGAGGGATGATGGAGGGGTGGGAGGAGGGAGGGGGGTTCATGTTTGGGAGTTCGTGTACACCCGTGGCGGATTCATGTCAATGTATGCCAAAACCAGTAGAGTACTATAAAGTAAAATAAAATAAAATTAAAAAATAAATAAATAAAAAGAAAATACTTGAGAATAACTACCACTATCATGTAATTATTGTTAAAAAGTTGACAAGAAAAAATTAATTTATATTTACTATACATGTAAGTCTTTATCTTACCTTCAGGGTCATCTTTCAAAATTATTTTCAGATGTAAAAACAGTTTTGAATACATGTGTTATTTTAGAGTTAAGATTCCTGATTGTGCTAACTTTTCAGAACATTTGTTTGTTCTTCTCACTGGACACACTGAAGGTTTCTATGCTCTTTCTTTAGCTCCCCGCCGTGGCGTTCAGTGTCACCAACCTGCCCTTCACAGAGCCCATGCTCTTGGTGTGGGCTCAGTTGGTGAACCTCGCTGGAAGCAAGTTGGAAAAGCACAAAATAAAGAAATCACCTAAACAGGGTTTTGCAGGTCCGTACACGTGCTTCATGATGAAACAGCTATAGTCTTAACTAGTGTTTGAACAATGTTTGTTCTTTTGTCAGAGTAAGTTCTTTCATTACTGAAGCCTTTGCGTTCAGATGGATTGGCCATTCGTTGAGCGATGATGGGAGTGGTGATGAGAGTGTGCAATACAAAGAATGATGCAGGGGTGGGGGTGGCACCTGAAGAACACCGGCCAGCGTATATTCTGAGTACACCTTTTGAAGAGGAGTCTGTTTTCTCTCTCACTGCCCATTAAGCCCCTGTCTTAATCACACTTTGGGACCTCTGCTGCTGGCCTCGTGACAGCTATACCCAGCAGGGCCTGTGTGCTTTGTCCTGCCTCGCGTGGTATCTGGATGCTGGCCGCCCCCGCAAGACCAAGGCCACTCATGCTTAAACTATCTCTCTTCTACTGCTGTCGTAGTAAGGTGCTCATCTTTACATTGCTGCTCATATGTTCTTTGAGAGTTCTCCCTGACTATTCTTTGCACATTGGAAATCCTGGAGGTTTCATCCATAATTTCTAGCTCTTTAGGGCCACTCTTCTTGAGTTTTCTCACCCATTTCTCCCATCCCTGTAAATGCTGCTGTAGGATTAATGGTGAACACTTTTAACTCTGGATCTCCAGTTCACATATCTGGCTAGAGGGTCAAGTGCAAGTAAACCATGGCATGTCCACAATTCAACCAACTATGTCCCTTAGCCAGTGTTTCCTGCCTGCCAGGTACTGGTGCTTGCTGCCCCAGTGGCACCCCTCACTCTCCCTGTGCCCTCCCACTCACATTCCCACAGCTCCAAGCTGCCATCCATGACCTCCAGCATGTCTTGCTTTGAAATGCTGCAGCTATGACTGTAGTCTCACTCTTCTTGTGGGCTGCCTATATTTTTGTAGTGTCTTCCCTAGGCTGTTCCTCAGTCAACTCAGGGACATTACTGCAGTTGTTGGATTAGATAAAATTCAAGAGCTATCAGGGAAGCCCCAAGATTCTAGAGAGTGCCATGATTTTGATGAGTTATAGAACTGTATGTTGTAAGTCTCTGACAAAAGTGTCTCATAGATGTCTTGGCAAGACAAGAAAGTATTTTATTTGTGATGTAGGTATTGGTTTGAAATTTTAGCAGTTTAGGAAATATTTGATTATACTAGCAATAGTTATGGAAAAGGAAATGGCAGCTATTTCAGTGTTCTTGCTTGAATAATCCCATGGCAAAAGGAACCTGGTGGGCTACAGTCTGGGGTTGCAAAGAGTTGGACACAACAGAGTGGCTGAGCATGCATGCAGCAATAGCTAACTTGATTCTAACTATGTTAAGCCATCTAATCGTCACCCCTACCCAAGGTAATGCATGGGGAACAAGAAAGGGAGAAGACCTGGGGGAGGAAGAGTGCTTCCCCACAACACTGGGAAAGACAAGTCTTTGGTTACAGACAGACTTTGGCATGATCCGCCAAGTCCCTCAGGGCAGGGCCTCCTCAGGGCTGAGCAGCAGCTGAGGTGGTGCACCCAAGCAGCATGTGCCTTCCTGCTCAGTCATTTCTTCCCCACAGGACAAGTGGACTTGGACCTGCTGAGGCGCCAGCAGTTGAAACTGTATGTTCTGAAGGCAGGCCGCGCTCTGCTTTCCCACCAGGACCAGCTCAGGCAGATCTTGTCTCAGCCAGCTGTTCAGGAGGCTGCAGCCACTCATACAGGTATCTTCTTAAGGAGTTCTTTCGGATCTGTAAGAAAGGCAGATACTGCAATAGAAAACAGGCAAGGGACACAAAAGGGAAAATACAGATAGCTTCTACATGTATAAGGAAGATGTGCAGTCGGGCCAGTATCTGATGAAAAGTGATAAGACAAACCCGAGGGGATTTGGTGGGGAGGGAGGCAAACAGTGTTCTCTTGCCCCGGTATATAGGGTGTGGTCTGAGGACCAGTGGGCTTCCCTTGTAGCTCAGACGGTAAAGCGTCTGCCTACAATGTGGGAGACCCAGATTCAATCCCTGGGTCAGGAAGTTCCCCTGGAGAAGGAAATGGCAACCCACTCCAGTATTCTTGCCTGGAAANGGTGTGGTCTGAGGACCAGTGGGCTTCCCTTGTAGCTCAGACGGTAAAGCGTCTGCCTACAATGTGGGAGACCCAGATTCAATCCCTGGGTCAGGAAGTTCCCCTGGAGAAGGAAATGGCAACCCACTCCAGTATTCTTGCCTGGAAAATCCCATGGACAGAGGAGCCCGGTTGGCTACAGTTCACGGGTCGCAAAGAGTCGGACACGACTGAGCACCTTCACTTCACTGAGGACCAGTAGCGTTTATGACACATACGAGGAACATGTAGAAATGTGGACTCTCAGGCTGCACCGCGGAGCTAAAAAATCAGGATCTGCATCTTTTAATAAGGCGGTAAAGTGGTTCATATGTGCATAGAGTGGCACCACCCTAACACTTTGCTATGCTAGTGGGAATTTAAGTTGGTACAACCATCTAACAGGTATTTGAGTAAATGTTAGACTTTAAAATACATACATTTGTATATTCACTGATTAATAAGTTGTCTTGTGGGAATTTATCCCATGAAAAGGTGTCGTGGTGCTGACATCTTTTCACATCTCATCTGTAAACACATGACACATGTTTCCAGATGCTCATTATAGCTTTTTTTGTTGATATTATTTTTGTGCTGACACCTGAATGCCCATTATTAGGTGGTGTACCCATATGGTGGAATACCATGCACCATTCACAAATGATGATACATATGTAGGTTTAATACCATGGAAATAGAAAAATGTTAAAAAGATATTGCTGTATACATCTGTTTGTAGATTAGCATTCATCTGCTTACCAGAATAGTGATAGTAGAATTTCATCTGACTTTATTTTCTTTGTACTTTTTTGTATTATCTCAGTTTTCTGGAGTGAGCTCATTTCATTTTGAATAGGAAAAAAATAATCTATAAAGTATGTTTTTATTATCTCCTATTGAAAGACATTGTGGTAAATATTATGGAAAACAAGATCATCTTTGTTTATGATTTACTGTCTGGAGTCAGGGTGGGGAGAGAAAATGAGAGTAGATGGCACTGTCCAAGGTATGGGCCTATGTGCTATAAGACATGTGAGCACAGTTTCACAGGCGCCTTGAGGGTGCTGGAGCTGAGGGCTGGGGAGAGCAAGCAGCCCTTGAGGTGTGTCGCAGCCCTGGCTGCAGGGGTAAGGACTTTCCATCCTGGAGGAGGAGGAGGAGACAGTAGGAGCAGAGGCATAAGCAGGGAATATTTGGGTACTGACCTTTGCAAGGAGCTCAGGATTTATTGTGGGGAAGGCAATGGCACCCCACCCCAGTACTCTTGCCTGGAAAATCCAATGGATGGAGTAGCCTGGTGGGCTGCAGTCCATGGGGTCGCTAACAGTCGGACAGACTGAGCGACTTCACTTTCACTTTTCTCTTTCATGCATTGGAGAAGGAAATGGCAACCCACTCCAGTATTCTTGCCTGGAGAATCCCAGGGATGGGGGAGCCTGGTGGGCTGCCGTCTGTGGGGTCACACAGAGTCGGACACGACTGAAGTGACTTAGCAGCAGCAGCAGCAGCAGGATTTATTGATGAATATGGGGCTAAAGCTGGGGAGAGGTCAGATGAATCGTGATAGAGGGCAGTGGCTACCAGGGTGAAATGTAAGGCTGACTGGGAATACGTAGCAGGGCCTCACATGATGAGGAGGATATTCAGGATGACAAATACGCTAGTGAGTTATAGGAGCATTTGAAACTGGGAGCTCATGGAGTTGGGGAAATCACGTCAAGTGATAAAGTATCTTCCAAGGGAAGGCATGAAAAAATGGAAAGAAAGTACCAGTAGAGACTATGATGCTATAGTCTTTTTGGATGATGACCTCTTGGAAAATCATTGAAAAGTCAAAGGTGGCTAGTATTTCAAGCTCAAGTTATAGGGAGGACAGGGAGGAGTGCTGTTGTCAAAATTAGAAAGTCCAGTGGAGTATGTGGTGTTTTTCCTTGACTTAAGAGTTACGTTTCCTCAGCTTAACGAATTTAATTACAGCATGCTGAGTATGAAGTAAATCTAATAAAGTGCAGATTCATTCTGTATTAGACATTAGGGACCTTGAGGATAATCCACAACTGTAGAGGATCAGGAAACCAGAGCCCAGGAAATCGGATTGACTGCTCTGTGGTTATCCCACTGGGGAACTGTGACAGCACTGAAGGCCAGAAAATAGGGAGTGAAAAAGTGTTGAAGAGTTTGCTTGTCTAATGCTTGATTAGGTAGAAATCATGTCTGGTTTAACATGATTAGTGCACTGTCTTTCATAGTAAAGAGGTGTATGTGGTTGAAAATACAGTGTCACCCATGTTTTGTTTTTGAATTCAGATGATGGAGCAGCTGTGTCCCCTGACCTTGTGGACATGTCTCCTGAAGGGCCGCAGCCCCCCATGATCCTCTTGCAGCAATTATTGGCCTCGGCCACCCAGCCGTCTCCTGTGAAGGCCATATTTGACAAACAAGAGCTTGAGGTATAGTCAGTAGACTTGGTAGTTTTAATCTGTTGCATTAAACTATAAACAGCTTTATTTTGTGTGTGTGCCAGAAGTGTATTCTCTTAAGGATATGGTTTGAATTTTAAATGATATGCCAAAATAATTCTTAAGACTAGGTAGATTTTAACCATGTCTGTCACAGAGCACTGCAATACTAGTCAGAAAATGAATGAGTTAAAAGTTTACTCTTATTTTGAGTTTCTGTGAATTGTTTGTAAAAATTAACTAGATTCATCATGAGTTAATGCTTAAGTATTCATGGAGGGATCTTTTTCCAGGATTATTGAGAGAGCCCTGTTAGACCTAGGAGTACTGTATGGTGGTGCTTGCTCATTTGCTGCACTCACTCCAAAGACTTCATTGAACATGCCCAGGCTCTCAGCCAACAGCCTGTTTTAGAGCATGTGCCCTGCACTGCATGCATTGTGGGCTGCAGGGAGATGGTCTGTGGGCGTGTTCCCGTAGAAGAGACCTGATTAGGACTGAGTATGATGGAAACTCCATGGCCCACCACATGGAAGACTAGATATTTTAAAACATCTTTCTTGCTGTGTACTATATTAAACATTCTGGAAAAAAAAAAAATCAAAGACAGGAGTAAAATCTTGAGCAGACAATTTGGCAGGTGGAAAATACCCTAGTAGAAATCCTCAGAGACTAAGACCCTGTGGGGAGCCAGGATCCAGACTGAGTTGGGAAGCCAGTTGGGTGTAAAGCCATTCTTCAGGAAATACTGGGCATAGGGGGAGGAGGGTGCTAGGCGTTCTCAGACCAAGTCTGAATGCCAGCTACTCCTTAGGTCTGAAAACCTGAGATGGGAGATTGGGTTAAAGTTGCTGCAAGGCTATGTTGCCAGTCATCTGTCAGATAAAAACAGAATGCGGAGGAATGAGGAGCTATTCAGTGAAAAGGGTGTTGAGCAGATGCAGCGCAGAGCCATGCTGGGAGGTGCCCAGAGTTGAGGGAACAATAAGACTTGGAGGAAACACGAAGACCTAGAGTTGTCCTTTATGAATCAGGAAGGGCTCTTGTACCAGAGAGAGAGCTACGATTGGTTTGTCTCCCTTGATTCTTTTTTTTTTTTAAGATTTATTTATTTATTCATTATTTGGCTGTGGTGGGTCATTTCTACACCTGGGCTTTCTCTCCTTTTGGTTCTTGGGCTTCTCATTGCGATGACTCTTCTTGTTGGGGAGCACAGGCTGTAGGTGCGAGGGGGCTTCCGTAGTTGTGCCTTGCAGGCGCTCGTGCCCTGGCTCAACAGCTGTGGCCCATGGACTTAGTTTTCCCATGTGGGATCTTCCCGGACCAGGGATCCAGTTGGATTCCCACATTGCAAGGTGGATTCTTAACCACTGCACCACCAGGGAAGCCCCTCTCCCTTGATCCTGATGGAAATTCAGGTGACATTTTATTGTTTTATATGAAATGTCTTTTATTTTCTTTTGTAGATGGTTTAGTACCTGGTAGAAGATGTGGGGGGGGGGGTGGGAGGGGGGGTTCATGTTTGGGAGTTCGTGTAAAAAAATAAATACAAAAAAATAAAAAAAATTAAAAAAAAAAAAGAAAAAAAAAGAAGGTTGGTTCTAGACTTTTTGGTGATGATTTATTGTTTTCCCCTTAGGGCTGGCTCCTAGTCTCTAATTCTGTGAGATTTAGAACCTCTTCCAGTGGAAACCTTTGTGTCTTGACCAAAATGCTGAAACTCTGTTGGACTGGGATGGCACACCATCTTCTTAGCACTGGGTCTTCAGCAGTTTCTTTTGGCTGGGCCCCACAGTCTCATATATGCTCAGTTTTGCAGTCAGCCCAGGATTTGAGGTTGCACATTTTGTGGTTCTCCCTCACCTGTCCTTGCTCTAGCAGGCCGCCGTCCAGTGACACCGTCCCCTGTTAGTGGCTTGCCTGTGGGCTTCCCTTGTGCTCAAGGTTGCCCCTATTCCTGTTTTCTCCAGGGTCTTCAAACAGTTTTTAAGAATATTTTGACCAAAATTCACAATTATTAGCAAATCTGGAAGACCTAGCTGTGGCCACAGGACTGGAAAAGGTCAGTCCTCATCCTCATTCCCAAGAAGGGTAGCACTAAAAATGTTCTAACCATTGGAAATTGCATTCATCTCCCAAGCTAGTAAGGTCATACTTAAAATCTTGCCTGCTAGACTTTAGCATTATGCGAACCAAGAACTTCCAGATATCCAAGCTGGGTTTAGTAAAGGCAGAGGAATCAGAGAGCAAATTGCCAGAATTTGCTGGATCATAGGGAAAGCAAGGGAATTCCAGAAAAACAGATACCTCTGTTTCATCAACTATGCTAAAACCTTTGACTGTGTGGATCATAACAAACTGTGGAAAGCTCTTAAGGAAATGGGAATACCAGACCATCTTGCTCGTCTCCTGAGAAACCTGTATGTGGGTCAAGAAGCAACAGTTAGAACCTGGTATGGAACAACTGATTGGTTTAGGGTTGAGAAAGGAGTCTGACAGGGCTGTCTCTTGTCACTCTGTTTATTTAACCATTATGCTGAGCACATCCCAAGAGAAATGCCGGACTGGATGAGTTACAAGCTGGAATCAAGATAGATGGGAGAAACCTCAGCAACCTCAGATAGGCAGTTTCCTCTAATGGTGAAAAGTGACGAGGAACTAAAGAACTTCTTGATAAGTGTAAAGGAGGAGGAAAAACTTAAAACTAAATATTAAAAGAAACTAAGATCATGACATCTGGCCCCATTACTTTATGGCAAATACTGACTTGTCTTTGGGAAGGGCGAGGGTCTGTTTCTCCTGCCCCATCAAACCTCTCACCTGTGTTCACCTCGGCTTCTTGCTCACTCATACCTCAGTGCTTCTGTGAAGTTTCCTTAGTGGACATTGCTCATTTGCTAATTTATCAGGCAGACTGTGTGTACTGAAGCAGAAGTTATTGGGCCATTGAATCTTTCCTCTGCATTAAACTGTGAAAGTTGTCTTTTTTTAAACATGTTTTATCCATTCATTTAAAAATGCACATGTAAGCCTAGGTTCCTATATTTCTGCACTGCAGTTTGCTGTAGTAGTCTGTACTTCCCATTTCTCTGGACTTCTTCATCCCCTGATTTACAAACTCTGCTTTCATTCGCCCAGGCTGCTGCCTTGGCTGTGTGTCAGTGTTTAGCTGTGGAGTCTACCCACCCATTGAGCCCTGTGTTTGAAGACTGCAGCTCCAGTGAGGCCACGACCCCTGTCCCCGTGCAGCATATTCGCCCAGTCAGAGCAAAGAAGCACAAGCAGTCTCCTGGTCCTGTTCTGCCTGTTGTAGTTCAGCTCATGGAAATGGGATTTCCCAGAAGGAACATAGAGTTTGCACTCAAGTCACTCACTGGTGCCTCTGGGAATGCTGCTGGCTTGCCAGGTACTGTATTTGCCTTACGGTTGTTTGACTTAATGTGCCTACCCTTCTGTTCGTAGGCTCCCCTTGAAATACTAATGTCAGAGGCCCCTCGGGCACGCAGTTGCTGTGGTCCTCATTGTGGTTGTGCTGTGTGTGCTTGCTCCTAGGCGTGGAAGCCTTGGTTGGGTGGCTGCTGGACCATGCTGATGTGCAGGTCACGGATCTCTCGGATGCAGACACAGGGTCTGAGGAATGTTCAGACGAGGAGGTGGTGGAGGATGTGGATGACACGGCCTATGCCATGGTCAGTGCTTCCCTTGTGCCCATCCGTGCTGAGTTCTCGATTCCTCTGCACTACTCCATAGGGCCTCTCTGTGGTTCTGCCGGGCATGTGGCAAAGCTACCAAGTGCTACCTGGGTTTTCTGGGCCTTAATTTTAGCTTTAACATCTGTTGATGTTGGGTCGCCATTAGAGAAGATCTTAAAAAAGTCATTATTTACATGACATATTTACTTCTGATTTGAGTAAGTTGTTTTATGGGATTGATTTGGAATTGCCTCAGAAATTTTCTGTACTTTCAGCTTTTGAGATTCATTCTGCTTACCGTGCTGTTGCTATTAGTCTTTTTTTAAGTGAAGAATTTTATAGTGAAAACATAAGAATATTACTTTTTAATATTATGGATTTCACTTACTACTTTCTTTTTAAGTAAGTTTTTCTGGTTCACCATTAAAAAAAAGTCTTTATCTTTTGTAGTCCACTGGTGCTGTTGTAACAGAGAGCCAGACTTATAAAAAGCGAGCTGATTTCTTAAGTAATGATGATTATGCTGTGTATGTGAGAGAGAATATTCAGGTGAGTCATGATATTGGGCTGGAACCGTGATTGCTTAGGTTTTCATTCAGCAAATGTTTGAGCATCTCAGAAAGTCAGAGAGGGAGGGCCCAGCACGTACCAGGGGAGGAACTATGACTGGAGCAGAGGACAGAGGAGCAGATGTGCAGAACTTGGTTTGTCCCCAGTGATGTGGCTCACACACCCGTGCTTCCTGATGTAACCCTACTCTGGACACTTTTATAGTCTATTTTTGCTTTTGATTTTTTAAAAAAAATTACTCTTCTTGCCATCTAATTGTAAATTTTAGCTATGCTTTTTGTGTAGTCCTTTTCAACCTTAAATTCTTTCTTTTCCTGTTTTAGTTCTTTTGTTATAGTTAGTATGTGTGTGTGTGCTAAGTGGCTTTAGTTGTGTCTGACTCTTTGCAACCCCATGGACTGTAGCCCACCAGGCTCCTCTGTCCATGGGATTTTTCCAGGCAAGAATACTGGAGTGAATTCCCATGCCCTCCTCTCTAGTTAGTGTGAAAGTAAAAGTTGCTCAGTTGCTCTGGTGATCCCATGGATTATATAGTCCATGGAATTCTCCAGACCAGAATATTGGAGTGGGTAGCCTTTCCCTTTTCCAAGGGATCTTCCCAACCCAGGGATCGAACCCAGGTCTCCTGCATTGCAGGCGGATGCGTTACCAGCTGAGCCACGAGGGAAGCCCAAGAATACTGGAATGGGTAGCCTATCCCTTCTCCAGCAGATCTTCTCGACCCATTAGTATACTTCAGCGAAAATCCTGGAGATGGTCTTATTTCTCCTCTAAATAAGTGAACAATATGTATCTCTAAATAAAGGGTTTTATTTTTAACATACTGACAGTACTGTTACTTAACATTGCCTAACAAAGTAAACAGTAATTCCTTACTATTATCTCATTGTCTAATTCTGGCTCAGATTTTCCCAGTTTTCTCCAAAAATGGCTTGTTATAGTAACTTTTTAAGATTTAGATACAAATAAGATCACACGCACATTTGGGTGATGTGTATTTTTAACCTAGAACCATTTTTCACTCTTTTTTTTTTTCTTTTCATGCCATTTATTTGTGACTGAAATTATGTTGTCCCACATCTTCCTCCCTGTCCTCTGCATCTCCTGTAAAGGCAGAGTTGAGGGCTAGAGGTTGATTGGACTTTGGCTGCATCTTGGGAAAGACTGTGTTGTATTATGGCCCAGCATGCAGTGTTACTTGTAATCTGCACCATCCAGTCTTTATTAATTGTCCATCTTGGAGCTTTAGTAGTGATTAATGTTATTATCTAGACCCGTGAAGAAGTGTTGCATAATAGTGATTTTTTAAATTTGTCATTCCTTCCAAATTTATTATCTAGAGTTCTGTACGTTGAAAAAAACTTTCTTATCAACTCTTGTCACTGTAAAATAGTTTGTATAGGAAAGGCAGAATAGGTGGTGGCTTTTTGTTTGCTTGTATTATAAACTTTCAGTTGTGTATTGGTATCCTATACTATAAAAGGATGACCAGGAAACCTTTAATTTGCTTATCTGGTGAGTTCATTGGCTGTTACGGATCTGATGTGTTTTAGTCATTTTTCCTCTTGGTCAGATGGTTCTTCTGATGGAGCCCATTAATCTTTGATAGCTCCCTTGCTTTATGGCACAAATTGATCTAAATTCACCTTGTGTATTTCATGCCCCCCACATCAAGCCAGGCAGTGTTCTTAAGAGTTCTGGTGTCATTTTGTGTAAAATGATATTAATAATCTTAGGACTAGAGTAATGCTGCTTTACAACTGATCGTTTCACCTATATATTGGACTGTATTTTTGACTTAATTTTAGGTGGGAATGATGGTTAGATGCTGTCGAACATATGAAGAGGTGTGTGAAGGAGATGTGGGCAAAGTCATCAAATTGGATAGGGATGGATTACATGACCTCAATGTGCAGTGTGATTGGCAGCAGAAAGGAGGCACTTATTGGGTTAGGTATATTCATGTGGAACTTATAGGTAAGAACATTCTTTCTTAAGTTCTTTTGACTTTCTTAATTAGATTCAGAGTTCCCCCAAATGAATGCTAATTATATTTCTTTTTTATTGGAATCTCTAGGCTATCCTCCACCAAGTTCTCCTTCTCACATCAAAATTGGTGATAAAGTTCGTGTCAAAGCCTCAGTCACAACACCAAAGTACAAGTGGGGATCTGTGACGCATCAAAGTGTGGGGGTTGTGAAAGGTAGTATTACCTAGGCAAGAAAACTCCCAAGTGCTTAGCTTTTCATCAACTACTGTAAACTCTTTTTTTTTTTCATTCAAGGTCAGGAAAAACAAGCCTTATGATTTATACATAGTATTCTTTTGCTTTTCAGTACTTTGTAGAGCTGCAGCACACCTGTTTTTGGACAGAGTCAGGTGTATTAACTCATTGCAGCATGGGAGAATACACACCCTGGAAATGGGATGTCTTCATAAGTGGTGTAACAAAGACTAATGGACTTTGCAATTGGTATTTTGGGGAGGGTTCAGGAAATCGGGGTAATTCTAAGAATGGATATCTTAATAAATGCTGTTTAGAAGGAAGAGATAATGGACTCATGATGAGGTTATGCTTGGCAGGGAAGTAGTTGTTTACACTAATCAGGATGGGTTTGTGGTTTGGATTAGATTGAATGTGACCAGATATGTTAAAAAGAGTGGTTTTGTTTTTACCTCCGTCTGTTACAGCCTCATGGTGGCCTTGTGTTGGGCTTCTTTGAAGTTCTGTCAATCCTGCCAAATGGCCAGCTCCCTCAGTGTTTTTCTCTCTCTTTTTTAATAAACTTAAGAAACGGATTTGTGCAAATGATAGGAGTTAGCAACTGGAAACAAAATATTCCTCACTTTATGTTTAATGTGATATTCTTGAGATTTCAAATTAAACATGGCACACTTCAGATGGTATTCATATCCATTTTAACAGTTGCATGAGAAATGATTAAGTATTTGTGTGGTTTTATTTTATCTTTAAATTTGTTTTCAGTGCCATTTTTCTTTGTTTTGTCTTCCTTCATCCTTGTAGGAAAAACTCTTACTGTATAGCTTAGATTAAAAATGGCTGCAATGGTGGTACTTTCCCAGTGGGCCAGGGGTATTAGTGTTTCTTAGATTACATAAGAACAAGTAGCTTATTTAGTATTTTACTTTAACAGTTTTCAATTTTGTTTAACAGTTTTCTGAAGTGATTCTTCAAAGCTTTAAAAATCAAAGCAAAGATAAATTTAAAGAATAACTTGATTTAGAAGTTAATATTTAGAGTAGCTTTCACCAAAGGGCAGTAGATATATTATTAATATAATTTTTAATCCCTAAGATACTGAATGGAGTTTTTGCTTGGTGTAATTAAATGAACCTTCTTATTGTAGAAAATTTCAAACATATACAAAAATAGAGACTATAGTATAAAGAACTTCTGTGTCCTCATCACCTGGCACCAACAGTTGAAAACTACTGGCCGAAGTTGTTCATCCATGATCCTCTCCCTCCATTATTTTGAAGCTAATTCCCAATTGACATCATGTGTTAGTTTATCCAAAAGTGTCTTAGTATACCTCTCTAAAAGAGAAGTACTCTGTAAAACAAAAATGACTATAATACAGTATCACATAGCTAGGTATAGATTTAATTTTAGGATTTTGTTGGTGTCAGAGATGTTTCAAACAATTTCTCTTTGTCCTAGCTTTCAGTGCCAATGGAAAAGATGTTATTGTCGACTTTCCTCAGCAGTCTCACTGGACTGGGCTGTTATCAGAAATGGAGTTGGTACCTAGTGTTCACCCTGGGGTTACGTGAGTTTTTATTTTTATATTGCTAGATTTGTTTGGGAGGAATGGTTTTCTTTGGAATTAAATTTGATAGACGACCTCATGTTTTTCTTATCAACTGAATGGCTGTTTTAAAAATAGATGTGATGGCTGTCAGATGTTTCCCATCAATGGATCTAGATTCAAATGCAGAAACTGTGATGACTTTGATTTTTGTGAAGCTTGCTTCAAAACCAGAAAACACAACACCAGGCATACATTTGGCAGAATAAATGAACCAGGTATAGTAGATTGGTTATCTTCTCTTTCATCAGACTATGATTAATGAGATAATTATTGTGGATACTTAATTTTTCTCTTTAAAGTTCGTATTGGTGAGCACTATACTGTGTACACAGTGAAACAGGAAAGATGGCCCTGCCCACTTGATGAATTGCTGTTTTTTTTTTTTTTTTCCAAGCAATGAGTGGTCCATTGAACTAGAATAACAGTGTTGTTTGCTTGTATTTTCATAAAGAAGAGTAAATGGACTCAAGAAACTAATAAATATTTTGTTGGATGGGATGTAGAATTGGGTAGATTTATTTGTATGTCTTTTAGTGTATATATATATTTAATTATGGTAAAATATATGCAACATAAAATTTGCCATTTTAATCACTTGTAAGTGTATAATTAAGAGAATATTGCACACTGTCAACAGTCAGTATTTTTAAGACTTTTTCACCATTCCAGTATAGGAGTGTACCAATTAAGCAATAATGCCCATTCTTTCCCTCCCCAACCCCTGGCGACCTCTTATCCACTTTCTGTCTCTGAATTAGACAGAGACAGGTACCTCATTTATAAGTGTAACCACACAAAAGTTGTGTTTTTGTGTATCTGACTTATTTCACCTTAGATTATGTTTCTAAGGTTCATCCATATTACAGAGCATGTATCAGAATTTAATTTCATTTTATGACTAATAGTCCATTGTATGTATATCACATTTTTCTTATCCAGTCCTCTATTAATGGATATTTGGGTTGTTTATACCTTTCAGCTATTGTGAATAATGTTGCTCTGAACACTGATATACAAATGTGTCCCTATTTCAAAGCTAGGAATAGAATTGCAGGGTCATTCTGCAGTTCTTTAACTTTTTAAGGAACCATCAAAATGTTTTCCACAGTGACCGCAGCATTTTACCTTCCTACCAGCAGTGGGCTTCCCTGGTGGCTCAGACGGTAAAGCATCTGCCTGCAGTGCGGGAGACCCGGGTTCAATCCCTGGGTTGGGAAGATACCCTGGAGAAGGAAATGGCAACCCACTCCAGTACTCTTGCCTGGAAAATTCCATGGACTGAGGAGCCTGGTAGGCTACAGTCCATGGGGTTGCAGAGTTGGATTTGACTGAGTGACCTCACTTTCACTTTCTTTCACCAGCAGTGTATGAGGATGCTGGCTTTTCCATATGCTCACCATTTTATTTTCTTTCTTCTTTTTGAAGGCATGCTAATGGTGAGAAGTAGTTATCTCATTGTAATTTTTATTTTTGAGTTTCCCTAGTGATAAATGGCACCCCACTCTAGTACTCTTGCCTGGAAAATCCCATGGACAGAGGAGCCCGGTAGGTTGCAGTCCACGGGGTCGCTAAGAGTTGGACACGACTGACCGACTTCATTTTCGCTTTTCACTTTCATGCATTGGAGAAGGAAATGGCAACCCACTCCAGTGTTCTTGCCTGGAGAATCCCAGGGATGGGGGAGCCTGGTGGGCTGCCGTCTATGAGGTCGCACAGAGTCGGACACGACTGAAGTGACTTAGCAGTTGCAGCAGCAGTGATAAATGGCATTGAGCCTCTTTTCATGTGCTTTTTGCTATTTATATATCTTTGGCAAAGGGGTGTGTCAACTCAGTTTCAAAACTTATGATATTCATTTGTAGGAATTCTTTAAGTATTGTGGGCATCAAATCAGATATGTGATTTACAAATATTCTACCCTATTCTGTTGGTTTTCTTTTCACTCTCTTGATAGGATTCTGTGATTAAAGTTTTACATTTTAATGAATTTTAATTTATCGTTTCTTTTGTTTGCCTGTGCTGTTTGATGTCATACTTATTTCTGAGTCAACTTCAGAAATCACTGATAAATCCAAAGTTGTGAAACTCAGTCCTTACGTTTATAAGAGGTTTATAGTTTGAACCATTTTGAGTTAATTTCTATACATAGTATAATATGTAATTTCATCCTTTTAAGTATGTGTATCCAGTTTTCCCCAAACTATTTGTTGAAAAGACTGTCCTTTCACTATTGAATGGTCTTGGCACCCTTTCTGAAAATCAGTTGACCATAGATGTGAGAGTTTTTTCCTGGGTTCTCTAGTCTACTCTGTTGGTCTTTTTGCCTGTCCTTACGTCAGTAGCACACCATGACACTGTGATGATTATAGCTTTTGTAGTAAGTCTTAAAATTGGGAAATGTGAGTCTTTTAGCTTTCTTCTTTTTTAAGAAGGGTTTTAACTATTTGGTGAGCCTTGGAAGTCATTATGAATTTGGGGATGGATTTTTCTACTTCTATGAAAAATAATATTTTGATAGGAATTGCATGTACTCTGTATATCACTTTGGACAGAATTGTCAGTTGTCTTTCCTTAGATCTTCTTTAGTTTCTTTCTTTCATCAGTGTATAAGTCTTGTGTGTTCTTGGTTAAATTTATTCTTAAGTGTTTATTTTTCATGTTATATTAAATTATTGTTTTAAAATTCCTTCTTGAAATACTTATTGCCAGTGCATAGAAATACACACTACACATGTTCAGTACATAGTTTCAACACACTTTGCATGTTGAATTTATATCTAACAACTTTGAAGAATTTATTTTCTCTAACAGAGTTTGTTTTGTTTTGGCTTTTTTTTGTAGAGTCTTTACTAGTTCTATATGTAAGATATATGTATTGCCTGTGATCTGGGATAGTCTTACTTTTTTTTCCTTTCCAATTTGGATACCTTATACTTCTTTTTCCTCCTTACTGCTTCAGCTAAATGTTTCAGTACAAGGTTGAATAGAAGTGGCAAAAATGGGCGTGCTTGTCTTGTTCTTTGACTTACCATAGGGGGAGCTTTCAGCTTTTAAGCACTGTGTACAATGTTAGTTGAAGGTTTTTCATAAATAGCCTTTATCATGTTGAGAATGTTCTTTTATAGTTCTAATTTATAATACCTTTTTATCTTTATGAAGGAGATCTGTATTATCTGCAGAGCTATCTCCTTTTCAAGGCTAACTTGTGTGTTGTTTTTTTTTTTATCAGTGTGCCATGGGTTTATAAATTTTAATAGGCTTTTCAAAGAACCAACTTTTGACTTTGAATTCGTGTCTCTCATATCTTTATTATTTCTTTTTCCTGTAGAATTTAGGTTTAGGTTGTTTCTCCCCTTACCTCTGAATGCTTAGTTCATTAATTTTTCACTTTTATCTTTTATGATATTGAACTTACAATTTTCAATATATGTTTAAGTATAAGCTGTATCTTATAAGACTGATAGGTAGTAATATTTCATCATCATTTAAAAATATCCTTAAAACGCTATTGTAGTTATTTTCTTGTATTCATTGATTTTAAAAGTTTCGAAGATGTCAGCATTTCCTACCTGTATCTTTTTACTAGTTTCTGCATTGCATTCAGATGTGTATCCTGATTAATCTTTGACATTTTGGCAGAAACTTTTGGGCTTCCCTGGTGGCTCAGAGATTAAAGCATCTGCCTCCAATGTGGGAGACCTGGGTTCAATACTTGGGTCAGGAAGATCCCCTGGAGAAGGAAATGGTAACCCACTCCAGTATTCTTGCCTGGAGAATCCCATGGACAGAGAAGCCTGGTAGGCTACAGTCCATGGGGTCACAAAGAGTCGGACACGACTGAGCAACTTCAGTTTCTTTCTTTCTTTGTTTAATCATAGGACTTCGCATATCATGCGATTTTACACATGTTTTATGCGTGTCTGAAAAAATGTCTTCTGCAGTTCTGTGGTAAAGTTAGTGTTTGCTGAGTGTATCTTTTTGTGTCCTTTTGCCCTCAGTCTTTTTGTAATCTTGTATTTTAGTTATATTGCCTGGAGTTTGCAATTAAAAAAAAATTCCAAGGTGATAGTCTTTGTCTCTTATTTTGATCATTTAGGTATCTATTTACATTTAAGGCAGTTATTGAAATATATATTTGTAAATTGATCAACTTTTCAGTGCTTTTTTGTTGTTGCTCTTCCATCTGTTTTCTGTTCCCTTTTTTTCCCCCATTCCATCTTCCTTTGGACTTCTAAGTTCTTTGTTGTTTAGCCAACCACCCCACCTCCAACCACCCTTCGCAACACATGCTCTCACTGGCCTAGAGGTTAAACATTTTTAGTGTATATTCATGTACTATAAGAGTACTGTATATTATATACATTTTTGGTATTAGTAGTAACTAAAGATATTATGGGAAATAGATGGGGAAACAGTAGAAACAATGTCAGACTTTATTTTAGGGGGCTCCAAAATCACTGCAGATGGTGATTTTAGCCATGAAATTAAAAGATGCTTACTCCTTGGAAGAAAAGTTATGACCAACCTAGATAGCATATTCAAAAGCAGAGACATTACTTTGCTGACTAAGGTCCGTGTAGTCAAGGCTATGGTTTTTCCAGTGATCATGTATTTATGTGAGAGTTGGACTGTGAAAAAAGCGAAGGGCCGAAGAACTGATGCTTTTGAACTATGATGTTGGAGAAGACTCTTGAGAGTCCCTTGGACTGCAAGAAGATCCAACCAGTCCATTCTGAAGGAAATCAACCCTGGGTGTTCTTTGGGGGGAATGATGCTAAAGCTGAAACTCCAGTACTTTGGCCACCTCATGCGAAGAATTGACTCACTGGAAAAGACCCTGATGGCTGGGAGGGATTGGGGGCAGGAGGAGAAGGGGACGACAGAGGATGAGATGGCTGGATGGCATCACTGACTTGATGGACATGAGTCTGAGTGAGCTCCAGGAGTTGGTGATGGACAGGGAGGCCTGGTGTGCTGCACTTCATGGGGTGGCAAAGAGTCGGACATGACTGAGCGACTGAACTGAACTGAACTGAAAGATACTAGGATTGCTGGGAGGGATTGGGGGCAGGAGGAGAAGGGGACGACAGAGGATGAGATGGCTGGATGGCATCACTGACTTGATGGACATGAGTCTGAGTGAGCTCCAGGAGTTGGTGATGGACAGGGAGGCCTGGTGTGCTGCACTTCATGGGGTGGCAAAGAGTCGGACATGACTGAGCGACTGAACTGAACTGAACTGAAAGATACTAGGATATCTTTTTTGTCTTATAAACGTAATCATTATTTAGTATTTTTATCCTCCTAAGCAGTGCAAGGATCTGAGATCCCTTTAACTTAATTAGCCATCATTCTGATTTAAATTACCATGTGTTTATTACTGTGTTTAAAAGTTTCACACATATACATCTTAAACAATATAAGACATAGGATTGTTATTTTTTGTAGTTGGTGTTTGTTGATTTTTTTTCCCCACATGCTTTATATTTGTTGTTTAGTCACTGAGTTGGGTCCAACTCTTTGCAACCCCATGGACTGCAGTTTTTCTCTATTCCTTTCTGTATGTTTCATTTTTCATCTGTCAGTATTTTCGTGCTGCCTGAAGAATAGCCCTTAATATTTTATTTAATATTGATGATTATAAATTCTGTTTTTGGGTATCTTTATTTAAAAAATAATCTTTGCTGGGACTTATAGCACTTTAAAAATACTATTCCATGGTAATTAGGTTTATATTATTTTAACTGGAGTCATTTTAGTTATTATTCCCTTAAAGCTATTCATTCTTTATATTTCCCCTTAATCTGCTTTTGAGATACTCTTGATTTTACCTTATACAAATCTTCAGTTCAGTTCAGTCACTCAGTTGTGTCCGACTCTTTGCGACCCCAGGAATTGCAGCATGCCAGGCCTCCCTGTCCATCACCAACTCCCAGAGTTCATTCAGACTCATGTCCATCGANGTGTGCTAAGTGGCTTTAGTTGTGTCTGACTCTTTGCAACCCCATGGACTGTAGCCCACCAGGCTCCTCTGTCCATGGGATTTTTCCAGGCAAGAATACTGGAGTGAATTCCCATGCCCTCCTCTCTAGTTAGTGTGAAAGTAAAAGTTGCTCAGTTGCTCTGGTGATCCCATGGATTATATAGTCCATGGAATTCTCCAGACCAGAATATTGGAGTGGGTAGCCTTTCCCTTTTCCAAGGGATCTTCCCAACCCAGGGATCGAACCCAGGTCTCCTGCATTGCAGGCGGATGCGTTACCAGCTGAGCCACGAGGGAAGCCCAAGAATACTGGAATGGGTAGCCTATCCCTTCTCCAGCAGATCTTCTCGACCCATTAGTATACTTCAGCGAAAATCCTGGAGATGGTCTTATTTCTCCTCTAAATAAGTGAACAATATGTATCTCTAAATAAAGGGTTTTATTTTTAACATACTGACAGTACTGTTACTTAACATTGCCTAACAAAGTAAACAGTAATTCCTTACTATTATCTCATTGTCTAATTCTGGCTCAGATTTTCCCAGTTTTCTCCAAAAATGGCTTGTTATAGTAACTTTTTAAGATTTAGATACAAATAAGATCACACGCACATTTGGGTGATGTGTATTTTTAACCTAGAACCATTTTTCACTCTTTTTTTTTTTCTTTTCATGCCATTTATTTGTGACTGAAATTATGTTGTCCCACATCTTCCTCCCTGTCCTCTGCATCTCCTGTAAAGGCAGAGTTGAGGGCTAGAGGTTGATTGGACTTTGGCTGCATCTTGGGAAAGACTGTGTTGTATTATGGCCCAGCATGCAGTGTTACTTGTAATCTGCACCATCCAGTCTTTATTAATTGTCCATCTTGGAGCTTTAGTAGTGATTAATGTTATTATCTAGACCCGTGAAGAAGTGTTGCATAATAGTGATTTTTTAAATTTGTCATTCCTTCCAAATTTATTATCTAGAGTTCTGTACGTTGAAAAAAACTTTCTTATCAACTCTTGTCACTGTAAAATAGTTTGTATAGGAAAGGCAGAATAGGTGGTGGCTTTTTGTTTGCTTGTATTATAAACTTTCAGTTGTGTATTGGTATCCTATACTATAAAAGGATGACCAGGAAACCTTTAATTTGCTTATCTGGTGAGTTCATTGGCTGTTACGGATCTGATGTGTTTTAGTCATTTTTCCTCTTGGTCAGATGGTTCTTCTGATGGAGCCCATTAATCTTTGATAGCTCCCTTGCTTTATGGCACAAATTGATCTAAATTCACCTTGTGTATTTCATGCCCCCCACATCAAGCCAGGCAGTGTTCTTAAGAGTTCTGGTGTCATTTTGTGTAAAATGATATTAATAATCTTAGGACTAGAGTAATGCTGCTTTACAACTGATCGTTTCACCTATATATTGGACTGTATTTTTGACTTAATTTTAGGTGGGAATGATGGTTAGATGCTGTCGAACATATGAAGAGGTGTGTGAAGGAGATGTGGGCAAAGTCATCAAATTGGATAGGGATGGATTACATGACCTCAATGTGCAGTGTGATTGGCAGCAGAAAGGAGGCACTTATTGGGTTAGGTATATTCATGTGGAACTTATAGGTAAGAACATTCTTTCTTAAGTTCTTTTGACTTTCTTAATTAGATTCAGAGTTCCCCCAAATGAATGCTAATTATATTTCTTTTTTATTGGAATCTCTAGGCTATCCTCCACCAAGTTCTCCTTCTCACATCAAAATTGGTGATAAAGTTCGTGTCAAAGCCTCAGTCACAACACCAAAGTACAAGTGGGGATCTGTGACGCATCAAAGTGTGGGGGTTGTGAAAGGTAGTATTACCTAGGCAAGAAAACTCCCAAGTGCTTAGCTTTTCATCAACTACTGTAAACTCTTTTTTTTTTTCATTCAAGGTCAGGAAAAACAAGCCTTATGATTTATACATAGTATTCTTTTGCTTTTCAGTACTTTGTAGAGCTGCAGCACACCTGTTTTTGGACAGAGTCAGGTGTATTAACTCATTGCAGCATGGGAGAATACACACCCTGGAAATGGGATGTCTTCATAAGTGGTGTAACAAAGACTAATGGACTTTGCAATTGGTATTTTGGGGAGGGTTCAGGAAATCGGGGTAATTCTAAGAATGGATATCTTAATAAATGCTGTTTAGAAGGAAGAGATAATGGACTCATGATGAGGTTATGCTTGGCAGGGAAGTAGTTGTTTACACTAATCAGGATGGGTTTGTGGTTTGGATTAGATTGAATGTGACCAGATATGTTAAAAAGAGTGGTTTTGTTTTTACCTCCGTCTGTTACAGCCTCATGGTGGCCTTGTGTTGGGCTTCTTTGAAGTTCTGTCAATCCTGCCAAATGGCCAGCTCCCTCAGTGTTTTTCTCTCTCTTTTTTAATAAACTTAAGAAACGGATTTGTGCAAATGATAGGAGTTAGCAACTGGAAACAAAATATTCCTCACTTTATGTTTAATGTGATATTCTTGAGATTTCAAATTAAACATGGCACACTTCAGATGGTATTCATATCCATTTTAACAGTTGCATGAGAAATGATTAAGTATTTGTGTGGTTTTATTTTATCTTTAAATTTGTTTTCAGTGCCATTTTTCTTTGTTTTGTCTTCCTTCATCCTTGTAGGAAAAACTCTTACTGTATAGCTTAGATTAAAAATGGCTGCAATGGTGGTACTTTCCCAGTGGGCCAGGGGTATTAGTGTTTCTTAGATTACATAAGAACAAGTAGCTTATTTAGTATTTTACTTTAACAGTTTTCAATTTTGTTTAACAGTTTTCTGAAGTGATTCTTCAAAGCTTTAAAAATCAAAGCAAAGATAAATTTAAAGAATAACTTGATTTAGAAGTTAATATTTAGAGTAGCTTTCACCAAAGGGCAGTAGATATATTATTAATATAATTTTTAATCCCTAAGATACTGAATGGAGTTTTTGCTTGGTGTAATTAAATGAACCTTCTTATTGTAGAAAATTTCAAACATATACAAAAATAGAGACTATAGTATAAAGAACTTCTGTGTCCTCATCACCTGGCACCAACAGTTGAAAACTACTGGCCGAAGTTGTTCATCCATGATCCTCTCCCTCCATTATTTTGAAGCTAATTCCCAATTGACATCATGTGTTAGTTTATCCAAAAGTGTCTTAGTATACCTCTCTAAAAGAGAAGTACTCTGTAAAACAAAAATGACTATAATACAGTATCACATAGCTAGGTATAGATTTAATTTTAGGATTTTGTTGGTGTCAGAGATGTTTCAAACAATTTCTCTTTGTCCTAGCTTTCAGTGCCAATGGAAAAGATGTTATTGTCGACTTTCCTCAGCAGTCTCACTGGACTGGGCTGTTATCAGAAATGGAGTTGGTACCTAGTGTTCACCCTGGGGTTACGTGAGTTTTTATTTTTATATTGCTAGATTTGTTTGGGAGGAATGGTTTTCTTTGGAATTAAATTTGATAGACGACCTCATGTTTTTCTTATCAACTGAATGGCTGTTTTAAAAATAGATGTGATGGCTGTCAGATGTTTCCCATCAATGGATCTAGATTCAAATGCAGAAACTGTGATGACTTTGATTTTTGTGAAGCTTGCTTCAAAACCAGAAAACACAACACCAGGCATACATTTGGCAGAATAAATGAACCAGGTATAGTAGATTGGTTATCTTCTCTTTCATCAGACTATGATTAATGAGATAATTATTGTGGATACTTAATTTTTCTCTTTAAAGTTCGTATTGGTGAGCACTATACTGTGTACACAGTGAAACAGGAAAGATGGCCCTGCCCACTTGATGAATTGCTGTTTTTTTTTTTTTTTTTTCAAGCAATGAGTGGTCCATTGAACTAGAATAACAGTGTTGTTTGCTTGTATTTTCATAAAGAAGAGTAAATGGACTCAAGAAACTAATAAATATTTTGTTGGATGGGATGTAGAATTGGGTAGATTTATTTGTATGTCTTTTAGTGTATATATATATTTAATTATGGTAAAATATATGCAACATAAAATTTGCCATTTTAATCACTTTTAAGTGTATAATTAAGAGAATATTGCACACTGTCAACAGTCAGTATTTTTAAGACTTTTTCACCATTCCAGTATAGGAGTGTACCAATTAAGCAATAATGCCCATTCTTTCCCTCCCCAACCCCTGGCGACCTCTTATCCACTTTCTGTCTCTGAATTAGACAGAGACAGGTACCTCATTTATAAGTGTAACCACACAAAAGTTGTGTTTTTGTGTATCTGACTTATTTCACCTTAGATTATGTTTCTAAGGTTCATCCATATTACAGAGCATGTATCAGAATTTAATTTCATTTTATGACTAATAGTCCATTGTATGTATATCACATTTTTCTTATCCAGTCCTCTATTAATGGATATTTGGGTTGTTTATACCTTTCAGCTATTGTGAATAATGTTGCTCTGAACACTGATATACAAATGTGTCCCTATTTCAAAGCTAGGAATAGAATTGCAGGGTCATTCTGCAGTTCTTTAACTTTTTAAGGAACCATCAAAATGTTTTCCACAGTGACCGCAGCATTTTACCTTCCTACCAGCAGTGGGCTTCCCTGGTGGCTCAGACGGTAAAGCATCTGCCTGCAGTGCGGGAGACCCGGGTTCAATCCCTGGGTTGGGAAGATACCCTGGAGAAGGAAATGGCAACCCACTCCAGTACTCTTGCCTGGAAAATTCCATGGACTGAGGAGCCTGGTAGGCTACAGTCCATGGGGTTGCAGAGTTGGATTTGACTGAGTGACCTCACTTTCACTTTCTTTCACCAGCAGTGTATGAGGATGCTGGCTTTTCCATATGCTCACCATTTTATTTTCTTTCTTCTTTTTGAAGGCATGCTAATGGTGAGAAGTAGTTATCTCATTGTAATTTTTATTTTTGAGTTTCCCTAGTGATAAATGGCACCCCACTCTAGTACTCTTGCCTGGAAAATCCCATGGACAGAGGAGCCCGGTAGGTTGCAGTCCACGGGGTCGCTAAGAGTTGGACACGACTGACCGACTTCATTTTCGCTTTTCACTTTCATGCATTGGAGAAGGAAATGGCAACCCACTCCAGTGTTCTTGCCTGGAGAATCCCAGGGATGGGGGAGCCTGGTGGGCTGCCGTCTATGAGGTCGCACAGAGTCGGACACGACTGAAGTGACTTAGCAGTTGCAGCAGCAGTGATAAATGGCATTGAGCCTCTTTTCATGTGCTTTTTGCTATTTATATATCTTTGGCAAAGGGGTGTGTCAACTCAGTTTCAAAACTTATGATATTCATTTGTAGGAATTCTTTAAGTATTGTGGGCATCAAATCAGATATGTGATTTACAAATATTCTACCCTATTCTGTTGGTTTTCTTTTCACTCTCTTGATAGGATTCTGTGATTAAAGTTTTACATTTTAATGAATTTTAATTTATCGTTTCTTTTGTTTGCCTGTGCTGTTTGATGTCATACTTATTTCTGAGTCAACTTCAGAAATCACTGATAAATCCAAAGTTGTGAAACTCAGTCCTTACGTTTATAAGAGGTTTATAGTTTGAACCATTTTGAGTTAATTTCTATACATAGTATAATATGTAATTTCATCCTTTTAAGTATGTGTATCCAGTTTTCCCCAAACTATTTGTTGAAAAGACTGTCCTTTCATTATTGAATGGTCTTGGCACCCTTTCTGAAAATCAGTTGACCATAGATGTGAGAGTTTTTTCCTGGGTTCTCTAGTCTACTCTGTTGGTCTTTTTGCCTGTCCTTACGTCAGTAGCACACCATGACACTGTGATGATTATAGCTTTTGTAGTAAGTCTTAAAATTGGGAAATGTGAGTCTTTTAGCTTTCTTCTTTTTTAAGAAGGGTTTTAACTATTTGGTGAGCCTTGGAAGTCATTATGAATTTGGGGATGGATTTTTCTACTTCTATGAAAAATAATATTTTGATAGGAATTGCATGTACTCTGTATATCACTTTGGACAGAATTGTCAGTTGTCTTTCCTTAGATCTTCTTTAGTTTCTTTCTTTCATCAGTGTATAAGTCTTGTGTGTTCTTGGTTAAATTTATTCTTAAGTGTTTATTTTTCATGTTATATTAAATTATTGTTTTAAAATTCCTTCTTGAAATACTTATTGCCAGTGCATAGAAATACACACTACACATGTTCAGTACATAGTTTCAACACACTTTGCATGTTGAATTTATATCTAACAACTTTGAAGAATTTATTTTCTCTAACAGAGTTTGTTTTGTTTTGGCTTTTTTTTGTAGAGTCTTTACTAGTTCTATATGTAAGATATATGTATTGCCTGTGATCTGGGATAGTCTTACTTTTTTTTCCTTTCCAATTTGGATACCTTATACTTCTTTTTCCTCCTTACTGCTTCAGCTAAATGTTTCAGTACAAGGTTGAATAGAAGTGGCAAAAATGGGCGTGCTTGTCTTGTTCTTTGACTTACCATAGGGGGAGCTTTCAGCTTTTAAGCACTGTGTACAATGTTAGTTGAAGGTTTTTCATAAATAGCCTTTATCATGTTGAGAATGTTCTTTTATAGTTCTAATTTATAATACCTTTTTATCTTTATGAAGGAGATCTGTATTATCTGCAGAGCTATCTCCTTTTCAAGGCTAACTTGTGTGTTGTTTTTTTTTTTATCAGTGTGCCATGGGTTTATAAATTTTAATAGGCTTTTCAAAGAACCAACTTTTGACTTTGAATTCGTGTCTCTCATATCTTTATTATTTCTTTTTCCTGTAGAATTTAGGTTTAGGTTGTTTCTCCCCTTACCTCTGAATGCTTAGTTCATTAATTTTTCACTTTTATCTTTTATGATATTGAACTTACAATTTTCAATATATGTTTAAGTATAAGCTGTATCTTATAAGACTGATAGGTAGTAATATTTCATCATCATTTAAAAATATCCTTAAAACGCTATTGTAGTTATTTTCTTGTATTCATTGATTTTAAAAGTTTCGAAGATGTCAGCATTTCCTACCTGTATCTTTTTACTAGTTTCTGCATTGCATTCAGATGTGTATCCTGATTAATCTTTGACATTTTGGCAGAAACTTTTGGGCTTCCCTGGTGGCTCAGAGATTAAAGCATCTGCCTCCAATGTGGGAGACCTGGGTTCAATACTTGGGTCAGGAAGATCCCCTGGAGAAGGAAATGGTAACCCACTCCAGTATTCTTGCCTGGAGAATCCCATGGACAGAGAAGCCTGGTAGGCTACAGTCCATGGGGTCACGAAGAGTCGGACACGACTGAGCAACTTCAGTTTCTTTCTTTCTTTGTTTAATCATAGGACTTCGCATATCATGCGATTTTACACATGTTTTATGCGTGTCTGAAAAAATGTCTTCTGCAGTTCTGTGGTAAAGTTAGTGTTTGCTGAGTGTATCTTTTTGTGTCCTTTTGCCCTCAGTCTTTTTGTAATCTTGTATTTTAGTTATATTGCCTGGAGTTTGCAATTAAAAAAAAATTCCAAGGTGATAGTCTTTGTCTCTTATTTTGATCATTTAGGTATCTATTTACATTTAAGGCAGTTATTGAAATATATATTTGTAAATTGATCAACTTTTCAGTGCTTTTTTGTTGTTGCTCTTCCATCTGTTTTCTGTTCCCTTTTTTTCCCCCATTCCATCTTCCTTTGGACTTCTAAGTTCTTTGTTGTTTAGCCAACCACCCCACCTCCAACCACCCTTCGCAACACATGCTCTCACTGGCCTAGAGGTTAAACATTTTTAGTGTATATTCATGTACTATAAGAGTACTGTATATTATATACATTTTTGGTATTAGTAGTAACTAAAGATATTATGGGAAATAGATGGGGAAACAGTAGAAACAATGTCAGACTTTATTTTAGGGGGCTCCAAAATCACTGCAGATGGTGATTTTAGCCATGAAATTAAAAGATGCTTACTCCTTGGAAGAAAAGTTATGACCAACCTAGATAGCATATTCAAAAGCAGAGACATTACTTTGCTGACTAAGGTCCGTGTAGTCAAGGCTATGGTTTTTCCAGTGATCATGTATTTATGTGAGAGTTGGACTGTGAAAAAAGCGAAGGGCCGAAGAACTGATGCTTTTGAACTATGATGTTGGAGAAGACTCTTGAGAGTCCCTTGGACTGCAAGAAGATCCAACCAGTCCATTCTGAAGGAAATCAACCCTGGGTGTTCTTTGGGGGGAATGATGCTAAAGCTGAAACTCCAGTACTTTGGCCACCTCATGCGAAGAATTGACTCACTGGAAAAGACCCTGATGGCTGGGAGGGATTGGGGGCAGGAGGAGAAGGGGACGACAGAGGATGAGATGGCTGGATGGCATCACTGACTTGATGGACATGAGTCTGAGTGAGCTCCAGGAGTTGGTGATGGACAGGGAGGCCTGGTGTGCTGCACTTCATGGGGTGGCAAAGAGTCGGACATGACTGAGCGACTGAACTGAACTGAACTGAAAGATACTAGGATATCTTTTTTGTCTTATAAACGTAATCATTATTTAGTATTTTTATCCTCCTAAGCAGTGCAAGGATCTGAGATCCCTTTAACTTAATTAGCCATCATTCTGATTTAAATTACCATGTGTTTATTACTGTGTTTAAAAGTTTCACACATATACATCTTAAACAATATAAGACATAGGATTGTTATTTTTTGTAGTTGGTGTTTGTTGATTTTTTTTCCCCACATGCTTTATATTTGTTGTTTAGTCACTGAGTTGGGTCCAACTCTTTGCAACCCCATGGACTGCAGTTTTTCTCTATTCCTTTCTGTATGTTTCATTTTTCATCTGTCAGTATTTTCGTGCTGCCTGAAGAATAGCCCTTAATATTTTATTTAATATTGATGATTATAAATTCTGTTTTTGGGTATCTTTATTTAAAAAATAATCTTTGCTGGGACTTATAGCACTTTAAAAATACTATTCCATGGTAATTAGGTTTATATTATTTTAACTGGAGTCATTTTAGTTATTATTCCCTTAAAGCTATTCATTCTTTATATTTCCCCTTAATCTGCTTTTGAGATACTCTTGATTTTACCTTATACAAATCTTCAGTTCAGTTCAGTCACTCAGTTGTGTCCGACTCTTTGCGACCCCAGGAATTGCAGCATGCCAGGCCTCCCTGTCCATCACCAACTCCCAGAGTTCATTCAGACTCATGTCCATCGAGTCAGTGATGCCATCCAGCCATCTCATCCTCTGTTGTCCCTTTCTCCTCCTGCCCCCAATCCCTCCCAGCATCAGGGTCTTTTCCAGTGAGTCAGCTCTTCGCATGAGGTGGCCAAAGTACTGGAGTTTCAGCTTTAGCATCATTCCCTCCAAAGTAATCCCAGGGCTAATCTCCTTCAGAATAGACTGGTTGGATCTTGCAGTCCAGGGGACTCTCAAGAGTCTACTCCAGCACCACAGTTCAAAAGCATCAATTCTTTAGCGCTCAGGTTTCTTCACAGTCCAACTCTCACATCCATACATGACCACTGGAAAAAGCATAGCCTTGACTAGACGGACATTTGTTGGCAAAGAAATGTCTCTGCTTTTCAGTATGCTATCTAGGTTGGTCATAACTTTACTTCCAAGAAGTAAGCGTCTTTTAATTTCATGGCTGCAGTCACCATCTGCAGTGATTTTGGAGCCCCCCAAAATAAAGTCTGACTCTGTTTCCACTGTTTCTCCATCTGTTTGCCATGAAGTGATGGACTAGATGCCATGATTTTCGTTTTCTGAATGTTGAGTTTTAAGCCAACTTTTTCACTCTCCTCCTTCACTTTCATCAAGAGGCTTTTTAGTTCCTCTTCACTTTCTGCCATAAGGGTGGTGTCATCTGCATATCTGAGGTTATTGATATTTCTCCTGGCAATCTTGATTCCACCTTATGCTTCTTCCATCCCAGCGTTTCTCATGATGTACTCTGTATATAAGTTCAATAAGCAGCGTGACAATATGTAGCCTTGATGCACTCCTTTTCCTATTTGGAACCAGTGTGTTGTTCCATGTCCAGTACTAACTGTTGGTTCCTGACCTGCATATAGGTTTCTCAAGGGGCAGGTCAGGTGGTCTGGTATTCCCATCTCTTTCAGAATTTTCCATAGTTTATTGTGATCCACACAGTCAAAGATTTTGCCATAGTCAATAAAGCAGAAGTAGATGTTTTTCTGGAACTCTCTTGCTTTTGTGATGATCCAGCGGATATTGGCAATTTGATCTCTGGTTCCTCTGCCTTTTCTAAAACCAGGTTGAACATCTGGAAGTACATGGTTCATGTATTGCTGAAGCCTGGCTTGGAGAATTTTGAGCGTTAGTTTACTAGCGTGTGAGATGAGTGCAATTGTGCGGTGGTTTGAGCATTCTTTGGCATTGCCTTTCTTTGGGATTGGAGTGAAAACTGAGCTTTTCAGTCCTGTGGCCACTGCCGAGTTTTCCAAATTTGCTGGCATATTGAGTGCAGCACTTTGATAGCATCATCTTTTAGGATTTGAAATAGCTCAACTGGAATTCCATCACCTCCACTAGCTTTGTTCGTAGTGATGCTTTCTGAGGCCCACTTGACTTCACATTCCAGGATGTCTGGCTCTAGGTGAGTGATCACACCATCGTGATTATCTTGGTCGTGAAGATCTTTGTACAGTACTTCTGTGTATTCTTGCCACCTCTTCTTAATATCTTCTGCTTCTGTTAGGTCCATACCATTTCTGTCCTTTATCGAGCCCATCTTTTACATACGCATATATACATATTTTTTTGTATTTATCTTTCTTGTAGTTAGTGATGCTTTTTTTTTTTTTTGTAAGTGATGCTTTTAATTAATTAATTTTCCAGCTTTTTAGAGCTATAATTGACATATGACAGTGTATAAGTATAAAGTGTTAAATAGGATGATTTGGAACACAAATATTGCAAAATGATTACTGCAGCAAGGTTGGTAGGTTAACACATCCATCACTCACGTAATAACTACCCGTTTTTTGGTGTGTGTGGTAAAACAATTTAAGGTTTATTTTTCCAACTTTCAGATTAGGGCTTATAAAATCTGTGCTTTGATACCTTTTGTTCGTTTTGGACAATTACCCATCATCCAGTATTTTTTCTAATATTAATCTCTGCCCTATTTTCTTTTCTTTCTTTTTTGAGACTCTTCTTTCTGATAAGACAGATCGTATTTTTATTAAAATTTTCACATCATTTATGTTTTCTAAACTTATGTTCTTCAGTTCTTCATTCTAGATAATTTTTGCTAGTTCTCTTTTTCATCTGCGTCTAGTCTGCTGGTAAACCTATTCATTAAGTTTTTTATTTTAATTGCTGTAGTAAGCAGTTCTGATCTTTTTAAAAATAATTTTCAATTCTCTGATGCAATATTCAGTGTGTTATCTTTTCAAACATACTAAGTATAGTTATTATAAAATTTGTGCTTTATAATTCTATCTGGAGCCTCTGTGAGTCTCTCTCTATTGTCTGTCATTTGTCATAGGTTGTAGTCATGTTCCCTTGTCTCATTTTCCATCATGTACTGGACATTATGGTAACAATAGTTACTTCTTGAATCAATTTGAGGCCTAGGATGCTACCTTTCTCCAGAGATTGAGGGAGAGAGGGTTGACCTTTTAGGTAATTGGTGCATGTATGTTTTGTTAAGTTACTTCAGTTGAGTCAGACTATTTTGCAACCCTATTGATGTATTCTGCCAGGATCTTCTGTCCATGGGCTTCTCCTTGCAAGAATACTGGTGGGGGTTGCCATGCTCTCCTCGGGGATCATGGGATCTTCCTGATGCCCAGGGATTGAACCCCTCTCTCTCATATCTCCTTCGTTTGCAGGCAGGTTCTTTACTCCTAGTGCCATATGGGAATCCTAGGTAATTAGCAGAAGTATTAACATCTGGGCTCACCTCAATCCAGTTTCATTGATGGAGATGATTTCATGCAGAACTGCAATCTGGAAACAGACAGACAACCTTGTAGAGTTAACTGTTGTCTTCCTCTGTGGTTCTTCCCATTGAGACCCTAGCTCAGAGTGTGAGTTTTTCTTTGTGTTTCTTCTTTCCTGATGGGCTGTGCTGTGTGTCCTGTTTAAGGCTCCCCGTAGAAACTGACAAATACCATTGGGGAAAAGCATTTTCTGATCCACAGGGCAGCTCATTCTGACACTTTTCATCTTAGCCTTCCTCTGATTCTGGTCCCACAATTCTTTAGCAGCTTGTTTACTCTGATACTTTCAAGATTTATTCATCTTTAAATGTTTTGTCTGCCTCTCTACTTGTCCTCAATGGAAGAGCTAGATCAATTTCCAGATTTGCCATTTATGGAAGTAGAAGCTCTTCAAGTTTGTTTTTGTTGCATTTATGAAAACTTTTTAAAGAATGTCTTCTGTAAGCACAGTTACTGAACCTCATATCTGCTTATATATATATCCTACTATCTGGAGATATATCACTGTGTTGTTACTTGAGGGGGTCAAGTGGAATAAATCATAGCATTATATGAACTTCATCTCATAAATTGGGATAAAATACCTTAGCTAGGTTTTTTGAAGCTGTGTAAGTATTATGTAATAGCTCCTTCTAATTTGGAAACTTACTGTTTTCTTGAAGTAAGGAGCTCAATTAAAAATTCTTAATTTCTTGGTTGCGAAGTTTCTGTTCTACAAGTATTAACACTGTTTGGCCATCATTAAATAGGACAGTCTGCAATATTTTGTGGCCGTTCTGGAAAACAGCTGAAACGCTGTCACAACAGTCAGCCAGGAATGCTGCTGGATAGCTGGGCACGGATGGTGAAGAGTCTAAACGTGTCGTCCTCTGTGAACCAAGCCTCTCGTCTTATTGATGGCAGTGAGCCCTGCTGGCAGTCCTCTGGTTCACAAGGAAAGGTAGTGTGCCATGGGGGCACATCCAGAAACACTTTTGTTTAGATGTGTTATGTTTTAGAGCTTGAACACAAACTTTGAAAATCCTGTGAAGGTATACTGGGTTGTCACCTGTCTGTACTCATTTTATAGTTTAGTTCATAATTATTTTAACGGAACAGAGTAATATGCCATTTAGTTTTCATTGTCAGAGATTTTAAAAAACATAAGTGATAGTTTTTATCTAACTGATAGAGAGTTTAATAAGAGTTTGTTTTGTTTTACTCCCCCACATAAAATGTATGAGTTCAGATTCTCCTTCTTGTTAGAAGGTTTTCTAATATACCCTAATAAATATGTTTATCTTTAGAATGTNTTGAAATAGCTCAACTGGAATTCCATCACCTCCACTAGCTTTGTTCGTAGTGATGCTTTCTGAGGCCCACTTGACTTCACATTCCAGGATGTCTGGCTCTAGGTGAGTGATCACACCATCGTGATTATCTTGGTCGTGAAGATCTTTGTACAGTACTTCTGTGTATTCTTGCCACCTCTTCTTAATATCTTCTGCTTCTGTTAGGTCCATACCATTTCTGTCCTTTATCGAGCCCATCTTTTACATACGCATATATACATATTTTTTTGTATTTATCTTTCTTGTAGTTAGTGATGCTTTTTTTTTTTTTTGTAAGTGATGCTTTTAATTAATTAATTTTCCAGCTTTTTAGAGCTATAATTGACATATGACAGTGTATAAGTATAAAGTGTTAAATAGGATGATTTGGAACACAAATATTGCAAAATGATTACTGCAGCAAGGTTGGTAGGTTAACACATCCATCACTCACGTAATAACTACCCGTTTTTTGGTGTGTGTGGTAAAACAATTTAAGGTTTATTTTTCCAACTTTCAGATTAGGGCTTATAAAATCTGTGCTTTGATACCTTTTGTTCGTTTTGGACAATTACCCATCATCCAGTATTTTTTCTAATATTAATCTCTGCCCTATTTTCTTTTCTTTCTTTTTTGAGACTCTTCTTTCTGATAAGACAGATCGTATTTTTATTAAAATTTTCACATCATTTATGTTTTCTAAACTTATGTTCTTCAGTTCTTCATTCTAGATAATTTTTGCTAGTTCTCTTTTTCATCTGCGTCTAGTCTGCTGGTAAACCTATTCATTAAGTTTTTTATTTTAATTGCTGTAGTAAGCAGTTCTAATCTTTTTAAAAATAATTTTCAATTCTCTGATGCAATATTCAGTGTGTTATCTTTTCAAACATAGTAAGTATAGTTATTATAAAATTTGTGCTTTATAATTCTATCTGGAGCCTCTGTGAGTCTCTCTCTATTGTCTGTCATTTGTCATAGGTTGTAGTCATGTTCCCTTGTCTCATTTTCCATCATGTACTGGACATTATGGTAACAATAGTTACTTCTTGAATCAATTTGAGGCCTAGGATGCTACCTTTCTCCAGAGATTGAGGGAGAGAGGGTTGACCTTTTAGGTAATTGGTACATGTATGTTTTGTAAGTTACTTCAGTTGAGTCAGACTATTTTGCAACCCTATTGATGTATTCTGCCAGGATCTTCTGTCCATGGGCTTCTCCTTGCAAGAATACTGGTGGGGGTTGCCATGCTCTCCTCGGGGATCATGGGATCTTCCTGATGCCCAGGGATTGAACCCCTCTCTCTCATATCTCCTTCGTTTGCAGGCAGGTTCTTTACTCCTAGTGCCATATGGGAATCCTAGGTAATTAGCAGAAGTATTAACATCTGGGCTCACCTCAATCCAGTTTCATTGATGGAGATGATTTCATGCAGAACTGCAATCTGGAAACAGACAGACAACCTTGTATAGTTAACTGTTGTCTTCCTCTGTGGTTCTTCCCATTGAGACCCTAGCTCAGAGTGTGAGTTTTTCTTTGTGTTTCTTCTTTCCTGATGGGCTGTGCTGTGTGTCCTGTTTAAGGCTCCCCGTAGAAACTGACAAATACCATTGGGGAAAAGCATTTTCTGATCCACAGGGCAGCTCATTCTGACACTTTTCATCTTAGCCTTCCTCTGATTCTGGTCCCACAATTCTTTAGCAGCTTGTTTACTCTGATACTTTCAAGATTTATTCATCTTTAAATGTTTTGTCTGCCTCTCTACTTGTCCTCAATGGAAGAGCTAGATCAATTTCCAGATTTGCCATTTATGGAAGTAGAAGCTCTTCAAGTTTGTTTTTGTTGCATTTATGAAAACTTTTTAAAGAATGTCTTCTGTAAGCACAGTTACTGAACCTCATATCTGCTTATATATATATCCTACTATCTGGAGATATATCACTGTGTTGTTACTTGAGGGGGTCAAGTGGAATAAATCATAGCATTATATGAACTTCATCTCATAAATTGGGATAAAATACCTTAGCTAGGTTTTTTGAAGCTGTGTAAGTATTATGTAATAGCTCCTTCTAATTTGGAAACTTACTGTTTTCTTGAAGTAAGGAGCTCAATTAAAAATTCTTAATTTCTTGGTTGCGAAGTTTCTGTTCTACAAGTATTAACACTGTTTGGCCATCATTAAATAGGACAGTCTGCAATATTTTGTGGCCGTTCTGGAAAACAGCTGAAACGCTGTCACAACAGTCAGCCAGGAATGCTGCTGGATAGCTGGGCACGGATGGTGAAGAGTCTAAACGTGTCGTCCTCTGTGAACCAAGCCTCTCGTCTTATTGATGGCAGTGAGCCCTGCTGGCAGTCCTCTGGTTCACAAGGAAAGGTAGTGTGCCATGGGGGCACATCCAGAAACACTTTTGTTTAGATGTGTTATGTTTTAGAGCTTGAACACAAACTTTGAAAATCCTGTGAAGGTATACTGGGTTGTCACCTGTCTGTACTCATTTTATAGTTTAGTTCATAATTATTTTAACGGAACAGAGTAATATGCCATTTAGTTTTCATTGTCAGAGATTTTAAAAAACATAAGTGATAGTTTTTATCTAACTGATAGAGAGTTTAATAAGAGTTTGTTTTGTTTTACTCCCCCACATAAAATGTATGAGTTCAGATTCTCCTTCTTGTTAGAAGGTTTTCTAATATACCCTAATAAATATGTTTATCTTTAGAATGTGATTTTAATTGCACTTATGTGGGTGTGCCTCATCCAGTCATGAAAGTTAGACTTGGAGAACAGTGATTTTCCTTTACTTTGATTCTAATGTTAGAAAACATTAGAATAAGCCACCCATTGATGGATATTAATGGACCACCCTAGGTTAAAAGGCTATAAACGCATCATTTCTGGGGCATAGAGGGAGGCTTTCTTTTAATAAACAAGTAATGGAGTAGAATACTTATTTGTTTTCTTTTAAAGCATTGGATTCGTTTGGAGGTTTTCCCAGATGTTCTTGTTCATAGATTAAAAATGATTGTCGATCCTGCTGACAGTAGCTACATGCCTTCCCTGGTTGTCGTGTCAGGTAATAGATTTACTTTACTCAAAAAAGTATCTTCTGTTATATAATGAAAACTCCTTTGTCTAATTCCTTTATGCCCCTGCCCCTTTATTTCCTAGGTGGAAATTCACTAAATAACCTAATTGAATTAAAGACAATCAACATCAACCCCACTGACACCACAGTGTCTCTTCTGAATGACTGCACAGAGGTGAGTAGATTAGATAGTGTTCCTCTATTTTAAGGCATAATTATATAAATTTTTTATTGATATATAGTTAATTTACAGTGTTTTCAGTTGCTAAGTGATTCAGTTATACATACGTGTGTGTGTGGAAATGTCGCTCAGTTGTGTCCAATTGTTTACAACCCCGTGGACTTCTCCATGGCCAGAATACTGGAGTGGGTAGCCTTTCCCTTCTCCAGGGGATCGTCTCAACCCAGGAATCAAACCCAGGTCTCCCGCACTGCAGGCAGATTCTTTACCAGCTAAGCTGCAAGGGAAGTCCAAGAATACTCTGTGTATACATTATATATAATATGTGTGTGTGTGTGTGTGTGTGTGTGTGTATGCTTTTTCAAATTGTTTTCCATTAAAGCTTATTAAAAGATCTTGAATATAGTTCCCTGTGCTATACAGTAGGTTCTTATTGTTTATGTTTTAAAATATAGTAATGTTGTTCAGTTGCCAAGTTGTGTTCAACTCTTTACAACCCCATGGACTGCAGCATGCCAGGCCTCCCTGTCCCTCACCATCTCTCGGAGTTTTCCCAAGTTCATGTTCATTGAATTGATGATGCCATCCAACCATCTCATTCTTCCTCTTTTGCCCTCTTCTCTTTCTGCCTATAGTAATATGTAGAGATTAATCCCAAACTCGTAACCCCTGTCCCCCACCCTCGTCCCCTTTTGTAATGGTGAATTTGTTTTCTGGTATATTTCTGTTTTGTAAGGAAGTTCATTTGTATCATTTTGTTAGATTTCACAGATAAATGATTTCATATGATATATATTTTTTCTGTCTGACTTACTTAATATGGAATTCTCTGTGTTCATCCATGATACTGCAAATGGTGGTATTTCATTCTTTTATTTTTTTAATGGCAGAGTAATAGTTCATTGTATATAGGTTCTACATCTTTTTTGTCTTTCTGTTGATGGATATTTAAGTTGTCTCCATGTTTTAGCCATTGTAACTAGTGCTGCTATGAACATTGAGGTATATGTATCTTTATTTATTTTTTTTTAACTGGAGGCTACTTTACAATATTATATTGGTTTTGCCATACATCAGCATGAATCTGCCACCGATGTACACATGTTCCCCATCCAGAACCCCCCTCCCACCTCTCTCCCCATACCATCCCTCTGGGTCATCCCAGTGCACCAGCCCCAAACATCCTATATNTACTTTACAATATTATATTGGTTTTGCCATACATCAGCATGAATCTGCCACCGATGTACACATGTTCCCCATCCAGAACCCCCCTCCCACCTCTCTCCCCATACCATCCCTCTGGGTCATCCCAGTGCACCAGCCCCAAACATCCTATATCATGCGTCGAACCTGGACTGGTGATTCGTTTCACATATGATACTATACATGTTTCAGTGCCATCCTCCCACCTCGCCCTCTCCCACAGAGTCCATAAGACTTTATGTATCTTTAGAATTAAAGTTTTGTTTAGATATATGCTTAGCAGTGGGATTGCTGGATCATATGACAACTCTATTTTGATTTTCTAAGGAACCTCTGTACTGTTCTCCCTGGTGACTGCACCAGTTTACGTTCCTACCAACAGTGCAGGAGGGATCCCTTTTCTCCACACCATCTCCATATTTAGTATTTGTAGACTTTTTGATGATGTCTATTGTGACTGGTATGAAGTGATATATCATTATAGTCTTCAATTGCATTCATCTAATAATTGATCATCTTTTCATGAGCTTATTGGCCATCTGTATGTCTTATTTGTAGAAGTATCTATTTAGGTCTTCTGCCAGTTTTTTGATTTGGGTGTTCATGAGCTGCTTGTATATTTTGGAGATTAGTCCTTTTCAGTTGCTTTGTTTGTGATTGTTTTCTTCATTCGTTTCATCTTGTTTATAGTTTAATTTGCTGTACAAAAGCTTTAAGTTTAATTAGGTCCCATTTGTTTATTGTTGTTCATATTTCCATAACTCTGGAAAGTGGGTCAAAGAGGATCTTATTGTTACTTACGTCAAAGAGTATTCTGCCTATATTTTCCTCTAAGAGTTTTATAGTATCTGGTCTTCCATTTAGGTCTTTAATCCATTTTGAGTTTATTTTTGTGTATAGTATTAGGGAATGTTCTAATTTCTTTCATTTACATGTAACTGTCTAGCTTTCCCTGTACCATTTATTGAAGAAACCATCTTTTCTCCATTTTGTGGTCTTGCCTCATTTGTTGTAGATTGATTGACCATTGATGTATGTGTTTATTTCTGGGCTTTCATTTTGTTGATCTGTATTTCTGATTTTGTGCCATTTCCATACTGTTTTGATGACTGTAGCTTTGTGGTATAGCCTGAAGTCAGGAGCCTGATTTCCTTCAGCTCTATATTTCTTTTTTTTTTTAATTTTTATTTTTACTTTATTTTACTTTAAAGTACTGTATTGGCTTTGGCATACATTGACATGAATCCACCACGGGTACACATGAACTCCCAAACACGAACCCCTCCCACCCCACACCACCCCCCGGACCATCCCCACACACCAGCCCCAAATATCTTGCATCGAACCTAGACTGGCGATTCACTTCCCACATGATAGTATACATATTTCAATGCTGTTCTCCCAAAT
>SJYX01018129.1:333003-358888 GCA_006410675.1 Oreotragus oreotragus
TGGGATTGCTGGGTCATAAGGCAGTTCTATTTGCAATTTCTTAAGGAATCTCCACACTGTTCTCCATAGTGGCTGTACTAGTTTGCATTCCCACCAACAGTGTAAAAGGGTTCCCTTTTCTCCACACCCTCTCCAGCATTTATTGCTTGCAGACTTTTGGATTGCAGCCATTCTGACTGGTGTGAAGTGGTATCTCATTGTGGTCTTGATTTGCATTTCTGTGATAATGAGTGACGTTGAGCATCTTTTCATGTGTTTGTTAGCCATCCGTATGTCTTCTTTGGAGAAATGTCTATTTAGTTCTTTGGCCCATTTTTTGATTGGGTCGTTTATTTTTCTGGAATTGCAGCTCTATATTTCCATCTCAAAGAGTGCTTTGGCTTTTTGGGGTACCTTGTGTCTCCATACAAATTAAAAAATTTTTTTTCTTCTTGTACTGTGAAAAATGCCATTGATAACTTGATAGGGATTACATTGAATCTATAAATTGCCTGGGATAGTATAGTTCACACAATATCAGTTCTTCCAATCCAAGAACAAGGTCTATCTTTCCATGTGTTTGTATTATCTTCTTTTTCCTTCATTAGTGTCTAAAGCTTTTGAAATGCAGGTTTTTTGCCTCCTTAGGTAGGTTTAGTCCTAGTTATTTTATACTTTTTAATGTGATAATTAAGGGGATTGTTTCCTTAATTTCTTTTCTAATCATTGTTCTCTTCCTGATCTGATCTCTTTCTTTCATTGTTAGTGTATAGAAATACAACAGATTTATGTGTATAAATTTTGTATTCTGCAAATTTACTGAATTCATTGATAAACTCTAGGTGGTTTTCTGGTAGCATCTTTGGATACATTTAGTCCATTTACATTTAGCGTGTTTATCCATAGGTATGTTTATATTGCCATTTTGCTGTTTTGAGTTTGTTTTCATAGGTCTTTTCCCCCCTCTTTTTCCTTTGTTCTCTTCTCTTGTAACTTGACTATCTTTAGTGTAAGTGTGCATTTCATTTACTTTTTTGTGTGTATTTCTATTATAGATTTTTGTTTTCTGGTTAACGTGAATTTTTTGTACAACAGTCTAGTTATATATATATGCTTGTTTTAAGTTGCTTATCTCTTAATTTAAACTACATTTTAGATACCATGCATTTGTACTCTACTTCCCTCATGGTCACTGTTTTTCAATTCATGCCTCACATCTAATTATTTTGTATAATCCTTAAACCCTTAATGTGGGATTTTTACTACTTTTGTCTTTTAACCTCCCTACTAGCTTTATGTATGGATGATTTCCTGTCTTGTTTCTAGTTGTGGTCTTTTATTTTCCACCTAGAGAAGTTCCTTTAGACTTTATCATAAAGCTTGTTTGGTGTTCCTGAGTTGTTCTTAAAAAATGTTTCAGTTCAGTTCAGTCGCTCAGTCATGTCTGACTCTTTGCGACCCCATGAATTGCAGCATGCCAGGCCTCCCTGTCCATCACAACTCCTGGAATTCACTCAAACTCATGTCCATCGAATCGGTGATGCCATCCAGCCATCTCATCCTCTGTCGTCCCCTTCTTCTCCTGCTCCCAATTCCTCCCAACATCAGAGTCTTTTCCAGTGAGTCAACTCTTTGCATGAGGTGGCCAAAGTACTAGAGTTTCAGCTTTAGCATCATTCCTTCCAAAGAAATCCTTCAGAATGGACTGGCTGGATCTCCTTGCAGTCCAAGGGACTCTCAAGAGTCTTCTCTAACACCACGGTTCAAAAGCATCAATTCCTCAGCACTCAACTTTCTTCACAGTCCAACTCTCACACCCATACATGACCACTGGAAAAATCATAGCCTTGACTAGATGGACCTTTGTTGGCAAAGTAATGTCTCTGCTTTTCAATATGCTGTCTAGGTTGGTCATAACTTTCCTTCCAAGGAGTAAGCGTCTTTTAATTTCATGGCTGCAATCACCATCTGCAGTGATTTTGGAGCCCCCCAAATAAAGTCTGACACTGTTTCCACTGTTTCTCCATCTATTTGCCATGAAGTGATGGACCAGATGCCATGATCTTTGTTTTCTGAATGGTGAGCTTTAAGCCAACTTTTTCACTCTCCACTTTCACTTTCATCAAGAGGGAGGCTTTTTAGTTCCTCTTCACTTTCTGCCATAAGAGTGGTGTCATCTGCATATCTGAGGTTATTGATATTTCTCCTGGCAATCTTGATTCCAACTTGTGCTTCATCCAGCCCAGCATTTCTCATGATGTACTCTGTATATAAGTTAAATAAGCAGGTGACAGTATAGAGCCTTGACGTACTCCTTTTCCTATTTGGAACCAGTGTGTTGTTCCATGTCCAGTTGTAACTGTTGCTTCTTGACCTGCATATAGATTTCTCAAGAAGCAGGTCAGGTGGTCTGGTATTCCCATCTCTTTCAGAATTTTTCACAGTTTATTGTGATCCACACAGTCAAAGGTTTTGCCATAGTCAATAAAACAGAAGTAGATGTTTTTCTGGAACTCTCTTGCTTTTTTGATGATCCAGTGGATGTTGGCAACTTGATCTCTGGTTCCTCTGCCCTTTCTAAAACCAGGTTGAACATCTGGAAGTATACGGTTCATGTATTGCTGAAGCCTGGCTTGGAGAATTTTGAGCATTAATTTACTAGTGTGTGGGATGAGTGCAATTGTGCGGTAGTTTGAGCATTCTTTGGCATTGCCTTTCTTTGGGATTGGAGTGAAAACTGAGCTTTTCCAGTCCTGTGGCCACTGCCGAGTTTTCCAAATTTGCTGGCATATTGAGTGCAGCACTTTGACAGCATCATCTTTTAGGATTTGAAGTAGGTCAACTGGAATTCCATCACCTCCACTAGCTTTGTTCGTAGTGATGCTTTCTGAGGCCCACTTGATTTCACATTCCAGGATGTCTGGCTCTAGGTGAGTGTTTACTTGTCTGTAAAGGTTTTGTTTCCTCCATCAAATTTCAGTGAGAGCTTTTGCTGGGTGTTCTTGGGTGTAGATTTTTCTTTTTCATCACTTCAAGTGTGTTATGCCAGTCTCTTCTGGTCTGCAGAGTTTTTTCCTCAAAAAAAAAAAAAATCCACTAATAGCATTATTGGAGATCCCTTGTATGTTATTTTTTACTTTTCCTCTGTTACTTTTAATATTCTCTCTTTTTGTTCATTTTTTTCATTTAGTTTACAATATGTCCTCACATATTCCTCTGCAGGTTAATCCTCTGTGGGACTCTCTGCACCTCCTGGATTTGGTTGACTTTTTCATTTCTCAAGTTAAGAAAGTTTTCAGCTATATCTCCTCAAATATTTTATCAAACACCTTTTCTCTTCTTCTTGGACCTTCATAATATTACTATGTGTGTGCTTGATATTGCCCTAAAGATCTCTTAAACTGCCCTTATTTCTTTTGTTCTTTTTTTTCTGTTTGGTGGTGTTGAATTCCACTATTCTGTCTTACAGCTCATGAATCCATTCTTCTGTCAGATATAGTTTACTATTCATTCCTTCTAATGTATTGTTCATTTCTCTTATTGTATTTAATAATTGTGTGGTTCTGTATATTTTCTTTTTTTTTCTTAAACCGCTTCTAATTTCTCTCTCTGTGTATCCATGCTCCTCCTGAGTTCTATGATAATCTTTACCATAATTACTCTGAACTCTTTCCCTGGTAGATTGTCTGAGAATCGACCACATCACTTTGTTTTCCTTCTGGTGTTTTATCCTGCTGCTTCATCTGAAGCATATTCTATTGTTTGAGTTTGTCAAAATTGCTTCTTGTATTTTTGTGTATATGGTAGCTTGGTTCTATTTCTTGACCTTGGAGAAGTGGCCCTCTGTAAGAGACGTCCTATGCAATCCAGCAGTGCACTTCCTTTTATCACCCAAGGAAGGGCCAGGGGCCTGCTGGTTTCAGGATACTATCTGGTCTCCATTTACAGACTTGATGTGTTGGCTGCAGGATTAATAGTTTTCTTACTTCTGGTGAGCGTTGTTATTGTTCATTCACTACGTCATTTCTGACTCTTTGTGACCCCATGGACTGCAGCACACCAGAGTTTCCTGTCCTTCACTTTCACCCGGAATTTGCTCAAACTCATGTCCATTGAATCAGTGATACCATCCAATCATCTGATCCTCTGTTAACCCCTTCTTCTCCTGCCTTCAACTTTTCCCAGCATCAAGGTCTTTTCCAATGAGTTGGCTCTTCACATCAGGTGGCCAAAGTATTTGAGCTTCAGCAGCAGTCCTTCCAGTGTATATCAGGGTTGATTTCCTTTAGGATTGACTGATTTGATCTCCTTGTACTCCAAGGGACTCTAAAGAGTGTTCTCTGGCACCACAATCTGCAAGCATCAGTTCTTGGGTGCTCAGCCTTCTTTGTGATCCAGTTCTCACATCCATACATTGCTACTGGAAAAACCATAGCTTTGACTCTACAGAGCAAAATTATATCTCTGCTTCTTAATATGCTATCTAGGTTTGTCATAGCTTTTCTTCCAAGAAGAAAGTATGTTTTAATTTTGTGGCTGTGGTCACCATCTCCAGTGATTTTGGAGCACCGTCTGCAGTGAAATAAAAATCTGTCACTGTTTCCATTTTGTCCCCATCTATTTGTGATGATGTGATATGACTGGGTGCCATGATTCTTGTTTTTTGAATATTGAGTTTTAAGCCAGGTTTTTCACTCTCTTCTTTCACCCTCATCAAGAGGCTCTTTAATTCCTCTTCAGTTTCTGCCATTAGAGTGGTATCATCTGCATATCTGAAGTTGGTATTTTTTAGATAGTTGAGATTCCTGGTGGGAGGGGCTGGTGCCCATCCTCTGGTAGGTGAAGTTGGGTCTTGATCCTCTGGTAGGCAGGGCCTTGTCTAGAGTCAGTTGAAGTTGATGGGTAGGGTTGTGTCCCTACCCTTTTTGTTGTTTGGGCTGAGGCCTTGTAGCACTGGAGTCTCAAGTCTGATGTTTGGAGCCAGGTCTTGGTGTCAGAAAGTTGTGCTCCATGATAGCTCATGCAGCTGAATATTTCCCCAGTGTATCTGCCACCATTGTCTACACCCACAGGCGGGGCCACAGCCACCCCCTGCCTCCTCTTTGAGGAGACCCTCTAAGACCATCAGGTAGATGTGGCCCCAGCACCTATTTGATTACTGCTTTTGCTCTTGGTCCCGGCACGTGTGAGGTTTTGCAGGTGCCCTGTATGAGTGAAGTATCTTCCCCCAGCCCCTGTCCTCCCTCTAGAGCTCATCTAGTCAGGCCCCTATGGTCTTCAAGGACAAATGTTCTTAAGGTTCCTCTTCCCTGTGCCAGACCCCCAGGCTTGGGAGAGTGACTTGAGAAAAACTCTTGAATATAATTATTCTCCAATTTGTGGGTCGCCAACCCTGGAGGGTATGGGATTTGATTATATCAGGAGTTCACGCCTTCTACCATTCTTGTTGTGGTCCATCTTTAGAGGATCTTTCCTGATGGTGTCAGTCTTTCAGTGATAATTCTTTTGCAGATTGGTGTGATTTTGTTGTGCTTGTGAGAAGAGATGAGCTGAGGGTTCTGTTCTGCCATCTTAACCACTCTGATAGTATTCCTTTGATGGTTTGCAAATGGCAAGAGAGGTTCCTTTTCTCATCATCTCTATAATAACATTGAGCCTATTTTCTCCCCTTAATTAAATAATTGTAGTTATTTAAAAATTTGACATGTATACAACTTAAATTTGTTGCTTACCAGATCAGCTTTAAAACAAAGCAAAACAAATTCCTTCTTCATTGTCTTTGGTTAAAAGCAGGGAAAAAGCTCTAGGCAAAAGTCATTGCCATACATCTTGGGCTTCTTTGGGCATCTAGCATCATGTTATTTCCATTAAATATGTATTAGTAAGCAGTGGTTCTTTTTAACCATTTATATGATACTGAAATTGTTTTTTTGTTTTCATACCTTTAATTTGGTAATAAGGACATTTTCGAAATGAATCCAAGTTAATTTGATCTCTTAAAAATTCTGATAGAATCAGTGAAGGTTATTTTAAATAGAACATATTATACATTAGTGAGACTGCCACATAAATCTTTCAGTTAATCTACACTATTTTAGTAAATTATATATATTTAAAATAATGCAAATTAAGGCAATTTTTTTTACTACCTATATATACATTGTCTCATGAGAACTTGTTTAATTGGTGTGATAGTGGATAAAGATGTCAAATATTTGACTTTCTATTCATCTAAAATTCATCGTAAGTGAGTTTATTTTTAAATTATTAAGTGCTGTTTGTCAGTCATTGCTTTATTATTTTGGTATTCCCACAAAGGGCTTCCCAAGAAGCTCACATGGTAGAGAATCTCCCTGCTGTATGGGAGACCAGGGTTCAATCCTTATGTCAGGAAGATCTCCTGGAGAAGGGAATGGCAACACACTCCATTGTTCTTCTCTGGAGAATTCCATAGATAGGAGTCTGGTGGGCTACCATGAGTCATAGAGTCAGACACGACTGAGCAACTAACACACATGCCCACATAAGGACAGACAAGTTTCATGGGGTCCTAGTGTGTTATGTCAAAGAACCTGATACACAGCCAGTCATAGATTAATTTTTTTTAAGGGTGGAAAGTTGGTAAGTTGTGTCTAGAGACTATGGGACCATACTAGCACTTCCCCCACTGTCTAAGAATTGATTATTTGGCCTCTGTGTACACCGGAAGATTTTTTAAAATTTTCTTCCAGTCTTCAATGAATAAAATCGTAGAACACCATTCTTGAATGCCATTAAACTATTTTGTGGAATACCATGTAATTAACAGTTACTATCAATGGTGGTAATAATAAAGTGGCCGATGATTAAAATGTAATATATTACTGAGTTTTTTTGTGAAAAGATAATGCATTTAGTGCATTTTATTGTAATAACTTTTTCCTGGGTAATGGAAAATGCGGTTTGTCATGTCTGAATTATGCTACTGAATATTTTTTGTTTTAATTCTGCTTTGTATTTTAAGTAGATCAGTAACCATGAATTAATTTATTTAGTAAACAACTGAGATTGATGTTCATAAAAGATATATTGACTTTGACAAATTTTCAGTTGAAAACAGTTTATTATGTATTATTTGATGAGCATGAAATAGCTTATATCACATATATGAGAAATACTAAGTGTTGTGAGTACTCAGAACTTTCATGGCTCAGTCTCCACCCATCGAACCAATTTACAAAGTAGGGCATTATTGTTCCTAAAGCTATGGAACTCTCTAGCATTGCCTTTCCTCTAAAAATGGCTTGTTAACAGAATTTTTCTAACATAACCGAAAATAGAAAGTATACTGAATCCTCCATGAACCTACCACCCAGTTTCAGTGATTATCAACATTTTTGCCAGTTGTGTTTCACTGACTCTCTTCCTGTGTTATACCCCATTTTTTTTGATTGTTTTAAAGCAAGTTCTAGCCATGACATTATTTCAGTAGTGAGTGCTTCTATTATTAATTTCTGACAAGGACTTTAAAAATGTAACCACAATAAAATCACACCTAAAATTTTGTTTTTAATATGATACAATATCCAGTCAGTGTTTAAAATTTCCCAGTTATCCCATAAATGTTCTTTGGATTTGCTTTCTATGATTTGTGAGTCAGACAGTGTCTGCCCTTTGCACTGCATTAAAATCTTAACCCTTTTGTTTTTTCCTTGCTAAAGAAAGAAACTATCTTTTTTTTCCTATAGAATTTTTCATTTCTCTATTTGTTTCATTTATTCAAACAGTTCTTCCTGTGACATCATAGACATTATAGATCTCAAGGTTTTGATAGATCCCCTAGAAGCAGTCAGTCTTTGTTCACATGAAATACAGGGCTAGAGGGATAAACTACATTTAGAAATGCCATTTATGGGATGTGGGGCATACCACAGGACAGAGGGCCAACTTTAAAATAATGAATGGCAAAGATGTTACAGTGTTTGACCTTGATTTGAACAAGTCCAGAATAGAAAGATGTTTATGAGACAGATAGAAAATTTGATCACTGGTGGCATTTAGATGACATAAGATTATTGTTTTAGCTATCATTAGAATACTGTGGATGTATTTTTTAAATGCTGATATTTTACTGATACCTACTGAATTTCTGAAACAACATGTTGTCAGGAATTTTCTTAGGATAGTCCCTACATGAACAAAATCAATCATGCATTGATAGTTGGTGAGCTAATTGGTGGGGTTATGAGGTCTGTGTATAGTTTTTCTAATTTGTATGTGGTCAAATTTTTTTTTGTTAAACTTTTTATTTTATACTGAAGTGTAGCTGCTTAACAGTGTTATAGTTTCAGGTACATAGCAGAGTGAATTAGCCATACATATAATGTATATATTCTCCCTCAGATTCCCCTCCTATCCAGGCTACCACATAACATTGAGCAGTGTTCTCTGTGCTATACAGTAGGTCCTTTTGGTTATCTGTTTTAAATATAGAAGTGTGTGCATGTTGATCTCAAATTCTCTATACTTTAAGTGTTATGAAGGCTTGTGACTTGCCACATACTGCATGTTTCATATGTTCTTCTCTCCAGTTAAAGTGTTTGACTCTGAAAGCTCTGTAGCTTACTGTGTTTGTGTCTAGTATCACAGGTATATTGAAATTGCGATAAAGCAGTGCAGAAGCTCAGGAATTGATTGTAAAATCCATGGTCTCATCCTGCTGGGACGGATACGTGCAGAGGAGGAAGATTTGGCTGCAGTTCCTTTCTTAGCTTCAGATAATGAAGAAGAAGAAGATGAAAAAGGCAACAGTGGGAGGTGAGAGCTGTTTGCTTATGCCCACACTCTCACTTTCAAAAGCCAATATTTAATTAGAGTGTATCCCATAATGAGAATACATTAGGATTATTGTATTAAATAGTATATATGTATTATATAGTCTATATGAATTATATAGACTATAGGTATTATATAGACCATATGTATTATATTATTGCTCATAGGACTGTTTGGTAAATATTAGTTAAGTTTTCCCAAACTGTAATTAAATTTAATTTTAGGGAAAATTTAATATAGAAACACTGTATTTGGAAAAATTTGTTTAAAAGGAAAAATATAAATGTTTTAATTTTTCTGCCTGAAATATCGCTGTTAATATTTTGGTGTATATTCTTATAGTTTTCTTATTTATTTGTCCCTAATTGTGTTTTCCTGTGGAGATAGTATGTGGTGGTATATATTTTCCTTTTGTGTTAAGTATTTCATTGTTAACATGTAAATTGAAAGTTTTTATTATAATAGAATATACATAAGACTTAACATTTTAACCGGTTGTTAAGTGTATTGTTCAGTGGCATTAAATAGTTTATATTATTTGGAAGACATCCATTTTTAGAATATATGTATCCTTTGTCTTCTGTTGTATAATTTTTTTAATTGACTCAGTCTATTTATGATTTGTATTTATATTGACTACGGCAAAGCCTTTGACTGTGTGGATCACAATAAACTGTAGAAAATTCTGAAAGAGATGAGAATACCAGACCACCTGACCTGCCTCTTGAGAAACCTGTATGCAGGTCAGGAAGCAACACTTACAACTGGACATGGAACAACACACTGGTTCCAAATAGGAAAAGGAGTACGTCAAGGCTGTATATATTGTTACCCTGCTTATTTAACTTATATGCAGAGTACATCATGATAAACGCTGGGTTGGATGAAGCACAAGCTGGAATCAAGATTGCCGGGAGAAATATCAATAACCTCAGATATGCAGATGACACCACCTTTATGGCAGAAAGTGAAGAAGAACTAAAAAGCCTCTTGATGAAAGTGAAAGAGGAGAGTGAAAAAGTTGGCTTAAAGCTCAACATTGAGAAAACTAAGATCATGGCACCTAGTCCAATCACTTCATGGCAAATAGATGGGGAAACAGTGGAAACAGGGTCAGACTTCATTTTTTTGGGCTCCAAAATCACTGCAGATGGTGATTGCAGCCATGAAATTAAAAGCCGCTTACTCCTTGGAAGAAAAGTTATGACCAACCTTTGGTCCCATCACTTCATGGCAAATAGATGGGGAAACAGTGGAAACAGTGTCAGACTTTATTTTGGGGGCTCCAAAATCACTGCAGATGGTGATTGCAGCCATGAAATTAAAAGACGCTTACTCTTTGGAAGGAAAGTTATGACCAACCTAGATAGCATATGAAAAAGCAGAGACATTACTTTGCCAACAAAGGTCTTTCTAGTCAAGGCTATGGTTTTTCCAGTGGTCATGTATGGGTGTGAGAGTTGGACTGTGAAGAAGGCTGAGCATGAAAGAATTGATGCTTTTGAGCTGTGGTGTTGAAGACTCTTGAGAGTCCCTTGGACTGCAAGGATATCCAACCAGTCCATTCTAAAGGTAATCAGTCCTGGGTGTTCATTGCAAGGACTGATGTTGAAGCTGAAACTCCAATACTTTGGCCACTTGATGCAAAGAACTGACTCACTGGACAAGACCCTGATGCTGGAAAAGGTTGAGGGCACAAGGAGAAGGGGACGACAGAGAATAAAATGATTGGATGGCATCACTGACTCAATGGACATGGGTTTGGGTAGGCTCCAGGAGTTGGTGATGAACAGAGAGGCCTGGCGTGCTGCGGTTCATGGGGTCGCAGAGTCAGACGCGACTGAACTGATCTGAACTGATTTATGATGTACAACAAATTGGAAGGAACAATATCCATTTTTCTTAAGTTTTAACAGTATGGTTAACACTGACATACAACAAATTGGAAGTGACAATATCCATTTTTAAGTTTTTTTAACAGTATAGTTAACACCTAACTGATGGACATCACTTGCTGGTTTTGCCATTATACTTATTTCGTATATTTCTTTCAATTTTATTTTGAAGAATTTATGGGCTTTGTGTTCAAACTTTTAACCTGTTGAGAGCATATCAGAAGATAGAATGAGTGAGGTGGCAGGAGCCAGCTGCCTGTGCTTCAGGAGCCCTGGGTTTTGGAGCAGGCCTCCCCTGGTAGAATGGAGGTTGGGACTTCCAGCATAGCTGACCACACAGTGGACAGAGGGTGTAAAGGGAGAAAATTGCATTTTGCCTTGGGACATGTGCTTGTATTAGAGCACGCTGGACGTCATATGACTGTATCCATTTTATTATTTCTTTTGGGAAAAAATATGACCAAACAGAGGTCTGGATATAGGGACGTGGCCACAGTGGCAGTCCTGGTGGTGATTCTTAGAGCCATTTAACCAGCATTCTCTACAGTTACATCTGTAGTAGCTATATTAAGGTGATGGGTGGTAATTGCTGTAAAAGCTGTCATGGTCAGCGTGGTGTACAAGAAAATTATACAGTGTCTCCCAGTTTCTGGTGTCTCATAGGAAGCCCCTTCATATATCATAACCTTGTCCTAGCCAAGGGGCTTGCATCACTCAATGAAGCTAAGAGCCATGTCGTGCAGGACCTCTCAAGACGAACGAGTCATAGTCAAAGATTTATGACAAAACATGGTCCACTGGAGGAGGGAATGACAAACCCTTCCAGTATTCTTGCTTCGAGAACTGCATGAACTGTATGAAAGGCAAAAAGATAATGACAGCAGAAGATGAGCTCCCCAGGTCAGAAGGTGTCCACTATGTTGCTAGAGAAGAACAGAAAATAACTCCAGGAAGAATGAAGAGACTGGGCCAAAGCAGAAACGACTTTCAGTTGTGGATGTGTCTGGTGGTGAAAGTAAAGTCAGATGTTATAAAGAACAATATTGCGTGGGAACCTGGAATGTTAGGTCCATAAGTCAGGGTCAGTCAAGAGTGAACATCGACATCTTAGGAATCTGTAAAATAAAGTGAATGGGAATGGGCCAATTCAGTTCAGGTAACTATTATACCTACTTATATGGGCAAGAATCCCTCAGAAATGGAGTAGCCTTCATAGTAAATAAGAGTCTGAAATGCAGTACTTGGGTGCAATCTCCAAATTAATAAAATGATCTTGGTTCATTTCCAAGGCAAAACCATTCAGTATCACAGTAATCCAAGTCTGTGCTCCAACCACTGATGCTGAAATTGACTAGACCTATGAAGACCTACAACACTTTCTAGAACTAACACCAAAAAATATACTCTTTTTATCATAAAGATTTGGAATGCAAAATTAGGAAGTCAAGAAATACCTTGAGTACAGGGGAAGTTTGCCCTTGGACTACAAAATGAAGCAGGGCAAAAGCTAACAGTTTTGTCAAGAGAACACACTGGTCATAGCAAACATCCTCTTTAACAACACAAGGAAGAATTCTGAAAGTGTTAGTCCCTCAGTTGTGTCTGACTCTTTGCAACCCCATGGACTTTAGCTCACCAGGCTCTTCTGCCAATCAGATTCTCCAGGCAAGAATACTGGAGTGGGTAGCCATTCGCTTCTTCAGGGGATCTTTCCAACCCAGGGATGGAACCCCGGTCTCCTGAATTGCAGGTGGATTCCTCACCATCTGAGCCACCAGGGAAGTCCTACAAAATGAAGCAGAGCAAAAGCTAACAGTTTTGTCAAGAGAGCACACTGGTCATAGCAAACACCCTCTTCCAATAACAAGAGACAACTCTACGAACGGACATCACCCAATGATTGATACTGAAATGGATTATATTCTTTACAGCCAAAGATGGAGAAGCTATTTACCATTAGCAAGATACAAGAACTGGAGCTGATTGTGCCTCAGATCATGAGTTCCTTATTGCAAAATTCAGGCTTAAATTGAAGAAAGTAGAGAAAACCACTAGACCATTCAGGTATGACCTAAATCAAATTCCTTATGATTAGACAGTGGAGNTTTACCATTAGCAAGATACAAGAACTGGAGCTGATTGTGCCTCAGATCATGAGTTCCTTATTGCAAAATTCAGGCTTAAATTGAAGAAAGTAGAGAAAACCACTAGACCATTCAGGTATGACCTAAATCAAATTCCTTATGATTAGACAGTGGAGGTCATGAATAGATTCAAGGGATTAGATCTGGTAGACAAAGTGCCTGAAGATCTGTGGGCAGAGGTTTGTTACATTGTATAGGAGTCAGTGACCAATACCCATCCCAAAGAAAAACATACTAGAAGGCAAAGTGGTTGTCTGAGAAGGTTTTACAAACAGCTGAGAATAGAAGAGAAGTGAAAGGCAAGCAAGAAACGGAAGTATACCCAACTGAATGCAGAGTGCCAGAGAATGGCAAAGATAGATAAGAAAGCCTTCTTAAGTGAACCTTGTAAAGAAATAGAGGAAAACAATAGAATGGGAAAGACTAGAGATCTCTTCAAGAAAATTGAAGAACCAAGGGAACATTTCGTACAGGAATGGGAATGATAAAGGACAGAAAGGGTATGGACTTAACAGAAGCAGGAGAGATTAAGAAGAGGTGGCAACAATGCACAACTATCCAGAAAAGATCTTAATGATCCCGATAACCCTGGTGGTGTGGTTACTTACTTGGAGCTGAACATCCTGGAGTGTGAAGTCAAGTGGACCTTAGGAAGCATCACTGTAAACTAGTGGAAGTGATCAAATTCCAGCTGAGGTATTTCAAATCCTAAAAAATGATGCTATGAAACTGCCCACTCAATATGCCCACAAATTTGGAGAACTCAGAAGTGGCACCAGGATTGGAAAAGGTCAGTTTTCATTCGAATCCCAAAGAAGGGGAGCACCAAAGAATGTTCAAACTACCATAAAGTTGCATTTCACATGCTGGCAAGGTAATGGTCAAAATCCTTCAAGCTAAGCATCAGCAGTATGTGAAACAAGAACTTTCAGATGTACAGGCTGGGTTTAGAAAAGGCAGAGGACCCAGAGATCAAATTTCCAACATTCATTGGGTCATAGAGAAAGCAAGGAAATTTCAGACAAATGTTTACTTCTGTTTCATTGACTATGCTAAAGCCTTTGACTGTGTGGATCCACAACAAACTGGAAAATTCTTAAAGAGATGGGGCTATCAGACCACTTTACCTGTCTTCTTAGAAACACCTATGCAGGTCAAGAAGCAGCAGGTAGAACCAGACAGGAAACAGCAGACTGGTTCAGAATTGGAAAAGGAGTGTGACAAGGTTGTATATTGTCACCCTTCTTATTTAACTTATATGCAGAGTACCTCCAGCAAAATGCCGGGCTGGATGAGTCACAGTTAGAATCAAGATTACCAGGACAAATGTTAGCAACTTTGGCTATGCAGAGGATACCACTCTTAGGCCAGAAAGCTAGAGGAACTAAAAAGCCTCTTAATGAAGGTGAAAGAGGAGAGTGAAAAACCTAGGTTTAAACTCAGCATTCAAAAAACAAAGATCATGACATTAAGTTCCATCACTTCATAGCAAATAGATAGGGAAAAGTGGAAACAGCGACAGATTTTATTTTCTTGGGCTCCAGAATCACTGCTGATGGTGAGTGAAGTCATGAATTTAAAAGATAGAAGCAACAAACATAGACAGCATATTAAAGAGCAGATACATTGCTTTGCTGACAAAGGTCCGTCTATTCAAAGCTATAGTTTCTCCTGTAGTCATGTACAGATGTGCAAGTTGGACCGTAAAGAAAGCTGAGTGCATAAGAATTGATGCTTTCCAACTGTGGTGCTGGAGAAGATTCTTGCAAGTCCCTTGGAGTACAAGGAGATTAAACCAGTCAATCCTAAAGGAAATCAACCTTGAATGTTCATTGGAAGGATTGATGCTGAAACTGAAGCTGCAGTAGTTTGACCACCTGATCTGAAGAGCTGACTCATATGAAAAGACCCTGATGCTTGGAGAGATTGAGGGTAGGAGGAAAAGGGGATGATAGAAGATGAGATGGTTGGATGGCATCTCTGACTGAATGGATATAAGTTTGAGTAAGCTCTGGGAGATAGTAAAGGACAGGAAATGGAGGGCATCCCTGACTCACTGGATATGAATTTGAGTAAGCTCTGGGAGATAGTAAAGGACAGGGAAGCCTTTGCAATCTATGGGATTGCAGAGAGTCAGACAGGCCTTACCAGCTAAACAACAATAACAACTCCTAGAAAGATTTCCACCAGGATAAATAGCTAAAGTTAAATTCTAGTATGGCAAGGTAGTATGTTGGTTTGTAGACATTTTGACCCTCTGTACCACTAACTTTTGTGTATACTTCGGATTTTGTTTAGTTATAGCAAAATTTTAAGAGTGTTTGCTAGTAACCAGCAAACTGTGTGCTTTAGGTTGTTTCCTCTGTATTTAAAAAATTACTATGTGATTAACCTCTGTTTCTGTTTTATTTTTTTTTACTTTGATTAGCCTTATTAGAAGGAAGGCAGCAGGTCTGGAATCAGCAGCTACAATAAGAACCAAAGTATTTGTGTGGGGCCTGAACGACAAGGACCAGCTGGGAGGTCTGAAGGGTTCCAAGGTGTGTGCCTGACACCCCATGCGCTCCCCACCCCACATTGTTTGGGCCCACACAGGCCCAGAATTAGCCATGCATCTTAAAAGTTTTTATAATGATTTTCCCCTTTATGTGTATTTTTTTAAATTTTTATTTATTTTTAATTGAAGGGTTTCTGATTACTTTACAGTATTGGTTTGATTTCTACCATACATCATACCTTTTATATGTTGTTTTTAAAATGGACTTTTCTTAAGTAATTCTTGACATGAACTCATAGACATTATCATTTTAGGTTCTAAGATGTCTCTGTCCTTGTAAAACATGTCCTTGGTGCATGTTAGGTATAGTTGCATTATTGCTGTTCTATAAACTAGAAGATACACTTCTGAAAACATTCAACAAGCATAGAGGTGAAAATTGTAGACTATAATTATATTTAAAAGAGCAGGAACGACAAGGTATGCATGTGAACTCGGGTTGAATTCACCTGTGGCTCTGAACTAAGGCAGCACAGAATAGATTCCTCCAAGGTTTAGTGTCTGGAAACAGTTTCTTCTTGACTGAGCATCTCTATTACTTGGGTTTCTCAGGTTGTGCTATTGGTAAGGAACCTACCTGCCAATGCAGGAGACCCAAGAGATGCGGGGTCAATCCTTGGGTCGGGAAGATCCCTTGGAGGAAGCCATAGCAGCACACTCCAATATTCTTGCCTGAAGAATCCCACAGACAGAGGAGCTTGGCAGCTTCAGTCCACAAGGTCACAGAGAATTGAACATGACTGAAGCGACTTAGCACAGACACTACTTAGTATTTCACGAGACCTCATTGTAAGATCCCTGTTATTTGCATTGTTGAGACATTGAAATGGAAAGTTAGAACTCATTCATTTTGAGACCATGGTTCTAGTATGATGAAAATGAACCTATATAATTTAACAGCCTTGGGTTCCCTTTGTTTTTGAGGCCACTGTGCTGCGATTGGAGATGTGTGGGGCCTAGGAGCTCTGGTTACTTTTCTTATTACTGTGGGCTGTCTAGAGGGTCCTGTGTGCACATGGGTGTTTGCACACGAAAGGCAGATGGGTGCTTCATAATTGGGATGAAGATCGTCCTTCTTCCGTTGACTGTTTGATACTTTATGACATATGGGCATCATAAACGGCTTTTTTGACAGGGGCTTTAGTAATTTTAAATCACATTAATCTTTAATGGGAAATTTACACATATATTAATAGTTTCTTAGAGAAGTCAGAATTAACAAGAATGAGGAGAACATGACTTGAAATAAAATATAATTTACCAAATGTTTGTTTATGTCTTTAAGTATTTGTTTGTTTGTTTGTTTTCCACCTTTTATTATGGAGATGTTCAGATGTACCTACCTGGTAGACAGAATAGAGACTTGGTCCTTTTGTCCCTGTACCAGCTTCAGCAGTTGTGGATGCTCACATTTTTGTCTTTATTTTCTACATAGCCTCACCCCTACTTATTTTAAAGTAAATTCCAGTATATCATTTCATTCTTAAAATGCTTATGCATCTGTAATAGACAAGAGATTCTTTGGAGAGTGTAACCAGGTAAATTCTTTGTACTATTTAATATGATTGCTTGTAATTTTAAAAGTGTAAATAAAATTTTCTTTTTCTTTTTTTTTTTTTTTTTTAAATTTTGTTTTAGATAAAAGTTCCATCATTCTCTGAGACACTGTCTGCTTTGAATGTAGTACAGGTGGCTGGTGGTTCTAAAAGTTTGTTTGCAGGTATGATTTATTCAGATAATATAAAAGTTTTAAATGATGTTGAAACCTAAACATATAGTTGTTGTGTCACAAAGAGTGAGTCTCTTCCTCACTCCTGTTTCTTACAGTGACAGTGGAAGGAAAAGTATATGCCTGTGGAGAAGCCACGAATGGCCGGCTGGGGCTGGGCATCTCCAGTGGGACTGTGCCCATCCCACGACAGATCACAGCTCTCAGCAGTTACGTGGTCAAGAAGGTGGCTGTTCACTCAGGTAGAGGCCAGAATTGATACTTGTGCTCAGACAAGCCTGCTGCTCAGGCTCTGTAACTAACTGGGGCTTTAAACAGTTTCCCCTAGAGTGTCCTTGCATTCTGTCAAGTTCTACTCATTATTAGAAGTGAAGATTGGGTAATGTAAAACTTCAGATGGTCTAGAGTTTAATTATTTTTGTTACACAAGACTTTGTGGAGATCAGGGGTTATTGGTATTCTGCCATGTGGGGCATACCCCTCCAAAGGAGGGGATTTTAAATTTTGAACTGTGGTCTCAGGTTCATAAAAGATTGCAGTAATCATGTTCTGTGCTTAAATACATGTTATTTTTTGGGAACATAGCCTGTAAGTTTCATCAGATTTCAAGTGCCTGTAAATTCTAGCCATAAGAAAGGATCATTTTTTAAAAAGTAACACTGCTTCAATTCAGGAAACGTATAGAGCATTATTTTAAAGCACTGTGCTTGGCTTCTGAGGAATGAAACCGAATTAGATGCAAACTGAGTTTGTATTTATACTGAATAGGGTTAGATTTAACCCCATATAACAGAAAATCTGAACAGTAGTGCCTTGAGCAAGATCGTGTTTTACCATTCTCCTTTGGAAAAGTCTGGAGGTGAGGGGGAGGGACAGTGTTGCAGCTACAGTACCCGTGAGGGGCACTGGGTTACTGTCCATCCCCGTTGCAGCTACAGGTGAGCACATAAGCATTTCCTCAAGCCCACTCTGTCCATTCAAAGAGCTTTTCTGGAAACCTCACCCGTCAGTCGCATCTTTGTCACTGTCCTCTCTGGATGAGGGAGTGTGGAAAACATTGTTTTTAGCTGAGCACATTGCCTTGGATCATGTGGGCTCTGTTGGTAAGTGGGTCTTGGATCCTAGGAGCTGGTGACAGAGAGGAAACACCCTTCAGTTCTGAGCTGGGATGGATGGAGTGAAAGAGTGCGCCATGGTGAGGAAAGAGTGTGAGCTGATTGTTTCGGGAAGAGTGAGCATAATGCCTTTATTGCAGTTGATGGTACTTTTGCTTTAGTAATTTCATTGTTGAGATGCATTTCACAAAAGCCTGAATACCATCAACACTTGCTAATTTGTCTAATTGCAAATGAACTTAGTTTTACTTTTTCCATCTGAATTTTGATCTTTTATATGTTTAATGTAGCAACTCCGTTAAATTTAATAATGTTAAAAATAGCATTATTTTGCTGCTTCTTTGCAAGTAAAATCCTTTCTAGGACTTAAACTTTGTAGAAATATTCATTTATTTTATAAAATTGTCATCCTTAAATGTTGATCCCATTTACTCATTTGACAGATACTCACACATACCGTGTGCCAAGCAAAAGAGGTTATGCTGTTAACTTTTTTTAAACACACTTTGGCAGCCTCTATCTCTGTGAATGTTGCAGGTGGACGGCACGCTACCGCTTTAACTGTCGATGGCAAAGTGTTTTCCTGGGGTGAAGGTGATGATGGCAAACTTGGACACTTCAGTAGAATGTAAGAATATTTTCTTCATTTTTGCTAATAAGAAACTGTTACTAATAATGAATGCTTTTTGATAATTTTTGTAAAAAAATTGAATAGGATGGGTTATTTATGCAAAAGAAACTTAAAAATACATTAAGAAAATATCTCTGAATGTGATTTGCCTCACATGTTTTAAGGTTTGATAATTAAGTGAATCTAAAGATACTGTCTTGATTAAATGTGGATCAGTGTAGATGTCCTTTTTTCCCCTTCTTTAAAGAGGCTAGATTGATGATAGGGAATATTATTTAATCTTGCTTTAGGAACTGTGACAAGCCACGGCTGATAGAGGCCCTGAAAACCAAGCGAATCCGGGATATTGCCTGTGGGAGCTCACACAGTGCGGCCCTCACGTCCAGTGGTGAACTGTACACCTGGGGTCTCGGAGAGTACGGCCGCTTGGGACATGGGGATAACACAACACAACTGAAGCCCAAAATGGTGATTATACATATTTTTGTTGCTTACAGAAAGCTTTCCATCTGCTGATTTCCAGAGAAGATAAGCTCCGAGTCTAGGACAGTTCATAAAGATATGTGCAGTATTGGCTTTCATTTTGTGGGGAAAAATTTCCCTTGCTTTCTTGGTGCCTGTGCTTGATTCTGTTTTTAAATTTGTAATTGAGTAGGTAAAAGTCCTTCTTGGTCACAGAGTAATCCAGGTGGCATGTGGAAGTAGAGATGCACAGACCCTGGCTCTGACTGATGAAGGTAAGTCCTGTTTGACTCCATGTTTTGGGGGAGGAATGTTGTGAGATGCTGGCCTGATGTCTATATTTTTAAACTTAGGCTTGGTATTTTCCTGGGGTGATGGTGACTTTGGAAAATTGGGCCGGGGAGGAAGTGAAGGCTGTAACATCCCCCAGAACATCGAGAGACTTAATGGACAAGGGGTGTGCCAGATCGAATGTGGAGCACAGTTCTCCCTGGCCCTCACCAAGTCGGGTGTAGTTTGGACATGGTACGTAAATGCCTGTCACCCACCAGTGTGTCTGTTCAGGGGCTTGCACGGAGGGGGACGCCTTTATTTTCTTGCTCATCCAGGCATCTTTGTCCTTTTATTTATTTTGAGTTGAGATTAGTGACAATATTATAAGAAGAAATATCCAGTTATAACTGGGTTGTTTAGAAAAGAACACTGGAGAAATTTTGGCCTAGCTTGTCTTTCTTATTTAGATGAAGTATGTGTAGAGGGTTTTTTCTTCTTTTTTTGCCATGCAAGGAGCCTAGTGATCACATGTGTGGAAAACAGATTTCTTATTTCTTTGATCCCTGAAAAAGTTGATGTGTGTTTCCAGTGAAAAATTATTAAATCAGAAAGAGGTAGAATATCCAGTGGATCATGGGCAGACAGTGTGATGGCCTTGGTCTTAGCATCATGACTCAGAGGCAGCTTGGGGAAGAATCACTGCAGAGGTCTTTTAAGAGCCATTTGAGGTTCCGTGTCATGTTTTCAGTCTTTACATGAAATCTATATCAGTAACTTAAATACCGTTACACACATTAAGGATCTTGCTAGCAGAATTAATGTATTATTTTGAATTAATGGTATACCATTTTATAATTTCTAAGACCTTGGGCATTGTGTGTGTTGTCATTGAGCTGGCTCAAGTGCTGTGGCAGGGAGTATTTTGCTGTGGGGTATTGCCAGACCATAATCATGTATTAAAATGCTTACTGTTGATTCCTTGCAGGGGGAAGGGGGACTATTTCAGACTGGGCCATGGCTCGGATGTGCATGTGCGGAAACCACAGGTAGTGGAAGGGCTGAGAGGGAAGAAGATTGTGCATGTGGCTGTTGGGGCCCTGCACTGCTTGGCGGTCACTGATGCAGGACAGGTAAGGGAGCTCATGACAAGGTCTTATGTTGATAGTGTAACTTGTGACAAAATGAAGTGAGTCTTGGTACTTGGAAAACTGGAAGGGTGGGCTGTGTCCACTGTGTTACTGTGTACATTTGCCTAACTGTCAGCATGAGTGAGGGCATCCAGGAAAGACTGCTGACTAATGCAGGTTATAAAGTAGTGAGCTTTCCTACTGTAATGTCTGATAGGGAAATGTATATATTTCATTTCGGAACTAAAGTATCCTTGATAAGAGTTTGTTCCTCCACCATAAGAGGCTATCCTGTGACAGGCTCATAGATAATATAATTTGAAATTCATTTATGACAGCAAATCAGCATATTGTACTTCAATCAGAATGAAATAAAAAGGAATTATACTTCCTAATTCTGTAAAGCACAAAATTCCTTGAAAAGTGAACATATTTTTTTGGATCATTTTCTCCTTGCAAAATTAAGGAAAAAATGTTACAATATTTAGTTGAAGAGGAGAACTTCCTGCTTTTAAGAACAGTATATAGATGAATTCATTGGGTTGATATTAAGTAAATGAAAATGAAAGTTTCTCAGTCATGTCTGACTCTTTGCGACCCCATGAACTATACAGTCCATTGAATTCTCCAGGCTAGAATACTGGAGTGGGTAGCCTTTCCCTTCTCCAGGGGATCTTCCCAACCCAGGGATCCAACCCAGGTCTCCTGCATTGCAGGCGAATTCTTTACCAGCTGAGTCGCAAGGGAAGCCCAAGAATACTGGCGTGGGTAGCCTATCCCTTCTCCAGCGGGTCCCTTCCTGACCCAGTAATCGAACTAGGGTCTCCTGCATTGCAGGCAGATTCTTTACCAGCTGAGCTATCTGGGAAGCACTCGGCAAGAATTTTGAAGTATACTTAAAGAATGTTCTGAAATGTTGAAAAATTATTTTTATCCCCTTAACAGGTATACGCTTGGGGTGACAATGACCATGGCCAACAGGGCAATGGCACAACCACAGTTAATAGGAAGCCCACACTTGTGCAAGGCTTAGAAGGCCAGAAGATCACACGAGTAGCTTGCGGGTCTTCTCACAGTGTGGCATGGACAACCGTTGATGTGGCAACACCCTCTGTTCATGAGCCTGTCCTCTTCCAGACTGCAAGAGACCCTTTAGGTGCTTCGTATTTAGGTAACCGAGATCCATGTTTTACACGAGATCCTTCTGCATAGATAGAATGTCACAGGTGGAATGTTTAAAACTGCTACCAGATTAAAGTTTGTAGCACCGAGTTACCTACATTCTGAACCATAGCCCCAGAGTCATCGTGGTGCTCTGTGCTATGATTTATGCTGAAATGAAAACTGGAGGAAGTACAGTGCTGGTTCTTGTGATCAGGACAGCTCTGGCAATGCTGTGCACGTGTGCGGACAGAGGGACTTTAAAGTTTAGGCATTTGGTGTTTTCAACAGCTCTATTCAGAGCTGAATGCATATAGGTATTCAGAAATGAATACATATATGAATTTAATATAATCTACATATGAAAACAATCCAACACGTGTAGGCTATTTTTTATCAGCTTTGATATATGTGCACCTGTGAGAGCATCATCACAGTCGACATAATGAAAAAATGTGTATACTACCCTTGAGTAGACCCATCCCGGCTCTCCACAACCACTGACTTCATTTTATCACTGTAGATCAGTTTGCCATTTTAGAGTTTTATATTAATGGAATCATATAGTATGTATTTTTTTCTTAACCTAACTTTTTTCACTCACCATAATTATTTTGAAATTCATCCACGTTGCATGTATCAGTATTTCATTCTTTTTAAATTGTTGGCTAGCATTTTATTTATGGGTGTATTGCAGTTGATACATCAGTTTGCCTGTTGATGGACTTTGCTGTTGCTTCTTAACTTTGACTATACAAATAAACTTGCTCTGAACATTTGTTTATAGTCTTTATATGGACACATACATTTATGTTTATCTAGGCTAAGTATTTAGGAGAGGAGTGATTGGCTGGTATGGTAGATACAAGTTTATCTTCTTAAGAACTGCAAACTGTTTTGCAAAGTGGTTATTCTGTAGCTCCAGCGTCTCCATATTTTTGTTTGTGTCAGTTTTTAATTTTACCCATTCTTATAGATGTATAGTGCTACATCACTGTAATTTTACTTTGCATTTTGCTAATGACTAATGATGTTGAGTGTCTTACTATGTTTTAAGTGTCTATTCATATCTTTTGCCTGTATGTAAACCTAAGTTGTTTGTTTCCTTATTGTTGAGTTTTGAACAGTCTTTATGTATTCTATATACAAGTCTTTTATCAGATATTTAATTTGCACAGTGTGACTTGTCTATTCATTCTCTCTTAGGTAAATTTTAAAGAGCAAAAGATTTTAATTTCAATGAAGTCTGGTTTATCCATTTTTATTTTTTATGAATCACAGTTTGGTGTTGTGTCTAAATAACTTTTACCTAACTCAAGATCATAAAGATTCTTTTCCCATGTTTTTTGTAAAAGTTCTATAGTTTTAGGTGTATGCTTGATCTTCAGTTAAAGTTCATGCATGGTGTGAGGTATGAATTGAAATTTATTTTTGGTATTTGGATATCCAGTTGTTTCAGTTTCACTGGTCAAAAACACAGTATCCTTTCTGTATTGGAAGAATTTGTACTTGTGCCACAAAATCAGTTGTATGTGTGGATCTATTTCTGGGTTCTCAGATGTGTTTTGTTGATTTGTTTTTGTATTTTGATGCAAATACCACATTGTCTTGATTACTGTAGCTTTATAAAAGACTGAATTCAGGCTTTGGTAATTATTTAGCTTTGTTCTTTTTCAAATATGTTTTGGGTATTCTAGTATTTGAATACATGAAATACCTTTGTATTTCCATGTAACTTTTAGAATCAACTTGTGAGTTTTTATAAAATAACCTACTTGGGATTTTGATTACATTGACTATCGATCAATTTGGGGTTTGCTTCACAGTATTGAATCTTTCCACTCACAAGTATACTATTTCTCTCCATTTGTTTATGTCTTTAATATTTCTCAGCAATATTTTATAGTTTCAGGATACAGGTCTTGCATATCTTTTGTCATATTTATCCCTAAATATTTCATATTGTTCATTCTGTTGTAAATGGTATTTTAAAAAATTTCTTTTGTTCATTGGTCTTTTCTAGAAATATTCAAGTTGCTCCTTATTAGTGTGTAGAAATACATTTTTTTTTTTTAGGACATTTGGATTACTTGCAGTTTTGTGCTATTACAAGTAAAGTCTGCTATTAGTATTCACATTCAGGTTTTTTAGTTAGTCTTCCATACCTTGAATACACCCACTTGATTTTGCTACTTTTCATTTCTTTGATTTTCTCTTATCTGTTTTCAGTTTTATTGGTTTCTGTTCTCACTTTATGCTTGCTTTATGTTTATTTTCTATTCTTTTCTACTTTCTTGAGATGAGAGCTTAGATTATTGATTTGAGACGGTCTTGTCTAGTGTAAACTTTTCGTACTATAAACTTCTGTCTTGGCACTGATTTAGCTACATCTCTCAAAATTTCATATGTTTTATTTTCTTTTTCATTCAGTTCTATATATAAATGTATGTATAATTGAGGACATAAGTAATTTTACTTTTGTATAACCTTAAACTTGCCAAAGTGCTTCATTCTTTTAATAGCATTTACCTTCTGTTTGATACCCAGCTGCACTCATATTGAAAATTAGTGACAACTACTTAGTGATTCCAGCTTGAAGTTGTAACCATACAACCAGATGTTTTGAATACAAGCCAATCTGTATGTTGGGTAAACTTAAGAACTCTTAGTGTCTCTTCTTTTGCAGAAACTCTCTCTCTCTCCTGTTGTACTTTGTTTGATCAAGAAGACTAAAGTCAAATGGCCAGAACTTCTCCTATAAATAATGTTTCAAATACCAAATTAGTTTTCTCAGTGTATAACAAATTCTAATTTGATGTTTTTTTTTCCTACTATTTCACTTCAGTGCCCTATAAATTTGTTTAAATAACAAATACCTTTTCTTTTTTTTTTTTTTGCCACAATGAAAAATTAAATGATGTGTTGAATATACTACTAAAAATACTTCACCTGTCAAATATGGTCTCTGTGTTGAAAATCAATGGAATTTTTCCAGTTAACTTCCAAATCTTGCCACAATCTCTCTTTTAAAAAAAATATCATTTTTGAAGTAATTTGAATCAGTCCATTCAGTCACTCAGTCGTGTCTGACTCTTTGCGACCCCATGAACTGCAGCACATCAGGCCTCCTACTCCCAGAGCTTACCCAAATCCATGTCCATTGATTCGGGTAGGCCATCCAACTATCTCCTCTGTTGTCCCCTTCTCCTCCTGCCCTCAATCTTTCCCAGCATCAGGGTCTTTTCAAATGAGTCAGCTTTTTGCATCAGATGGCCAAAGTATTGGAGCTCCAGTCTCAACATCAGCCCTTCCACTGAACACCCAGGACTGATCTCCCTTAGGATGGACTGGTTGGATCTCCTTGCAGTCCAAGGGACTCTCAAGAGTCTTCTCCAACACTGTAGTTCAAAAGTATCAATTCTTCAGTGCTCAACTTTCTTTAGAGTCCAACTCTCACATCCATACAGGACCATTAGAAAAACCATAGCCTTGACTAGATGGAACTGGTTGGCAAAGTAATGTCTCTGATTTTAATATGCTATCTAGGTTGGTCATAACTTTCCTTCCAAGGAGTAAGCATCTTTTAATTTCATGGCTGCAGTCACCATCTGCAGTGATTTTGGAGCCCCCAAAAATAAAGTCAGCCACTGTTTCCCCATCTATTTGCCATGAAGTGATGGGACCGGATGCCATGATCTTCGTTTTCTGAATGTTGAGCTTTAAGCCAACTTTTTCAGTCTCCTCTTTCACTTTCATCAAGAGTCTCTTTAGTTCTTCTTCACTTTCTGGTATAAAGTTAGTGTTGTCTGCATATCTGTTAGTTCAGTTCAGTCGCTCAGTCATCTCCGACTCTCTGCAACCCCATAGATCGCAGCACGCCAGGCCTCCCTGTTCATCACCATCTCTCGGAGTTCATTCAGACTCACGTCCATCGAGTCCGTGATGCCATCCAGCCATCTCATCCTCGGTCGTCCCCTTCTCCTCCTGCCCCCAGTCCC
>SJYX01018129.1:360878-453059 GCA_006410675.1 Oreotragus oreotragus
TGAATGTTGAGCTTTAAGCCAACTTTTTCACTCTCCTCTCTCACTTTCATCAAGAGGCTTTTTAGCTCCTCTTCACTTTCTGCCATAAGGGTGGTGTCATCTGCATATCAGAGGTTATTGATATTTCTCCTGGCAATTTTAATTCCAGTTTGGACTTCTTCCAACCCAGCATTTCTCATGAGGTACTCTGTATAATAAGTTAAATAAGCAGGGTGACAGTATATACAGCCTTGATGTACTCCTTATCCTATTTGGAACCAGTCTGTTGTTCCATGTCCAGCTGTAACTGTTGCTTCCTGACCTGAATACAGGTTTCTCAAGAAGCAGGGCAGGTGGTCTGGTATTCCTATCTCTTTAAGAATTTTCCACAGTTTTTTGTGATCCACACAGTAAAAGGTTTGGCATAGTCAATAAAGTAGAAATAGATGTTTTTCTGGAACTCTCTTGCTTTTTCAATGATCCAGCGGATGTTGGCAATTTGATCTCTGCTTCCTCTGCCTTTTCTAAAACCAGCTTAAACATCTGGAAGTTCATGGTTCACATATTGCTGAAGCCTGGCTTGGAGAATTTTGAGCGTTACTTTTACTAGCATGTGAGATGAGTACAATTGGTTGTAGTTTGAGCATTCTTTGGCATTGCTTTTCTTTGGGATTGGAATGAAAACTGACCCTTTCCAGTCCTGTGGCCACTGCTGAGTTTTCAGCACTTTCACAGCATCATCTTTGAGGATTCGAAACAGCTCAACTTGAATTCCATCACCTCTACTAGCTTTGTTTGTAGTGATGCTTTCTTTTATTTATTTATGTATTATTTTTTTTTAGTCAGAAAATATGAATTTAATTGGATTTATATTGCTTACAAGCTGGCAGACATTGAACATAATACCCATGGTTACATGCATGAATAACAGGGTGTCTCAAAATCTTAATTTTGCTTATTCTTGGTCATATGCATACTCACCTATATAATCAATCACTATCCCTTGAACTTTCACACAAAATGAAAAACGATAATATTCAAACTGTTACAGATTATGGTGTGATGAAATTCCCTTTCTCTAAATAAACATTTTGTTCAGTAATTATATTCAAGCATATTGATTATCTACTTCTACTGTATGCCAGGTGTAGGTACTGGGACAGATAAAAAGAACTACAAAATACAGTCCCTCTCCTGAGCTGCTTATAGTCCAGAGAAAAACATAATAGTAACTAAAATATCATAATGCAGCGTGTGAGTACTATTCAAGCCAACCATAAAATGTTAAGGTGCTATTTGGCACAGAGAAAATTGTGCATTTCTCCTGGTGTTTCAATATGGTTTGGCTGTGTCAATGAAACCTGTAGAAAGCTGTAGAAAGCTGGAGCTGCACTGATTTCTGTTAGGATGAGATGGAATGGGAGGTAAGGAGACTTATAGAAGGAGATCAAGGGCTACAAAGGCCTTTTTGAAGGTTCAGGAAGTCAGAAGGTGGCTGATGGCTGCATTTCTCTCACATTTTATTTTGCGTTTTTGTTGTTCGGTCCCTGTGTCTTTGCTGCTGTGCCAGTTTTTGTCTCGTTATGGAGAGGGGGCACTACTCTTTGGTTGCAGAGCAGTGGCTTCTCATGGTGGTGGCTTCTCTTATCTTGTTGCGGGGCATGGCCTAGGCCCACTTGACCTCACATTCCAGGATTTCAGGCTCTAGTTGAGTAATCACATTATTGTGATTATCTGGTTTGTGAAAATCTTTTTTGTACAGTTCTTCTGTGTACTCTTGCCACCTCTTCTTAATATCTTCTGCTTCTGTTAGGTCCATACCATTTCTGTCCTTTATTGAATCCATCTTTGCATGTTCCCTTGGTATCTCTAGTTTTCTTGAAGAGATCTCTAGTCTTTGCCATTCTATTGTTTTCCTCTATTTCTTTGTATTGATTGCTGAGGAAGACTTTCTTATCTCTCCTTGCTATTCTTTGGAAGTCTGCATTCAAATGGGTATTTCTTTCCTTTTCTCCTTTGCTTTTCACTTCTCTTCTTTTCACAGCTATTTGTAAGGCCTCCTCAGATAGCCATTTTGCTTTTTTGCATTTCTTTTTCTTGGAGATGGTCTTGATCCCTGTCTCTTGTACAGTGTCACAAACCAGCATCCATAGTGCCTCAGGCACTCTATCTATCAGATCTAGTCCCTTAAATCTATTTCTCACTTCCACTGTATAATCATAAGGGATTTGATTTAGGTCATACCTGAATGGTTTAATGGTTTTCCCGTCTTTCTTCAGTTCAAATCTGAAGTTGACAATAAGTAGTTCATGATCTGAGCTACAGTTCGCTCCCGGTCTTGTTTTTGCTGACTGTATAGAGCCTCTCCATCTTTGGCTGCAAAGAATATAATCAGTCTGATTTTGGTGTTGGCCATCTGGTGGACTCCATCTCTATACACGGAGGCCTCTCTTGTGTTGTTGGGAGAGAATGTTTGCTATAACCAGTGCGTTCTCTTGGCAAAACTCTGTTAGCCTTTGCCCTGGTTCATTCCGCATTCCATGGCCAAATTTGCCCATTACTCCAGGTGTTTCTTGACTTCTACCTTTGCATTCCAGTCCCCTATAATGAAAAGGACATCCTTTTTGGCTGTTACTTCTAAAAGGTCTTGTAGGTCTTCATAGAACTGTTCAGCTTCTTCAGTAATTTGAATAGCTGCTCTATAAATCAAAAATTGATTCACAAGCCCCTGGTACCATAGTCATCCATTTTATCAAGTGTCCTGAATATTTTCTATATCAGTTTTCTTGATCATAGATGAATATGAAAATATTTTTAATATAACTGTTTTTGACTATATAGTTTCCCATGAAGACACTAGTCACTTAATGTTTACATTATCCATTTCCATTGGTTGGCAGGAGGTTCTTCCACTGAGGACTCCCATGTTTTACAGTCCACCATTTTTCTCGCAGACTTAATTCATTTTTAGCCTGAAAAATCACCTCTTCTAACCACTCTGAAGTTACTCTTCTAATTATATAACCTCTGGTTCTGTTTTAACTGTACCCAGCTTCTCATTTGTAATCTGTACTATATACCTTCTGTATGGTGCGTTTTTAGGGATTCATCCAAGAACATCCAAGAATCTTTGTATACAATATTCTTAGCTTCTCATGTGGACTATTAAAGATAAGCCGGTCCCACAAGGCCAGTGGTCTTCTGTGGCCAGCCCACTATGACAGCCCAGCTTTATACATTTTTCAGCTTTATTTTTGACATATGGATTATTCTTTTTGCTCCTTTTTTGTTCTAGTTGCTTTAAAAAAAAAAAAAAAAGAAAAGAAAAAGCCAGTTAAGAACTTTCACCTCTCTGTTCATGATAGTTACTAGTCTATAGTTTTCTATTAATGTCTCTGTCTGTCTGTCCTCACAGAATGAAGTGGTGTTTCCTTCTCTTTAGTTTTCTTCTTTGTGTAGATTTGGTATTATTTCAATAGAATTCATCAGTGAAGCAATCTGGGCCTGGAGTTTTCTTTGTATAGTATTTTTAAACCACAGATTTAATTCCTTTAAGATTTAGGGCTAGCTGTTTCTTTTCTAGTAAGATTTGTGTCTTTGATGGAAGTTTAACTTACTGGTATAAAGTTGGTCTCAGTGTTTGCTTATTTTTCTTTTAATATTTGTAGACTCTATTGTGGTGTTATTACTCATTCCTTATATTGGTAATTGTATCTTCTCTTTCCAGTTTGTCTATAGCTTTATCAGTTTTATTAAGTTTTTTCCAAGAATAAGCCAATGGTTTCCTTGATTTTCCTTCACTGTTTTTCTGTTTTCTGTTTCACTGATCTTTAATCTTTATTCTTTTCTTCTAAGAAGCTTAGGTCATTGGCTTAGAGTCTTCCTAATTTTCTAGTGTAGACGTTTACTCTTGAGTAACACTGACATCATTATGACAGATTATCCTCTCATCCATTTACTTTGAAATTGTTTGACTGATAAGAATATAGGTACATGAGAAACTATGATGTATTTTTTCCATTCTTTTTACTGTTAACCTACTAAAAAAAAACTTGCTGGTAGGCAACATATAGTTGGATTTTGCTTTTTAATTTTTTCTCTGGGACTCTCCAATTGGGGTCTTTACTTCACTCACATTTAATGTGATTATGAATGTATTTGTTTTCAATCAGTATCCTGCTATTTGTTTTGTATTATATTAGTCCTAGCTGTTTATTGTTTTTTTTTCTGCTCTTTTTCTGCCTTTCTTTGAATTAATTGTTCTTTTTGATGTTGTATTTTCTTCTTTGTTTTCTTTGAGCTCTAACTTTTTGTGTTATTTTAGTGGTTGTTTTAGGAATTATGCACCTTTAATGTATCATAGTCTGCCTTCAGCTGATTCCTTTGTAGCTCAGTTAGTAAAGAATCTGCCTGCAATGCAGGAGACTCAGGTTCGATTCCTGGGTGGAAAAGATCCCCTGGAGAAGGAAATGGCAACCCACTCCAGTATTCTTGCCTGGAGAATTCCATGGACATAGGAGNTGTAGCTCAGTTAGTAAAGAATCTGCCTGCAATGCAGGAGACTCAGGTTCGATTCCTGGGTGGAAAAGATCCCCTGGAGAAGGAAATGGCAACCCACTCCAGTATTCTTGCCTGGAGAATTCCATGGACATAGGAGCCTGACGGGCTACAGTCCGTGGGGTCGCGAGAGCTGGACTCAACTCAGCGACCGCACCACCGCCACCTGCAGGTGGGGTCGCACTGTTTCATGTGCAGTGTGTGCCTCACACTCTGCTTAGGCCCTCCTGGTCTCAGTGCTACTTTTGTTACACATTTCTCTTTATGTTGTAAATGTTACAGTTGTTTAAACTAGTCTTTTTAAACATCAGGTTATCTGTTTAAATGAGTTAAGTAATAGGAAAAGAATATCTCTATATTTACTTACATAGTTACTCTTTCCAGTGTTCTCCATTTCTTTGTGGAGATCCTTTTTCCATCTGGAATCACTTTTCTTCTGCTTGAAGGAATTCCTTTTTTATGTCTTGTCAGCTCAGATCTGTGATTCTTCTTTCAGCTTCTTATGGCTAAACTAGGCATTATTTTGCTTCATGTTTGCACCATATGTTAGCTGACTATAAAATTTTAGGTTGACGTTGTTTCCATTGAGAATTTGCTGTCATTTTTATCTTTGTTCTTCTGTACATAGCATGTCTTTTATCTAAGACTGCTTTTAGGATTTTCTTTTTATTTCCCTGGTTTTTATTTTCATGATTCAAGCACTTGTGGTTCATTGTGCTTCTTAGATCTTTGGGTTTTAAGTTTTCATCCATTTTGTAAAATTGTCAATCACTGTGCTTCAAAAATTTGTTTTCCCTGTACCTTTGGGAAGTCTAGTTCCATGTGTATTAGGACTCTTCAAGTTGTTGCACAGACAAGTGACATTGTTCATTTTTAAACTGTTTTTTCTGTGTTTCACATGAATAGTTTCTGTTGCTGTATCTTCACATGCACTCGTCTTTGCTTCATTTTCATCTGCTGTTAATGTTACCAAACTATTTAAATCTCAGACATCCTAGCTGCTTCTCTAGAAATTTGATTTGAATATTTTTTTTAATCTTTCATGTCTCTGATTCTCTTTTGAACATATGGAATACAGATATAATAAGTATTTCAACTTAAGTTGTCTGCTGATGGTAATATCTATGTCAATTCTGGATTGTTTAGATCAGTTGATTTTTCTTTCTATTTCTGAGTTGAGTGGTATTTTCCTGCCTTTCTTCCAACATGGTAACTTTTAGTTGGATGCCATACATTGTGAATGTTGCTGGAGATTCTTGTGCATGTAATGAATCTTCTTGAGCTTACATACAGTTAAATTACTCTCAAAACAGTTTGATCCCTTTGGGTCTTTGTTTTGGATTTGTTAAGTGGATTCGGAGCTGATATTACTCTGAGACTAATAATTCCCTACCATTGAGTATTTTACACAGTGCCTTGTGAATTATGAGGTCTTCCCTTTAGCTGATGGGAACAGGCAGTAGCTGGGACCTCTGTGTTCTCCTAGTCCTTTCATACAAGTTCTTTCTTTGTCTCTGAGTCATGCCCATTTATGTAGGCGTCTTACGAGTGAGAATGCCTGCATATCTCCAGGGCACTCTCTGTGCAACTTTCCCTCTCTTATCCTGTCCTGTGAACTTTGGCCACGTTGGATTCCCTGGTGCTGAGCTCAACCTCCTCTTCTCACAGAGACCGCTGGGCTCCATCTGGTTCTCTCCCTGTGTTCACACCTGGGAACTCTTAGGGCAGTGAGCTGGAACTTGCTAACACTGTATATGGTGAACATACTATCTTCTCACCATTGTTGTGGATTTTTTGTTTTACTTTACATTTCATCGATAAGTAAATATAGATAGTTATCATAGTATTTTCATGGTTTATATATGTATAGCTTAAATTGTTGTAAGTACATTTCACAAAAGCATTTATATATTTTTGTAGTTAAAGCAAACCTTCGCTATAGATGTTTGTTTTTAAACTATGAGAGTGAAACTAATATTTAATCTGTGAAATAGCAAAATGCAGATTACAGTGTGCTTTTTAATGAAATGGAAAGGTCAAATTATAGAAATAGAGCAAACTCTGATCTTAAAAATTGAACCCAGTTTTATTTTACTTTTCCAGGTGTGCCTTCTGATGCTGATTCTTCTCCTGCCAGTAATAAAATCAATGGTGCAAATAATTCTAAACCAAATCGCCCTTCTCTTGCCAAGATTCTCCTATCATTAGATGGAAATCTGGCCAAACAACAGGCCTTATCTCATATACTTACAGCATTGCAAATCATGTATGCCAGGTAGGCTTGTTTGCTAGCTTTTGACATCCCACAATTGTGTAAACTTTAGGTTTTTGTCATTTTTTGACCGAGAATGTTTGTTACTGTTTTTAAATACTGTGAATTTTAGGTCATACACCCTTTGATAGTGAATGATGGTATCTTTATGCTTTTCTTTAATGGAGGTTGAAATATGAATTAGAAAATCAAGTTGAAGAACATTTTCATTATTCTTTATGGCCAATAAGCTTTATACCTGTTTTGGGGAAAAGAATTAGTTGATGCTTATATATAGTAATATTTAAGACAGTTATCTCCTTCACTCTTGATAAGGCAGATATTTGATAGTGTTGTCTTTTCCTCCATTTTGCTGCTATTTTCATGCAGACTAAACAAATGACCCATCATTCATTGTATTGTGCTTATGTATGTGATGAATAGAAATAAATACTTAGGGACATTCATTTAAACTAAAGGCTAACCTAGTCATTGAGAGGACATTTAGTCTTCGCTGCCTTGTGTGAGGCACCTTTGGTATCTGGCTTACAATAAACACGAAATCACTGTGGATGGTGACTGCAGCCATGAAGTTAGAAGATGATTGCTTCTTGGCAGGAAAGCTATGGCAAACCTAGACAGTGTATTAAAAAACAAAGACATCACTTTGCCAACAAAGGTCCATATAGGCAAGGCTATAGTCAAAGTCTTTCAAGTAGTCATGTACAGATGTGAGAGCTGAGCCATAAAGAAGGCAGAGCACTGAAGAATTGATGATTTTGAACTGTGGTGCTGGAGAAGACTTTTGAGAACCCGTTGGAGAGCAAGGAGATCAAATCAGTTAATCTTAAAGGAAATACATTCTAAATAATCATTGGAAGGACTAATGCTGAAGCTTTAGTACTTTGGCCATCTAATGTGAATTCCAACTCACTGGAAAAGACTCTGATGCTGGGAAAGCTTGAAGGCTGAAGGAGAAGAGTGCAACAGAGGATGAGATGGTTGGATGGCATCACTGATTAAATGGATGTGACCTTGGGGAAACTCCAGGAGATAGTGAGAGACAGGGAAGCCTGGTGTGCCTGCTGCCCATGGGGTCGCAAAGAGTTGCATATGTGTTAGTGACCTAACAACAAAAAAACCCAAATTATCCTTAGACTCTTAACAACCAAGAAGATTTCTCAGAGAAATCCAGAGGCTTATTCTGGTCTGATTTTTATGTTGGGAGTTTTTCACCTGTTATCACTATGGTCGTTCAGTAAATAAGATTGGGAGTAAATATTTTAGGCAGCAGATACATAGTAATAACATTCAGTATTTTTCTGAAACTCTCTTGTTATAGTTATCCTGTAATAATGAAGGAATCCTTCAGTAAACAGTTGCCCTGCCCCCTGACTCTGCCATCCTGCAGAGGTAGATGCAGTTCGCCACAGGCCTGGCTTTCTCTCCTGACAGAGACACCGTGGTCGGGGCCCTGATGCCGGCTGGCATGGTCGCCCCAGTGGAGTGTCCTTCCTTCTCCTCGGCACCCGCTTCTGATGTATCTGCCATGGCCAGTCCCATGAATGGAGAGGAGTGTGTGCTGGCTATTGATATTGAAGACAGATTGAGCCCAAATCCATGGCAAGAAAAGAGAGGAGAGGTAAAAAATGGTAAAGCAGTACAGAAGTGTTTGATCAGGAAGTGAAAGGTAGCTCATTTGTGTCTTATAAAGTACAAGTCATTCTTTAACTTAATTCAGAATGTTTTTGTGTCTACTACGATGATTTTTGGCTTGACTTAGTGTTCTGTTTAAAAGGAGCCTTTTAGTGTGTAGATGGGAATATTCTTTTAAAAAGTTGCTAAGTACAACGCACAGTTGTTCATCTGTAATTCTGAAATTTGAACACTCTGAAAACTAAAGGTTTTTATAATTTATTTTGGGGAAAAGCCCAGCTTGGAGAGATGTGTGCTCATTTTAGTTGTTTTCATGTGATTGCTTGTGAATATTAATAGGTTTTCCTGGGACATGAATATGCTTCACTTTGCAGGGCTGTCTCAGATTGCACTGGAGGTGGTAGCTGGTAATATAAATGTCTTGTTATCTCTGTAAAATCTGGCATATTCCAGATGACCTAAGGGGTAAGTAAGCCTTTTGGAGTTAGATGGGAAGTGTGCCATGTTGCCAAGTTTCTCCTTTTTCTTATTCCTTTTCAAACCAGATTATCTCTTCTGAGGATGCTGTGACCCCTTCTGCAGTGACCCCATCTGCTTGTTCAGCTTCTTCTCGGCCGTTTATCCCAGTAACAGATGACCCAGGAGCTGCCAGCATCATTGCAGAAACCATGACCAAAACCAAAGAGGTCAAGGGGTTTTCCTCTTTAATGGTTTATTTTGAAATAATCTTAAATGTACACTTAAGTTGCAGAAATATTTCCTAGACATAGAACATGGTATACTCCTTTGTACTGTCTACCTACATTCTCCAATTGTGAGTGTTTCTAAACTGTTGGTGAGGGAGCTGCATGGCATAATCCCAGCCTTCCTTAAAGCTTCAGATTGTGCTTCCTAGTTATCAGGACATTGCCACTGATCAGGGACTATTTTCTGCCCCAGAGACCGACTCAGATTTTGCTCATTACAGGTCTAGAACCTGCCCAGGGTGAGGGTTACCTCTTTTTGTTTTCAATATGGAACCATCCTTAAGTTCCTTTTTTTATAAGAAATGCCACAGGAGTGATGCAGAGTTCTTTTCAGTGCATTCTGTTGAGGTGTGTGCATTGTTGATTTGCTGCATCACAGGTGATATTAATTCTTATTACTTTGTTAAATTTGTCTACAAGATTTCTCTATTGGAAGTCAATAAATTAAAAAAAAAGCATGTGTATAGGTATTCCTGGGGAGATAATTTACTTTGGGACTATGTTACTAGCTTTCCCCTCATTATGTTTTCATCTGCCAGTTTTTAGTATCTCTTGATAATTCCATCTGGGTCCGTTACTACTGTGATAATTGTCAAGTAGTGATTTTTCAGATTTCATCATTCCTTTTGGAATACCATTGTTGCTATTCTTCAGTAGGGAAGAACTTTCCCTTTTCATCTCATCTGTTTGCAACCAAGATGAGGTGAAATTTTATTTCATGGAATTTTATTTTACTCAAATAATGACATATATTACTATCATCATTTGACACCCAAATTGTCCCAGACTTGGCCTTTGGTAGGCCTTTCCATCTGGTTTGTCTTTCTGATGTGCCCCCATATTTCTTTGAGCACTTTACTTTATGGCAGAGTCAGTTTAACTCAGTCACTCAGGCCTGTCTGACTCTTTGCAACCCCATGAACTGCAGGACTCCAGGCTTCCCTGACCATCACTAGATGTGAGAGCTGAGCCATAAAGAAGGCAGAGCACTGAAGAATTGATGATTTTGAACTGTGGTGCTGGAGAAGACTTTTGAGAACCCGTTGGAGAGCAAGGAGATCAAATCAGTTAATCTTAAAGGAAATACATTCTAAATAATCATTGGAAGGACTAATGCTGAAGCTTTAGTACTTTGGCCATCTAATGTGAATTCCAACTCACTGGAAAAGACTCTGATGCTGGGAAAGCTTGAAGGCTGAAGGAGAAGAGTGCAACAGAGGATGAGATGGTTGGATGGCATCACTGATTAAATGGATGTGACCTTGGGGAAACTCCAGGAGATAGTGAGAGACAGGGAAGCCTGGTGTGCCTGCTGCCCATGGGGTCGCAAAGAGTTGCATATGTGTTAGTGACCTAACAACAAAAAAACCCAAATTATCCTTAGACTCTTAACAACCAAGAAGATTTCTCAGAGAAATCCAGAGGCTTATTCTGGTCTGATTTTTATGTTGGGAGTTTTTCACCTGTTATCACTATGGTCGTTCAGTAAATAAGATTGGGAGTAAATATTTTAGGCAGCAGATACATAGTAATAACATTCAATATTTTTCTGAAACTCTCTTGTTATAGTTATCCTGTAATAATGAAGGAATCCTTCAGTAAACAGTTGCCCTGCCCCCTGACTCTGCCATCCTGCAGAGGTAGATGCAGTTCGCCACAGGCCTGGCTTTCTCTCCTGACAGAGACACCGTGGTCGGGGCCCTGATGCCGGCTGGCATGGTCGCCCCAGTGGAGTGTCCTTCCTTCTCCTCGGCACCCGCTTCTGATGTATCTGCCATGGCCAGTCCCATGAATGGAGAGGAGTGTGTGCTGGCTATTGATATTGAAGACAGATTGAGCCCAAATCCATGGCAAGAAAAGAGAGGAGAGGTAAAAAATGGTAAAGCAGTACAGAAGTGTTTGATCAGGAAGTGAAAGGTAGCTCATTTGTGTCTTATAAAGTACAAGTCATTCTTTAACTTAATTCAGAATGTTTTTGTGTCTACTACGATGATTTTTGGCTTGACTTAGTGTTCTGTTTAAAAGGAGCCTTTTAGTGTGTAGATGGGAATATTCTTTTAAAAAGTTGCTAAGTACAACGCACAGTTGTTCATCTGTAATTCTGAAATTTGAACACTCTGAAAACTAAAGGTTTTTATAATTTATTTTGGGGAAAAGCCCAGCTTGGAGAGATGTGTGCTCATTTTAGTTGTTTTCATGTGATTGCTTGTGAATATTAATAGGTTTTCCTGGGACATGAATATGCTTCACTTTGCAGGGCTGTCTCAGATTGCACTGGAGGTGGTAGCTGGTAATATAAATGTCTTGTTATCTCTGTAAAATCTGGCATATTCCAGATGACCTAAGGGGTAAGTAAGCCTTTTGGAGTTAGATGGGAAGTGTGCCATGTTGCCAAGTTTCTCCTTTTTCTTATTCCTTTTCAAACCAGATTATCTCTTCTGAGGATGCTGTGACCCCTTCTGCAGTGACCCCATCTGCTTGTTCAGCTTCTTCTCGGCCGTTTATCCCAGTAACAGATGACCCAGGAGCTGCCAGCATCATTGCAGAAACCATGACCAAAACCAAAGAGGTCAAGGGGTTTTCCTCTTTAATGGTTTATTTTGAAATAATCTTAAATGTACACTTAAGTTGCAGAAATATTTCCTAGACATAGAACATGGTATACTCCTTTGTACTGTCTACCTACATTCTCCAATTGTGAGTGTTTCTAAACTGTTGGTGAGGGAGCTGCATGGCATAATCCCAGCCTTCCTTAAAGCTTCAGATTGTGCTTCCTAGTTATCAGGACATTGCCACTGATCAGGGACTATTTTCTGCCCCAGAGACCGACTCAGATTTTGCTCATTACAGGTCTAGAACCTGCCCAGGGTGAGGGTTACCTCTTTTTGTTTTCAATATGGAACCATCCTTAAGTTCCTTTTTTTATAAGAAATGCCACAGGAGTGATGCAGAGTTCTTTTCAGTGCATTCTGTTGAGGTGTGTGCATTGTTGATTTGCTGCATCACAGGTGATATTAATTCTTATTACTTTGTTAAATTTGTCTACAAGATTTCTCTATTGGAAGTCAATAAATTAAAAAAAAAGCATGTGTATAGGTATTCCTGGGGAGATAATTTACTTTGGGACTATGTTACTAGCTTTCCCCTCATTATGTTTTCATCTGCCAGTTTTTAGTATCTCTTGATAATTCCATCTGGGTCCGTTACTACTGTGATAATTGTCAAGTAGTGATTTTTCAGATTTCATCATTCCTTTTGGAATACCATTGTTGCTATTCTTCAGTAGGGAAGAACTTTCCCTTTTCATCTCATCTGTTTGCAACCAAGATGAGGTGAAATTTTATTTCATGGAATTTTATTTTACTCAAATAATGACATATATTACTATCATCATTTGACACCCAAATTGTCCCAGACTTGGCCTTTGGTAGGCCTTTCCATCTGGTTTGTCTTTCTGATGTGCCCCCATATTTCTTTGAGCACTTTACTTTATGGCAGAGTCAGTTTAACTCAGTCACTCAGGCCTGTCTGACTCTTTGCAACCCCATGAACTGCAGGACTCCAGGCTTCCCTGACCATCACCAATACCCGGAGCTTGCTCAAACTCATGTCCATTGAGTTGGTGATACCATCCAACTATCTCATCCTGTGTCATCCCCTTCTCCTGCTTTCAGTCTTTCCAGCATCAGGATCTTTTCCAATGAGTCAGGTCTTCACATCAGGTGGTCAGAGTATTGGAGCTTCAGCTTCACTATCAGTACTTCCAGTGAATATTCAAGACTGGTTTCTTTTAGGATTGAATCTCTTTGCACTCCAAAGGACTCTCAAAGAGTCTTCTCCAACACCACAGTTCAAAAGCATCAATTCTTCAGTGCTCTGTTTTCTTTATGGTGTAACTCTCACTTCTCTACATGACTACTGGAAAAACCATAGCTTTAACTAGATGGATCTTTGTTGGCAAAGTAATGTCTCTGCTTTTTAATATGCTATCTAAGTTGGTCATAACTTTTTTCCAAGGAGCAAGCGTCTTTTAATTTCATGATTGCAGTCACTATCTGTGGTGATTTAGAGCCCCCCAAAATAAAGTCTCTCACAGTTTTCATTGTTTCCCATCTATTTGCCGTGAAGTGATGGGACCGATGCCATCCATGATCTTCATTTTTTGAATGTTGAATTTTAAGTCAGCCTTTTCGCTCTCCTCTTTCACTTTCATCAAGAGGCTCTTAGTTCCTCTTTGCTTTCTGCCATAAAGGTGGTGTCATCTGCATATCTGAGGTTTTTGATATTTCTTCCGGCAATCTTGATTCTAGCTTGTGCTTCATCCAGCCCAACATTTTGCATCCACAGGGTGACAATATGCAGCCTTGACATACTCCCTTCAGTCCGTTGTTCCATGTCCAGTTCTAACTGTGGCTTCATGCTTGCATACCGATTTCTCAGGAGGCAGGTAAGGTGGTCTGGTATTCCCATCTCCTTAAGAATTTTCCACAGTTTCTTGTGATCCACACATCAAAGGTTTTAGCATAGTCAGTGAAGCAGAAGTAGATGATTTTCTTCAATTCTAAGATCTAGCAGATGCGGCAATTTGATCTCTGCTTCCTCTGCCTTTTCTAAATCCAGCCTGTACATCTTGAAGTTCTCGGTTCAGGTACTGTTGAAGCCTAGCTTAGAGAATATTGTGCATTACTTTGCTAGCATGTGAGATGCGTGCAGTTGTGCAGTAGTTTGAACATTATTTGGCATTGCCTTTCTTTGTGATTGGCATGAAAACTGACCTTTTTCTAGTCTTGGCCACTGCTGAGCATTCCAAATTTGTTGGCATATTGAGTGCAGCACTTTAACAGCATCATCTTTTAGGATTTTAACTAGCTCAACTGGAAGTCTATCACCTCCACTAGCTTTGTTCATAATGATGGTTCCTAAGACCCACTTGGATTCTCACTCCAGGATGTCTGGCTCTAGGTGAGTGATCACACCATCGTGGTTATCTGGGTCATTAAGATCTTTTTGTATAGTTCTTCTGTATATTCTTGTCACCTCATCTTAATAGCTTCTGCTTCTGTTAGATCCATACTGTTATTTTCTTTATTGAGCCCATCTTTGCCTGAAATGTTCCCTTGGTATCTCTGATTTTCTTGAAGAGATCTCTAGTCCTTCCCATTCTATTGTTTTCTTCCATTTCTTTGCACTGATCACTGAGGAAAGCTTTCTTATCTCTCTTTGCTATTCTTTGGAACTCTGCACTCAGATGGGTATATCTTTTTTTTTTTCTTTCTCTTTTGCCTTTCACTTCTCTTCTTTTATTAGCTATTTGTAAAGCTTCCTCAGACACCGTTTTGCCTTTTTACATTTCTTTTTCTTGGGGATGGTTTTGATCATGGCTTCCTGTACAAAGTTACAAACCTCCTTCCATTGTTCATCAGGCAGTCCGTCTGTCAGATCTAATCCCTTGAATCTATTTGTCACTTCCACTGTTTAATCATAAGGGATTTGATTTGATTCTTACCTGCATGGTCTATTGGTTTTCTCTACTTTCTTCAGTTTAAGTCTGAATTGTGCAATAAGGAGTTCATGATCTGAGCCACAGTCAGCTCCCCGTTTTGTTTTTGATGAATATATAGAACTTCTTTGTCTTTGGCTGCAAGGAATGTAGCCAAATGGTGATGTCCGTCTGATTTCGGTTTTGATTATCTGACTCTACAGAGTCAGCTCTGGTGTTGTTGGAAGAGGGTGTTTGCTATGACCAGTACATTCTCTTGGCAAAACTCTTACCCTTTTTGTATTCCAGGGCCTAACTTGCCTGTTGAATTGCTTTGCTAATTTGTTAAGAATTTTTGTACCTATATCTTCTCCTGATTTGCATTAAAGCATAATACTGGCCTCCTAGATGAGCTAGGCAGCATTCCTCTTCTGTTTGTAGGAAGAGTTTGTGAAAGATTGTTGTCAATTCCTTAAATATTTGGTACAGTTTTCTCTGTTCGAACATACTCTCATTATTTTATTTTGTTGTTTCCTGCACAACACAGAATTCTGGGTTCATCAAGATGTTTTATGCTGTAGCACAGAAATCCTAATTCTCCAAAAAATCATGGTTCTTTTTCTTGGAGATGGTATTTCAAAGCCAAGATCTGAAATATCTTCGGTTTTCTGTGGCGGGAAGTGCAGTTCATTTCCTTTCTTACTGGGCAGAGCTAGAAAATACGTGTGTATATATGCTTTCAAGAAGTTATGCATGTTCCTATTTATTTTGGTATATACCTATATATATTGAAAACCACTGGTTCACAGCAGTACAGTCAGTACTAATAACTGCACAGGGTTCATTCTAGTTTCTCCCTTTTCTTTATTGATCATGCTATTTTCTGAAAGTGAGGAATCTGGCTCCTGCTACTGACAGTTTAATAACTTCCCCTCAGGTAGCCACGTTCTCATTTGGCTGTCTCTCCTCACGCATATGGATATCGTCCTTCCCCTGCATAGTTTCTGGCACTCAAAACCAGTCTGCCTGTGCAGGGATGACCTCTCATCCTGCTTGACCCACGCCTGTCCCCAGTGCCAGCTGGCCTAAAGCAGGAACACTTTCCACTTGGCTTGGCTCTGTCACATTGTGGCCTCCCCCTCCATTGTGGACGACCTCCCAAGCCTACTCAGGTGCTCCTTATCCCAGGCCATCTCATCCTGCTCACATGGTCTCCCTTGCCAGCATATTCACCTTGTGAACAAGAATATTATTTTCAATTACATTTGGAACTCTTGATTTATTATGCTGTCACTAGTGTCAAAAATATATGCTAGGAATACTCATAACCTGTAGTAATAAGAAGATTGATATTTGTAAATTAGATGTCTGGACTCAACTTGTGATATTTGGCAATCTCCTAAGGTGAGATTTTAATGCAGAAATTAATCTGAATTATTCAAAATTTTTTCTTTTAGGTAGAAGAAAGATGGTATAATTTCTTTCTTACCAATTTATTTATGAGGCATAGGCATTATCCAGATTATAGCCTGAAATTACTATCATTTCAATTTTGCTTGATTCATTAATAACAGGAAAGTAATTTTCATGTTAGTTTTGGGCACAGTGGTCAAGAATCCGCCTGCTAATGCAGAAGACACAAGAGATGGGGATTTGATCCCTGGGTTGGGAAGATTCCCTGGAAGATGACATGGCAACCCACTCCAGTATTCTTGCCTGGGAAATCCCACGGACAGAGGAGCTTGTCAGGCTGTACAGTCCATGGGGTCACAAAAGAGTCAGACATGACTTAGTGACTAAACAACAGCAAGATTATGTAGGTAGCGATTTTATTTTTCAGCAGTTCCTTTGGATTTGTTCTCTATTTTTTTTTTAAACAACCCCACCAAAAAGATGTTAGGTATTGTTTCAAGTAAGACCAAAGATGTTATATATGATTGATACGTTCCACTGAATTTTTTTTGCTGGTCTTCAGTGAATGAGATTCTGCAGTGTCTTCGTTTCTGATGCACTTCACTTGCTGATTCCCTGTGTCTTCACTTGAAGGTGGGAGCAGGGTCTGTTTCTTGTAAGGGAGAAACCATGCTCCTACCTCAGAGCTATGGTTTCCAGGGCCAACTTGAGCATTGACGGAATCTGCACATTATTTGGATCACATTCCCCTAAAGACTCCTAAGTGGGGCTTGTGCTTTCCCTGGCTTATTTCTGTTTCTGAAAACTACTGACAGTGATTTCACTGAGATCCAGAAAGCAAGAGAGAAGAGAAGAGACACTTGCGAAATCTTATTAATTCCCTGGAGAGCTAGCCTCTGCCTAGGAAACAGGAAGGGCTCAGGTGTCTGATATCCACTCCCTCTAAGCTCAGAAGCTGTTGGATCTCCCTGTTACTTTCTGTAAGCCAGACCCCACTGCCAACCTTCAAGAGGCTCCTTTGTGGTGCCAGCAGGCTGTGGGGTGATTGTCATGGGCAGGAAACTCTCATGACGTGGGATTGTGTCGGGTCAGTGATGCTGTCACAGGCAAACAAGCACTTCCTTTTTCTGCTGATGTGGAAAGAGGTAAATAATAACAGGTGTGGTTTAACTGACATACTGTGAATGAGAAGTAAAAGGGGAGCACTGAGAAGACTATTTTCTTCTTAACAGTACCTAAGGAACAAGAGATTATGAGCAATGTTTATATGTCAAAAAGTCCGTTCAGTAATATTCTGAGAAAGAATTGTGAAGTGGATCTAGGCAAAACATGTAAAAGTATAGTGTACAAATGCAGTTGATAGAAGACTCCCAAACGTACCCTGTGGTGGTAGATTTTACATGGTGAGATTTCATCTGAAGTCTCCCCTTGCAACACGCGTCAGATACGAAGTTGGTCTCAGTATATATTGTCATTTCTTTATAGTTTAGGCATTCCTTTTGACAGCTGCTGTTGGTAATTTGTAAAATAGTTGATTGATTTTGAAAGCATAGTACAAGGTGATGTAGATTTAGGGGCTTGTTATTTCTTATTCTATATCTCATGGTTGTAAATATCGCGGAAGGTTCCTTATTCGTCATTGGTAATCATGTATCCTTTGAGTTCTTGACTGTTTTTCTCTTAATGTCTCTTAATATATGATTCCTCATTTTAATTGTTGAACTTTTCTAGGATGTTGAAAGCCAGAATAAAGTGTCAGGCCCAGAACTTCAGTCCTTGGATGAATTCACTAGTTTGTTGGTTGTGGACGACACGCGTGTCTTGGTGGACCTGCTCAAGCTGTCTGTGTGTGGCCGGGCAGGGGACAAGGGCCGGGATGTGCTTTCAGCAGTGCTGTCTGGCATGGGCACTGCCTACCCACAGGTGAGCTGCAGGGGGGTGGGTGGGCTGGAGGTGCTGCTGCTGTCTTGTGCTTGAAGGAATTCTGGTAAAAATGAGTCCCTTCTCTGTTATCTGTACTGAGTTGCTCCTCAGTTTGCCTTTTAACATTGTTTTAATATTTTAGAATTTAGAAATTTCTAGTTTTTGCAAAGTCAGATCTGCCAAATTTTTTCATTTATGGCTTCTGGATTTTGTATTATGGTGTAAATATGGTATGAGCATGACATTGTTTAAGAAATCTCAGTTTTCTTTTAATCATTTTTGTTTTTGTTTTTTATTTTTTATTGGAATATAATTGCTTTACAATGTTGTATTTTTGTTACACAAACATCATGAATCAGCCATATATGTATATATGTCCCCTCTCTCTTGAGGTTCCCTCCCACCACCTCTTCCCAGCTCTCTAGGTCACCACAGAGCACCAAGCTGAGCTTCACTTGTTATTATATTTACTTTTTTGAACCATCTGGAATTTATCTTGATATAGGGGATAAAGTAGGGATTCAGTTTTAGGTTTTCCTAGACAGCAAACATGTTGCAGCAACACAGTTTATTGACTAAATCCATCTTCTTCCCAGTGACTTGAAGGCCACTCTTACTGTACTTATTTGGGTCCTTTATGGACTTCTTTTGGTTCCAGTATGCTAGTTTTTATGCTTTACTATCAGTATTTTAACTATTAACTCTTTAAAGTAGATTTTAATATTTGGTAGCATGGGTTCTGTAGTATTTTCTGCCATGATGGTGATCTGTACCTGAGCCATCCAGTGTGGTGACTCCTAGCCATGTATGGCTCTTGAGCTTTTGAAATGTAGCTAGTGCACCTGAGGCACTGATGTTTTCATTGTATTTCACTTTAAGTTCGAACAGCCGCATGTGGCTAATGTTGGGTATCAAGTCAGTATCATATCAGTGTGCCTTAGAAGTGAACTCATCAGTTCTGGAGCCCTCGGGCTTCCTTGAGGACACTTGTTGCTTCTCAGTAGCCTTTCTCCAACTCTTCAGAGCTGGCTGTATCAGGAGTGATGCCGTGTGCCCTGTGCAGTTGAGTCACCTGTGTTTCATTTCCGTCCTACCACCAAAACCATAATGTACTTAGGAAAGGTTGAGTGTTCTTGAAATCATAGTAAATGATTTGGTAGATATTTTAGGGGCTTGTTATTTCTTAATCATATTCAGGAAGAACTGAAAGGTTATAGGTTTCCTACTTCGTAGTTTTTCAAGGCAAGTTACTTGGCATAATTCTGAGAGATTAAATCAAAGTGAATTTCCATAAGGAAAATATTAATGTTTTTACAAGTGTATGCATTTGTGAGAGGAAAAGATGGAATGAGAACGTGGATTTAAAGTAATACTACCTAGAATTTGTTGTAAACATATCTTCCAGGTCCTTTTCTTGGTGCATTCTCTTAGTACAGAGCACAGGCTTTCCCTTTGTTTACAGATAAGAAAACTGAAGCTCTCAGTGGTCGTTGGTCCCTCAAAGACACTCAGGTGTCTGGTGGATGGGAGAAATGATTGTAAACTCTTGAGGGTAGAACCACATCTATGACCCCTCTGTCACCCTCTTCTCAGAGTTTATTTGCCTCTCCTGGGGTACTGGCTGTCTTTGCAGAAGGTGTTAAAGCCCAGAAGACCCCTGCTAGGCTGTACATTAAGAGTTAGATGACATCATCATCTCAAATTCAAGGGGAGACAGAAACAGAGATGGGGATTTTCTTCCAACTTACCTGGCCAGTGGCAGGATGCTACTCTGTTGCCCCATCCTGATCTAGTATTTGAGACTCTTTAAACTAGAGAAACTTTTGTATTCATAATTATAAAATCTAAATTATGGCAATGATTATTGTTTGTCATTAATGAAACTTCTTACTAAGATAACCGTTATTATCTAAATACAAGGAAAAATAGATTAAAATAATTTCTGAAAGAATAGAGAATGGTCGCATTAAGTTTTTATAATTTTTAAAATTTCAGAAGTTAATTTTGTAACAACTTATTGTTTGCTTTTAAAATAGCAATCAAAATACAATCACCAGTATTGACCATTTAAATGGTGTGAATCACTAAAATTTTGAAATGAAATCTGAACATTATAGATTGTTGGGCTGTATGGTATGGGAGCTGACCCTAAATTTGTCTTGGGTCAGGAGACACCACTGGTTGTCTCATTTCAGGTGCTGTCTACCACTGTTCAGCCTGGACAGCTGGGTCATTCCTCTCCATTTCTGCCCCTCTTGCTTGACCCCCATGCCTTCTGGGATCTTGGTCAATTTTATCACCTTCTGCTCCTTGCTTGAAGGTTTTGTTCCTGGGCAGATTTTCCTCACTAGGACGTAACCTTGTCTTGACGTGAAGAGAAAGTGTTGAGATCACAGGCATTTCGTTTCCTCAGTTGGCATGTATTGGGTGTTTTGTGTGTAGGTGCTTTCTTATTACTTGTACATAGATCTCTCCAAGCTTCACAGCACCCCTGTGAGCTCTGCTATCATGATTTTATAGGTGAGGAAACCGAGCCCTGATTTATAGTAGATTTCTCAGACTCCCAAGCTCTCCATGCCCCCGCCCCTATGGAAAGAACTGAACCGGGCAGGCATCCTGATGTCTTCCTGCTTTGTTCCCTGCTTCCCCCCACAGGTGGCAGATATGTTGTTGGAGCTCTGTGTCACCGAGTTGGAGGATGTGGCTACAGACTCACAGAGTGGCCGCCTGTCCTCTCAGCCTGTGGTGGTGGAGAGCAGCCATCCCTACACTGATGACACTTCATCCAGCGGCACAGTGAAGATACCAGGTACTGAGGGCTGGCCCCAGGGAGGAGACGGGTCATATAAAAGCTGCCTGTAGAACAGCTTCATTTCTGCCATTGCATCAGTTGAAGCAGCTGTCCTTGTTTTACAGAAAAAAAGGGACAGAATTGCTTTAGAGTCACTTTCCCCACCTTTTCTAGAAACCTCACTTACCCAAAACGTGATACAGGAACTATGCAAAGTAGATGTGTAGCTTAATGCTTACCAGGTAGATGCCTTAGTTGCCGAAACTCAGATCTAGAAGCGGTCTTCTGCCTGTGCCCGGAAGCCCGCCTTGTGTCCCCCCTTCTGATGTGACACTGTCCTGGCTTGTATTTCTGGACAGTTTCTCTTACCCAAGTGTTCACTCTCATCTTAACTCTCAATTAAACAGTTTCCATCTTTTAAGTATCTTTTAACCTGTAGTTTCTTCCTTTTTTTTCAATAATTCATCCCTGCTGCACTTTCACCTGTTCCTCCGTCCCGTCTTTCTACAGATTACCCCTGATTCATCGGCCTGATCAGTTGAGCCAGGCCCTCTGACAGGATGATTAGTGCTTGTGATCCAGCATCTGGAAGCATCTAGTATCTGCTTGTCTTTCCTTTTGTGATGGCAGCGGCTACTGATGCTCATTATCTGAGGCCATTAAATCCATTAGTGGTTGCAAAATGGTGCTATTCTAATTATTTCATTTCTTTCTTACTTATTAGCTAGATTACTTTATACAGGGACATTTTCCCCGATCCTTTGGTTGGTTATCCAGGAGTACTGTTTGTATAAGAAAGGCAGGATAAAAGCTTGATTCTTTTCTTCTTTTTACATTTTCACGAGAATGAACACATCGTTCTTTGAAGGTGACCGGTTATTTTGGGGTGTTTTGGCTGTGCCTCACCGCCTGTGGGATCTTAGTTTCCTGGCCAGAGACTGAACCCTGGCTGACAGATGGGGAAGCACCAAGTCCTGAACACTAGATAGTCAGAAAAGCACCTGTTTTTCCTTTTATATCATAAACCCATGGATTTAAACATGTATGATGGGCTTTAATCCATTATGATTATTGTCCTGTTGAAGCTCAAATTATTGCATTTATTGCATCTCCAGACGTTGAGCTCCTTGTTGCGTTTGGCTCTTGGCAGTGATTCTTATGGTCCAGTGGTAATGTCCTTGTAGTCTGATAAGACAAGATGCTTTAGGCTTGTCACGTAGTTTCTCCTCTCCACCTGGAGTCTACCCTGGAGTCTTTTAGTCGAGATCACAATTTAGATCACTGGGCTGTTGTTTCTAGACTTTTTTAGTGGATAGAGACAGGCTAAATGAGTGGACAGTCTGACTGACTGACTGACTTTCTTTTGAGTTCATAATGATATGATAGATCCAAATTCAGAACTACATGTTTCTATTTATACTTCTTCTGTTACGTCTGTGTCCCCTCCCCCCCTCCAATCCTGGTTCTAAGACAGAGGAATGATAGAATTAGAATACCTCATAATTACGTATTTGCTTTATCCCACATCACAGGCACAAAAGACTCAGGGTACTAGTCTAACACTACCAGATATGTATATGGTTACTGAAAATAGTTAACAAAACTTTTTCTTGGTTTCTTGCTCTCTTCATTGTTGCAATTTGATTAGATTGGTCATACTATAAATCCCAGAGCATAATAGCTATTGCATACTCTGCTTTCTTCCTGATAATCTTCATTTAGTTCTAGTTGTCTCCTTCCTTACTATGATTGTCTGAAGCTCACTCTCTTGTCAGTTCCTCAGCAAGGCTCAGAGGATGACAGTCCCAACATGAGTCAACTTGTTCTAAGAGTTGGTTGCGCACATTTCAAAGTTAGTTTTATTGATTAGCATATATTCCTCCTGTGAAAGTTTGTTGTTAAAAGTGTTATAAGTGACATTCTCAGATAAGAGTTTGTGCCCCTTTAAAATGTTGAATAGTTTCGAGTCTTGTCTTTCAAGACAGTTGTTTTTTTTTTTTTTGCATTGCAGTTTGTGGTATTTGTTTGCAACCTTATTTCAATTTTTTTTTCATGGATATGTGATTGTTATCTTGTGTTGGATGCCTTTTATAGTCAATATTGGCTACTTCCTTTCCTCCTGTTTGTTTCAAAGCATATCTGTTGTGTTTATTTGCCCCTGTGTTCTTTCTAATTTAATTTTTATTTCTGAACTTTAAAAAATTCTTTACTAAACTTTATAATTTAGTGTTTTCTCCTAATTCTTATTTATATTTTTCTTTCATATCATGTATCATTTTCCTAATTTCTTTTAGTTTGGTTTGAAATAATAGATTACATTTTTCATGTGTTTTGTGGGCACATCTGTCTGGCTTGCCTTCATTGTCTATAGGAGAATGTTGTTCTATTCTTATTCTCTCTTTTGTAAATAATAACTTTATGTTGTATTTGACCTCGATAATTTTATCCTGATCATTTTTATGTGAAATTAGTTTTCTTAAATTTTTAGAATGAGATGGGATTTACAAAAGCTTCTTTAACTTTGAACTCTAATCTCTCTTAGTAGAAATTAAGCAAAAGATAATTCCACTCAGCAGTTACCTAAGACAAAGTCTAGTGTACCTCCAGTCTGCCCGCAAGTCCTAACATTTCTACTTTTAAAATATATTTCAGATTCAGCCATTTATCACCATTCTGAATCATTCTGGGCCTAACTGTTAGGACCAAATTGGAGCCATAACAGGCTCCAAGGGGCAAGCTAGGCCTGAGTTTCAGTCTCTGGGAAAGCTGAGTCACTGGGAACTCCCGCTGGCGGTTTGGCTTGACCAATCAGAAAATTTTCCATAGCCCTGGCCTGAGCCAATCAGGAAAACCCCACCCGCGCCAGGCCCAAGCCAATCCGGATAGGGATGCGAGATTTGAAAATCCCGCGCGCGGGCGCGCATACAGTTTAGCTAGTTATCACCCACCAGTTATGCTGTTATTGAAACAAAGAACCGCCTGTATAAAAGTAGCTGTGATTCAGAGCTCGGGGCTCTCGTCAAGACTTCACTGCGTTGGATGAGACCTGAGCCCTAGCTCGAGCTAGCAATAAACCCCTTTATGCTTTTGCATTGCCGTGGATGTCTTATTTCTCTCAGTCTTGGGGACTCGGACTTCAGGCATAACACTAACCATCTAGTTTCACCTGGTTTATTATACTAACTCATATACTAGTATAATATAAATGTTCTGTTTCTACTTCTCACCTTCTGTGTCTCCCAGAATCAACTCCTTACATGACAACCAGAGAGATTCTCTTAAAGTGAGTCAGAATATACGGGTACTCTGCTTAAAATCTACCAGTGCACCCCTGTAACCTTAAAATAAGACTCAGATCCTTGATGGTGGCCTGTGCAACTTCCCATGAAACTTGTTTGCCTCTCCAACAGCATTCCCTTCCTCTTTACTTGTCTCTCCTGGCCCCTCCACATCATTTATGGTGGCCCTTATATATGTTCCAGGTATAGGCCATTTGTCTCACTTTGTAATTGCCATCTGCCTGAAGTAGTATTCTTGTAGGCAATTAGTTATGGGTTTCTGATCTTATCTCCCCTGCGGAGGGAATCCTTTCCTTGCTACACTAGAACAGCCTTTCCCAAATTTTGTTTCATAGACTTCCTTCTTCAAATTAGTTACACTTGGTGACATTTAACAGACATCACCTGTTTCTGTCTTATGCTAGAACAAGGACTAGCTGGAGTTAATATTATATACAAGGGATGAGAGTGGAAATCCTTACCTTGTTCTAGTAGAGTGAATACATATCATTCTCTTAGCATTAGGTATATTAACAATAGGTTTTTCATACATGCCTTTATCAGGTTGAGGAAACTTTCTTTTCCTAGTTTGTGGGGGAAATTTTATCATGAGAGATTGCTGGATTTTGTCAAATGATTTTTCTGTGTATTGACATACTGTTTTCTGTATTAATCCTTTATTAGTGTGGCATGTTATGTGAATCAGTTTCTGGATATTCAACTTGTATTGCATTTCTAGACAAATCATAATTGTCCACAATGTATAATCTATAGTATATGTTGCTGGGTTTGGCTTGCTAATATTTTGTTAAGGATTTTTTTAACCTATTTTCATGAATAGTGTCAGTTTCTGGCTTTCCTTTCTTTTTATTTTTTTATTAACTTCAAATTTTATTTATGTAGCTTTCCTTTCTTGTAATGTCTTGATCTCATTTTGATATTAGAGTAATACTGGCTTTACAGATTGAATTGCAAAATGTTCCCTTCTCCTCTACTCTCTGAAAGAGTTTTTGTAGGGTAGGTATTCTTCTTCCATAAACATGAAAACATATTTACAGAATATGTTTTCTGTATAAAATAAAGCAAAAGTAAAAATGAAAACTCCCTCACTTGTATCTCCTCTATTCTCACGGCTACAGCACTCTACTTCTGACATCAGACATGTGAGGGTTTCCACACATCACGCAGCTGTGCAAAATAAGCTGGTGTCCTGAAGTTTAACTCAGTCCTGACACTAGATTAATGGCTTAAGTCCCACCAAGACAGCACCCACTTCAAACGCCAGTCAGAAGTCCAGATTTTTACCTATGCTGCCTGCTGACTTTCTGTAAATCAGAGGTTTCCACAGCCTCCTCTTAAAGTTCAGTTGATTTGCTATAGCAACTCACAGAACTCACAGAAACATTTACTTACGTTTATTCGTTTATTGTTAGTTCAGTTCAGTCGCTCAGTCATGTCCGACTCTTTGCCACCCCATGGAGTTTATTATAAAGGACATGACAAAGAATACAGATGAACAGCCAGATAAAGAGGTATATAAGAGTTCAAAATGTTAGGTAGTCTTGTTGAAATCTGTATCTTTACAGATTTTTCTATTTGTTCTGTTGTTGAAGGCTAAATTTTGAAATCCCCAGTTGTAATCGTGGATTTGCCTACTTTTTTAATTTACATTTGTTTTTTTTTGTCATGTGTTTTGGGGCTTTGTTCAGACCTAAAAGAAGCAGAAGAGATTAACAGGAGACAGCAAGAATACACAGAACTATACAAAAAGGTCTAAGGACCCAGAGTCATTGTTATGATATTTTCCTTTGTTATCATGTTTTCACTGTTTTCGTGAGTTCTTTGAACATATTTATTATAGTTTTGAAGTCATTGTCTACTCAGTTCTGCATCTGGCCCATTAGGGTCAGTTTCTGTTGTCTGATTTTATTCCCACATATGGCTCACATTTTTCATTGTTTTTGCATATCTCATTATATTTTGTTGAAAACTTAAACATTTTAGATTCTGTTGGAGTCTGAGTTTTTTAAAAAAGGTTTGTAATTGTTGCTGGGTTTCTATGGTTGTTTTGTGTATTTCTTCTGTAAGATGCCTGGAATTACTCTCTAAAATCTCTCCCCTGCGTCACATATTCACTGATATCCTAGCTTACTTTTTAATTTTGATTTTTGTTTTCTAGCCTAAAAGTTTCAAACCCTAGAAGTTTGTTCCATATCTGCTTGATTTAGCCTGCTCATTTCCCCGTCTGTGGATGGATCCCCGTCTGTGGGTGGAAGCAAGGGAGGGCATGGAAATCAGTGTTTTGGCAGTTTCCTGTGTGTGTGTGTGCACGCACATGTGCACAGGCACACGCACACCGAACTCTGTTTTCTTGAGGACATGTGCCTCGAGTCACCCAGGCGTCCATGACATCCTCATTGAGCCGTTCTCTGTTCTCTGACTTCTAGAATCTTCTTGTTAGATTTCTGGCTAGTTCTCATGTCTGGCACCCCCCAGCCACACCACATTCTCGAGCCAGCAGAGATGCAAGCTTTTCTGTATGTCCTCAGTTACCCTCCCGACTCTGACTTTTAGGATCTCTGCCCAGGCACTGCCCCGCTCTGCACCAGTTAGCATGAGGTCACTGGAGACAGAGTCCCATCCTGGTAAAGTTGAGCTGGAGCTGCACAGGGAAACCCTAGGTGAGAACACATAGGCTCTCACTGTCCCTACCTGAGTTGGGCAGTTTTTCCGTGAATGAACTCTTCTCAGTTTGTTGTTCGCCTTGAATTGATTTGAAGAGCCCTGGGATCATTGTTTCTTACTGTTTTGAGTGATTTTATAGTTGTTTTGCCAACCTTTTCCCTCCACCATAACCCAGGTCATAGCCTTCACTGATTCTTTTCTAAGCTAATTTGTCCCAGAGAAGACTCTAGATCTAATGCTAAATTCTTGGTGGACATGATTTTATATGGCTTTTACAATGTGTGAGTGGGGGGTGCAGGATAATAAAGCTCGGTCTCCTGGTTAGGGCTGTAGCATGAAAATTTTTCCAGAAGTGAGACCACAAAACCAGTTGGCCAAGTGAGAGTGTCTTCTGTTGTTTCATCATGGGTGAAATATTTTGTGGGAGGCAGAGTTGGAGTGAGAGGAGTCCTTATTTTTTGAGGTTAGTTCTTCCTGACGTTCTGCTTTTCGGTAGCTGTTGCACATCATTTTACACTCACTGCTTCTGTGTGATATGGTTTTGGCCCTGTCTGTGGTATGTTGACTTGGGAGCGTTACCTTGTTTTTGTGCCTGCTTGTCCTCCAGGTGCAGAGGGACTCAGGGTGGAGTTTGACCGGCAGTGCTCCACCGAAAGGCGCCATGACCCTCTTACAGTTATGGATGGTGTCAACAGGATTGTCTCCGTGCGGTCAGGTAGGAAGAAGAGTTGAGCTTGCTTTTGTAGAACAGAACCATTAGAACATTACTGCTTCATTCTCAAGTGTGACTTCACGAGAGAACGATAAGTGACCTAATTGCAAAATACGCTAGGCTTTATCTGTTTTCCCCCTGTGCTTTCAGTAAGATGATTTATTCAAGTGATGCATGTACCTCCCCACCGATGGGTGGGATTACTGGTGTCCAGTGCGACTGCCGGTCCTTTTTGGGGGCACTGGTTGTCGGGAGTGCCCAGTCTCACCTAGACAGTGGAGATGGTGCTGTAAGGTGTTTGGGAGTGTCAGACACATGCACGGTAAAGGTTGACATACTACAAGGTGTCTTAAAGGTTTTATTTTTTAATTGATTGCTGTGAGGAGGTAGGCTCCCCACTGAGTACGTGTTGTGTGTGCCTGGTGGACAGTACTGGAGTAGATGGGAGGGGTCTCCTTTGGGCCTCTCCCTGCTCTGATGTGCTCTGTGAGATGGAACAAGAGCGAATCACTCTGTCTAGGGGCTTGCTAAATGCCCTTCACTGGGTTTTTTAGGATCATCAGTGTAGGTGAATGTGTGTGTGTGTGTGCAGACCTCTTCAGATATCTTTATTCTTCATCTGGAGCCAGGGTCAACAAATGTTTCCTAACATAACTACTCCCCTCTGCCTTTGTAGCAAAGGCAGCCACAGACCAAATATAAATGATGGGCCTGGCTGTGTGCCAGTAGAATTTTACTCACAAGAGGTTACTTTGGATGAAGTGGTATCACAGATGAGCATGGATTTTTTTTTTCTGGCAGTTTGACAGATGTCACTGTAGTATGCAGTAGTCTTCTCACATGTTTCCAGTTTCTCTGCTTCCAACAGGATCCCTTCCAGGCTACTCTCACACTGCTGCCTGATGACCCCTCTAAGGGGAAGTTCAGCTGGGGTGGAATACCATAAGCTTGTCTCCCCAGCTCCTCTCCAGGGCACCCCAGGCTTCTCTCCTCTCCCTGGAGGGTGGCTCATCTGTGCTGAACTGCCCCTGTGCTTCAGTGGGGCCCCTGTGTCTCTGAACACTTGCTTCCCCTTTGAGGAAGACGGAGGCTTTCTCTTTGGCTGCCTGGGTAATAATCATTTCATCAGACCCTCTCAAAGAAACTTTTGTTGGCCCTGACCGTGGCGTGAGGACGAACTGGCTCTGGGCCTCTCACATAGCGTTGTGGTTGTATGTGAGTGTCTGATGTTGGGGCAGTGCCTGCCTGTCCTCTACTTCCCAGTTGCTTGCTGCAGTGTGAGCTGAAGGCCTTGGTGTGAACGCACCTGGGCAGTGGGCTGGAGGGGCTGGCTGTCGTTCAGTCAGGGTGTGAGTGATTTTGTATCTGAGGGAGCTGATGCTGATCTGATGATGGGTAAACCCACCATCAGTGTGCTTTTGTCCCCAGGCCGGGAATGGTCTGACTGGTCCAGCGAGCTGCGCATCCCAGGGGACGAGCTGAAGTGGAAGTTCATCAGCGACGGGTCTGTGAACGGGTGGGGCTGGCGCTTCACAGTCTACCCCATCATGCCAGCTGCAGGTGAGGAGGTGCCTGGTGATCAAGCAAGGGAAGTGCACGCGTGTGTTCACTTGGTGCTCTGTGGTTTACCTCCTGTTGCGCTGGGACCCAGCACTGCCCAAGGCCCGACCACATCAAGGCTCAGAACTGCATGAGCTGCTTCACTTGTCTGGCTGTTGGGCGGTGACACTGTGTTTTCACCCAAAGTCTCCCAGCTGTTGCTGGTTGCGGTTCCTCAGCCGTGTGAGTTCTCAGGTGAAATGTCAGAGTGCGGAGTTTAGTCGTGTGACACGAGAGTGGCACAGCCCTCTGGCCATGGCATCCATGGGGATGACGCACTCACTTTAGGTGAATCTCCTTGTGGGGTAGCTGTTGCCCTGCCCAACAAGGGGACGTTTATAATTACCTTTCTTCAGGCCCTAAAGACCTTCTTTCTGATCGCTGTGTCCTCTCGTGCCCGTCCATGGACTTGGTAACTTGTTTGTTGGACTTCCGGCTCAACCTTGCCTCAAACAGAAGCATCATCCCCCGCCTTGCAGCGTCCCTGGCGGCTTGTGCACAGCTGAGTGCCTTGGGTGAGTGGCACCCCTGTGGTCAGTTCTGTCTTACTCCTTGAGAAGAATGGTCATCCTCCGACTTTTCTGTCTTCTCATTTCAGCTGCCAGTCACAGAATGTGGGCCCTTCAAAGACTGAGGAAGCTTCTTACAACTGAATTTGGACAATCAATTAACATAAACAGGCTACTTGGAGATAATGATGGGGAAACAAGAGCTCTGGTATGAAACATTACATTATGGTTTCTAGTTGTGTGACCCTTTGGGACTAAAATGTTGCTTTAATTATTTTAGCTTCTTAATCACAGAAGAGTTGGGAAATTTCACATAGGACTAAGATAGCCTTTCTTGCATTCAGGCTCCTTTATGTTGCTACTATACTGAGTGCAAGCTGGACTTTGATTATAGAAACAGCCCCATGTAGATGGCTGTGAGGATAGGATTGTCTGTTGGGCTTTATGAGTCTAACTTACCACATCCCCTTTGTTTTGCTGGATGAAGTAGTTATTGTTAAAAGAATGCTTAGGAGATGGAGGTTTGTGAAGCAGAAATTCCTTTCTGGTTTCCTGGGAGAACTGTTTTTGTTATACTGAAATTAAGACCAAATATTCTGAAGTGAATTTTCATACTCTTCTTTTTAATTTCACTATTCATTATGTCTTTTAAAATTTTTTCCCATTTATAAATATCTGTCACTTGTTTTAGAGGAAAGTAGTATCAGTATAATTAAACATTTGACCCACAGAAACAAAACACTCAACTCTCCTGAATTTGGTTTCCTACTATGGGCTATAATTTTGTTGTTTTCTTAAGAGTTTTTCAGGCAGTGCTCTTGCTGCTTTGGTGAAAGGCCTTCCAGAAGCTTTGCAAAGGCAGTTTGAATATGAAGATCCTATTGTGAGAGGTGGCAAGCAGCTACTGCACAGCCCATTCTTTAAGGTAATACTTGACTTGTTTTGAGGTGGTGAGAGAACCACAGAGAGCTGTCAAGTACAGTACATCAAATATCAGGCATCCCTGAGGACACGTATAGGTACTGAAGTTGAATATGAAACATTTTCAAGATTGTCTGTGTGATCTAAGCTCTTGTGCTTTAATAACAGTGTGCTTTTAGATGCTTTTACTTCAGTGGCAAGTATTGTAGCAGTGGTCTGATCTGGGTTCCTGTTGTCAGGTGCATCACTAGGAACTGGGTAGGAATAACCCACATCATTGGTGATGCCACGCCCCTTGCTGGGCATGTGGCAGTTATCTGGAGTGAGGAATTCTGAAGGAAGACCCACAGAGAGCCTGCATGGGGGCTGTCTTTGGCATGCAGTACTGGTGAAGTAGAATGTTGCCTGTGTCTGAGTGTCCCTGTGTTAATTTTTGCTGGCTGCAGGTACTAGTAGCTCTTGCTTGTGACCTGGAATTAGACACACTCCCTTGCTGTGCTGAAACACACAAGTGGGCTTGGTTCCGGAGGTACTGCATGGCCTCCCGTGTTGCTGTGGCCCTAGATAAGAGAACGTCGCTGCCCCGTCTGTTTCTCGATGAGGTATTGTACCTTATTTTGGAACATCTTTGGGGATGCAAAGTATCTTCTTTTATAGTGTAAAAAGATGCCAGTGTTATGAGATAGTAACATCTGTCTTGGCAAGGAATATCATAAAAAAAGAAGCACATAGTTGAAAATGAATAACACTGAATTTCAGTTAAAGTTTGTTTTTAGTAAAGATATGATGATATTGCCTAGACATTTTAAAGTATCTTCAGTGTAATATAATCTTGGTTTTGATTATTAACCCTAAAATCACAATGTTGATGTTGGCATTCCCTCCTTTTCTTGGTTGGGAAGACCTCCTCTCCTGTCTTCTTGCCTTAGTATCATTTATTTTATTCCTGAGAGATGAGTGCTTGATTTATAATCTCATAATAATATTGTCTAGGTGGCTAAGAAAATTCGTGAATTAATGGCAGATGGCGAAAACATGGATGTTCTCCATGAGAGTCACAGCATTTTTAGAAGAGAGCAAGATGAACAGCTTGTGCAGTGGATGAACAGGTTGACTATAGCCAAAACAAGAATTAATATTGTCTGTGGGAAAATGGTGCTTAACATGGAGTTCTTTCCCATGTCAATTGTTTTTTTAATGTTTCTTACAGGCGACCAGATGACTGGACTCTTTCTGCTGGTGGCAGTGGAACAATTTATGGATGGGGTCATAATCATAGGGGTCAGCTTGGGGGCATTGAAGGTGCAAAAGTTAAAGTCCCTACGCCATGTGAAGCCCTTGCAGCTCTCAGACCTGTGCAACTAATTGGAGGAGAGCAGACGCTCTTTGCAGTGACAGCTGACGGGAAGGTAAGAAGGTGTATTTTCTGTGTCATACTGACATCAAAACTGCGAGACAGCTGTGGCTAGAGGGCAGTTTGGTTCATAGTGTGTCTAAGGATTCAGTACTAAAACATTATCTCAAGATGAATAGTATTCATGGTATACTGAAAGCAGTATGCCTTAAATTCTGTAGTATTTCTGTATCATCTTTAACGTAGTCTATGACTTCACAATTTTTTACTTTGAAATGCAGCATACATACAAAAGTGTATTATAGTTATTTGCATATCAGTTCATTTGATGTATGTATTACTTTTTTGTCTGCTATCATGATGCTGTCTTTTAAGAATTTTTTTAATTGGAGGGTAATTGCTTTATATTATTGTGTTAATTTCTGCTGTCCATCAACATGATCATCCATAGGTATACATATGTCCCCTCCTTCTTGGACCTCCCTCCCACCTCCCACCGCATCCCACTGCTCTAGATTGTCACAGCGCACCGGGTTTGAGCTCCCTGTGTCATACGTTTGCACTGGCCATCTGTTTTAGATATGGTGCTGTATATGCTTCAGTGTTACTGTTTCAGTTCATCCCTCCCTCTCCTTCCCCCACTGTGCCCACAAGTCTGTTCTCTATGTTTGCCTATCCATTGCTCCCCTGCAGATAGGTTCATCAGTACCATCTTTAAAGATTCCATATATATGTGTTAATATACAATATTTGTTTTTCTCTGACTACTTCACTCTGTATAATAGGCTCCAGATTCTTCCCCCTTATTAAAACTGACTCAAATACGTTCTTTTTTTTTTGTAGCTGAGTAATAATCCATTATATATATGTACCACAACTTCTTTATCCACTCACCTGTCAGTGGACATCTAGGTTGGTTCCATGTCCTAGCTACTATAAATAGTACTGCAGAGAACACATGTGTCTTCTTCAATTATGGTTTTCTCAGGGTATATGTCTAGTAGTGGGATTGCTGGATTATATGGCAGTTGGAATAAGACTAGCTTTTTAAGGAATCTCCATACTGTCTTCCATAGTGGCTGTATCAATTTACATTCTCACCAATGGTGCAAGAGGGTTCCCTTTTCTCCACACCCTCTCCAGCATTTATTGTTTGTAAATGTTTTGCTGATCGCCATTCTGACTGGTATGAGGTGATCACTCATTGTAGTTTTGATTTGCATTTCTCTAATAATGAACAATGTTGAGCATCTTTTCATGTGTTTGTTGGCCATCTGTATGTCTTTGGAGAAGTGTCTGTTTAGGTATTCCACCAATTTTTTGATTGGGTTGTTTGTTTTTCTGATATTGAGCTGCATGAGCTACTTGTATATTTTGGATTACAGCTGTTTTCTTCTGTTCAGAGAGTTGTTTATAGTTTCCTTTGATGTACAAAAACTTAGAAGTTTAATTAGGTCCTACTTGTTTATTTTGTTTTTATTTCCATTATTCTAGGAGGTGGGTCATAGAGGATCTTACTGTGATTTATGTCAAGGAGTGTGCTGCCTATGTTTTCCTCTAGGAGCTTTATAGTTTCTGGTCTTTAATCCATTTTTAGTTTATTTTTGTGTATGTCTTAGGAGGTGTTCTAGTTTCGTTCTTTTACATGTAGCTGTCCAGTTTTTCCAGCACCACTTACTGAAGAGGCTGTCTTTTCTCCGTTGTATGTTCTTGTGTCATTTGTCAAAGATAAGGTGCCCATAGATGCGTGGGTTTATCTCTGTGCTTTCTATCTTATTCCATTGGTCTATGTTTTTGTTTTTCGTGGCAACCATACTATCTTGATGACTGTAGCTTTGTAGTATACTTGGAAGTCAGGAAGGTTGATTCTTATAGCTTTTTTTCTTTCTCAAGGTTGCTTTATCTCTTTGGGGTCTTTTGTGTTTGCATACAGATTGTGAAATTTTTTGTTCCAGCTCTGTGACAGATACCATTGGTAGTTTGATACGGATTGCATTGAATCTGCTTTGAGTAGTATAGTCAGTTTCACGATACTGATTCTTCCAATCCAAGAACATGGTATAGCTCTCCATCTTTTTGTGATGTCTTTGATGTCTGTCATCAGTGTCTTTTAGTTTTCTGCATACAAGTCTTTTGTCTTTTTAAGTTGGTTTATTCCTAGGTATTTTGTTCTTTTTGTTGCAGTGGTAAATGGGATTGTTTCCTTAATGTCTCTTTCTGATTTTTCACTGTTAGTGTATAGGAATGCAAGGAATTTCTGTATATTAATTTTATTAATATATCCTATGACTTTATTTTATTCATTGATCAACTCTAGTGATTTTGATGGATTAGCTCTGCTTATAGGCTATCCTCCAGTGGTTGTTTCTTAGCCAGGCAAGAGGTGGAGAAGGCCAAGGCTTATTAGGGCTCACTTGTTCCCTTGGGCTGTGGAGAAGGTGGAATGTAGGAGCCACAATTAGGATGTACTAAGTAGTGCCTGCCGGGGAAGGCAATGGCACCCCACCCCAGTACTCTTGCCTGGAAAATCCAATGGACGGAGTAGCCTGGTGGGCTGCAGTCCATGGGGTCAGTAACAGTCGAACAGACTGAGCGACTTCACTTTCACTTTTCTCTTTCATGCATTGGAGAAGGAAATGGCAACCCACTCCAGTATTCTTGCCTGGAGAATCCCAGGGATGGGGGAGCCTGGTGGGCTGCCGTCTATGGGGTCACACAGAGTCAGACACGACTGAAGCGACTTAGCAGCAGCAGCAAGTAGTGCCTGCAGTGTTAGACTTGCCAGACGTTGTCACAGTCTGAGGCGGGTCATGTGCTCTCCCAGAGGAATATACCTCAATTTGTGGGTCCCTAGGAGGAACCAAGCTGCTCAGACTCCCAGCATGGGTTGGGCAGTAACCTGTGCCTGCTCACAGCTGTTGGCAGCTCTGTCCCTACCTCTGGGGTTGGGACTCCAATGACGGCTTTTTGTCTGCTGCCTCAGGCACTTGCCCTGGTTTTGGCAGTGTCTAGTCACTTATGTTTACGTAAACTGCAGTCGTGTAACATTCTGCCTCTGGCTCTCCTACCAGTTTTGCTGGTTTTGGCAGCCACCACCTGGGCATACACCGCTGTCTGCAAATGCATGGAGTAGGAATTGGAGTGTTCCAGTGGCAATGATATTTTGTCTCTCTGGGATGCTCAGTTTTTCCCCTGGACTCCCTCAGCTGTGTCCTACTAACGTCCTCAGAGAATTCTCACAGTTGGCCAAATCAGGACCTCTCCCTTAGATTCAAAGCTTGAGCCTCAGCACTCAGCCCCCATTTGTTCCAGGCCAGCAGTGTGAGCAGCTTCTCACCTGGGAAGTAGTGTTTGGCAGCTATCTCTGTGGTGAGTTCTCTCTATTTTGCCTTCTGAGCCCCCGCCATCGTGTTCCCCTCTGAGGTTCTGAAACTATCCTCCCCACCGCCCGCCACCTTCCATGAGGGGTTTCCGAGTATGTGGAAACTTTTCCTCCTTTACAGCTCTCTCTCCCCAGGGCTCAGGTCCCCATCCTGAAATCGTTTCTCATTTTTTTAACCTTTATCTTTTGACCTACCTCATTCTAAGGAGATTGGCTTGCCTGTTTGAAAGTCTGGGTCTTCTGCCAGCATTCAGAAGGTGTTCTTTAGGAGTTGTTCCATATGTAGATGTATTTTTGATGTATTTGTGCAGAGGAAAGTGACTTCCCCATCTTATTCTATCAGTGTCTTGGAAGTTCTCCCATAATGCTGTCTTTTAAAAAATTGCTACTGATATGTGGAAATAGTTGATATTTATATATTGACTGTATGTCTAGTGAAAGTGAAAGTTGCTCAGTCATGTCCAACTCTTTGGAATCCCATACAGTCCATGGAATTCTCCATGGCCAGAATACTGGAGTGAGTAGCTGTTCCCTTCTCCAGGAGATCTTTCCAACCCAGGGATCGAACCCAGGTCTCCTGCATTGCAGGTGGATTCTTTACCAAATGAGCCACAAGGGAAGCCCTGAGCCAAAGGGAAGCCCATATGTCTAGTGACCTTATTATAGTCTTCTTTCTTAGTATCTCAGACTGTTTCGTATCATCTTTATAAATTCATGTTCTGAGATAAATTTTGTTCATTCCTTTTCAGTTCACCTGTCTTTTACAGAGAAATGGAGCTAATTGGGCTGGGTGGGAATTACAGTATAATACTGAATGGGGGTGGTGGTAGTGGACCTTCTTTTTGTCTTAATTTAGGCTGCAAAAGAAACACTGTGATGGGATCCTTCACACACTTACTGTGAGGTTTTGATAGATGCCTGTCGAGGTCCTTTAATGGACCAGAACCTGGTGGTCTGGAGTTGATGATAAGAAAGTAAAGGAGAGAGGAAGAGGCTGATATTCCTTGGTTTACGGAGAAAACCAGTAAAGTCCCTGACATGGGGCTTGCTCTGTTCACAAAGGCTTCAGGTGCCCTCTCGAAGGGGTGAAGGGGCAGAGCGCCTTCTTGAGAGGGTCTGAGAAGCCCAGGCAGGAAAGTGAACCCTGAGGGCCTCTGTGCTCCAGAGAATTAACCTGAAAGAGAGAGAGAGAGAGAAAGAAAGAAGACACGGGGCCCAAAGCTCTGATAGAGGAAAGGTGTTTTATTCAACATTGTGTGGGTATTTATACTCTCTTACAAGGTAGCTATTTCCAGCAGAGATAAAATCAAAACTTACAAGTTATCAAGGAAACATGAGATCATCTATATGAAAGAGAGAGGGTTGTAAATAGTCACTTTTACCATATGGTTCATAGAAAGGAAGAGGGTCATAAATAATTACTTATCACCATATAGAAAAACTAACAAAGGAAATGCATGCATTCCTAAGCCCCTGGGAGTAGTTTGCTACTCCACTTAATTCCTGAATATTCAGGAATTAATAAGGGACAGAGGATTCATGACAGATCCAAAACAGCACACTGGAAGCCTCCTGTTAAATGCTTCCTGACAAATGCCCTTTATCAAATTAAGGAAGTTCACATCTTTTCCTAGTTATGAATGGATATTGACTTTTGTCAAACATCTTTCTTCATTTAAAACACTATCATACAGATGTTTTTCTCCTTGTTATTTAATCGCTAAGTCACGGCCAACTCTTTGCAACTCCATGGACTGTAGCATTCCTGTCCTTCACTATTTCCTGGAGTTTGTGCAAAACTGAGTCATGTCCACTGAGTCAGTGATGCTGTCCAGCCATCTCATCCTCTGTCACCCCCTTCTCCTGCCCTCAGTCTTTGCCAGCATCAGGATCTTTTCCAGTGAGTCAGCTCTTTGCATCAGGGGGCCAAAGATTAATATAGTGAATTAGATTGATTGCTTTTCCTGTATCAAATGGTCTTGCATTCATTGAAGAAACCTTACTTGGTTAGGTTTTGTCTTATTTATATATTTATAACCGTTCATATATATATATATACACACACACACACACACGTGTATACACACACACACATATTGGTTTGTGTTTGGAATTTTAGGGAAACCCAGGGTCATGAGTGTGATCATCATAATATATTTGTCTTACCCCTTCCACGTCGGGTTATGGTGCTATATTACCTGTTTAAGTTACAACAGTTTACATGAAACAATACAAATTTATTATGTCACAGTCTGTCTGGGTGGCTTAGGTTGGTCTTCCAGTGTAGAATCTCATCAGGCTGCAGTTGCTGCAGGACTGGCCTGAGGAAGATTCAGCTTGCCATGACCTATTGGATGAGGTTGCCTTCAGCTCTTTGCCCTCTCACAACATGTCAGCTGGCTTTATCAAAGCAGGAGAGCCTGAGAGCAAGACAGAAGTCTCAGTCTTGTGCAAGCTAACACAGAAGTGACATGTCATCCCTGTTGCTATATTCTGTCCATTAGGAGGGTGTCACTGGGCTCAGCCCACATCTAAGGAGGGATTACATAGGGGCAGGAATCCTGCAAGCAGGGACGCTGGGAAGCAAATCAGAGGTTACCTGCCAGAAGTATCAAATTCATGCTACCCAGAGGTATCAAGGGTTGAAGTGTAGCTCTCTTTTTTTGTTTTCTGGTTGTTTTAACATATTTAAAATATAAAGTTAATCGTATTTCTGTATTCCTCCCAAATAAGAAAGGCTGATCCTTTGTTATTCTGTGTTTTGGTCCTAGCCTGTGTCCATAATGATAAGCATTATTATTATTGTTTTTTTTATATAGACCATATAGTTTCTGGATTTACCCAAATGTTACACACATTTTTTCTCACCAATTATTTCTTGTGTCCTGGATTGTCTGGGATATTTTTCCTTCTCAGTTCAGTTCTGTTGCTCAGTTGTGTCTGACTCTTTGTGACCCCATGGACTGCAGCACACCAGGCCCCCTTGTCCATCAACAACTCCTGGTGTTTACTCCAATTCATGTCCATTGAGTCGGTGATGCCATTAACCATCTCATCATCTGTCATCCCCTTCTCTAACTTGCTTTCAATCTTTTCTAGCATCAGGGTCTTTTCAGATGAGTCAGTTCTTCACATCAGGTGGCCAGAGTAATGGAGCTTCAGCTTCAGTGTCAGTCCTTCCAATGAATATTCAGGACTAACTTCCTTTAGGATGGACTGGTTGGATCTCCTTGCAGTCCAAGGGACTCTTTCAAGAGTCTTCTNCTTTTCAGATGAGTCAGTTCTTCACATCAGGTGGCCAGAGTAATGGAGCTTCAGCTTCAGTGTCAGTCCTTCCAATGAATATTCAGGACTAACTTCCTTTAGGATGGACTGGTTGGATCTCCTTGCAGTCCAAGGGACTCTTTCAAGAGTCTTCTCCAACACCATAGTTAAAAAGCATCAGTTCTTTGGTGCTTAGCTTTCTTTATAGTCCAGCTCTTACATCCATACCTGACTACTGGAAAAACTATAGCTTTGACTAGACAGACCTTTGCTGACAAAATAGTGTCTCTGCTTTTTAACATGCTGTCTAGGTTGGTAATAACTTTTCTTCCAAGGAGCAAGCATCTTTTAATTTCATGGCTGCATCACCATCTATGGTCGCAAAGAGTCAGTGATTTTGGAGCCCCCCAAAACAAAGTCTGTCACTGTTATCTTTGCTGACAAAATAGTGTCTCTGCTTTTTAACATGCTGTCTAGGTTGGTAATAACTTTTCTTCCAAGGAGCAAGCATCTTTTAATTTCATGGCTGCATCACCATCTATGGTCGCAAAGAGTCAGTGATTTTGGAGCCCCCCAAAACAAAGTCTGTCACTGTTACCACTGTTTCCCCATCTGTTTCCCATGAAGTGATGGGACCAGATGCCATGATCTTCGTTTTCTGAATGTTGAGCTTTAAGCCAACTTTTCCACTCTTCTCTTTCACTTTCAAGAGGCTCTTTAGTTCTTCTTTGCTTTATAATAAGGGTGGTGTCATCTGCATATCTGAGGTTATTGATATTTCTCCTGGCAATCTTTATTCCAGCCCAGCATTTCTCATGATGTACTCTGCATATAAGTTAAATGGATGACAATATACAGCCTTTCCCTATTTGGAACCGTGTTGTTCCATGTCCAATTCTCACTGTTGCCTCCTGACCTGCATACAGATTTCTCAAGAGGCAGATCAGGTGGTCAGTCCTTCTACTGATACTTTAAACATGTATTTTCAGTTTCTTTTAGTGAGGGTCTGTTGTTGGTTAATCTCCTGATTGTTTTTTTTTTTTTTAATATCGTTATTTTGTCCTTTTTCTAGTTCAGGGTTGCGAACTTTTTCTGTGAAGGTTGCCATAGTATTTTTGGCTATGGGAATCATACAGTCTGATCTCTGTTAAAATTATGAAAGCAGCTTGTGGTGAATATGAAAATGAGTGAGTGTGCCTGTGCTTTAATAAAACTTTTCTTTTTTTAATAAAAAGCAGGTGGTGGGTCTAATTTGGCCTGTGGGTAGTAATCGAAGCCATGTCCTAGAGTTTAAAATTTTCAGTTGACCTTTATTTTTAGTCAGTCTATTAAATGTTTTATTCTGGTTTTTGGCCCTCATTGATCTGGGATGTCAGCAGTCAGATTAATTTTTACCCAAATGAAAGTTATATCCTTTCTTTGTATAACAGTTACTTCTAAAATCTTTCTTTAGTAACTTATACTTTCACTATGATATATTTAGATGTCAATTTCTTTTTTTTTTTCCTGTCCTTTTTTATTGTGTGTTTTTTTTTTTTTTTAACCAGGTGGTGAGGGATGGGCTTCCTAGTTCTAGGAACTGGTCTTTTAACATTCTGATAAATTCTCAGACATTATTTTTTCAAATATTGCCTCTCCCATATTTTCTCTCTGATCTGTATTTAAAACTCCGAGTTCTAATTGATGTTCAAGTGAGGAGGTCTATTCCCAATTCTCTCTTCTTTTCTGTTTCCTCTTCTTTCTGTGTTTCTTTGCCATATGCTTGGTAATTTCCTCAGAGCCATATGCTAGTTTTCGAATATTTCCTCACCTGCTTATAATCTCTTTTATGCATCAGGGCTTTTAATTTCAACTCTATTTTTTAAATTTCTGCAAATTCTGCTTTGTGTTGTCTTAGTCTCTCATTCCTTGGTGATACTTTCAAGCTTTTATTTCTTTAAACATCATATTGGACTTTGTTTCTTTTGACTCTTAGATGATGGGAATTTTTAAAATTATGAGCTAACTGTTTTCCTTGAAAAATTTTATGTAGAAATTCTTTGAGATGAGGCCTAGTTTTTTTTCTTTGTTGTTGTTGTTTTTATTTAGATTTAAATGGACACATTAAAAAAAATGATATCCTAAACTATTAGAATCTATTAACATCTTAGTTAAATATCTGCAAGAAGTAGGACTCTGAAAGGATGGGACAGCTTTTTGAAGGATAGAAAACTGCCTGGAAATAGCTCCATGAAAGTTTCCAGGCAGAGACTGAGGGATCAGGCAGTATCTAAATGAAGAGAAAAAGAGAAGCCAGCACATTTGCTTGCTTTTTCACATAGTGTTCTCTCCTGCCTCTGCTGGTTAAGAAGTTTGTGGTGTTAGAGGTCTGGTCTGAAGTCACTAATCAAAAGAGACGACCCTGGGGTACTACAAGTCTAAGCCATTGTAAATTAAATTCTCTACCTACAGAATTTAGACCATAGGTAGCATTAATTCAGACTGAAAACCAACTCAGTGACCAGCTTTTGTGGTTATGAATTCTCAGGAGAGATTTTCCACCCTTTCAGCCCTAAGGTTGAGAAAAACAACTTTGTTTTCTTCTTAGTTCTCATTCAGTCTGAGTGGGAGGAAGCCCTTCTCAGTGTCTTCTTTCTGCAAAGTTTCCAGTTGGGCTTTGGGCTTGACTCCTAACCCCCCACACCCTGTGCACCTGAGGTCCTCAAAACATTCCCAGGGGAAACTGTCTTTGGGCTCCTATATCTGTCTGAATTCTTGGTTTTACTTCTTGTTTTGGGGCTTCAAGTTTCCTTCCTGCTGTGTCAGTGCAGCAGACCAGTTGAAACAATGTGAAGCAGCCTTTAAGTTGTTACAGGAGGGGTGTTTGACATGCATTTGGAAATGGCAGTCTTGATTTTTTTTTATGATAAAGATGTTTTATATCCTAAATGAATTACCCACCTAGAATGAAAAAAATAGTATATTCTACCATGTGATTTATATACTGCTTTGCTGAAATATTAGCTATATGTATACTTTTCCTATGGGTATTTGTGTAGGTGTTATTTGGGATTTGCATATAGTGTGTGCATGTGTGCTTAGTCGCTTCAGTTGTGTCTGACTCTCTGCAACCCTATGGACCATGGCCTGCCAGGCTCCTCTGTCCATGGGATTCTCCAGGCAAGAATTCTGGANAAATATTAGCTATATGTATACTTTTCCTATGGGTATTTGTGTAGGTGTTATTTGGGATTTGCATATAGTGTGTGCATGTGTGCTTAGTCGCTTCAGTTGTGTCTGACTCTCTGCAACCCTATGGACCATGGCCTGCCAGGCTCCTCTGTCCATGGGATTCTCCAGGCAAGAATTCTGGAGTGGGTTGCCATTTCCTTCTCCGGGGTTGCATATAGTAGATAATTAAAAATTTTTTTTTTTTGCTTTTTTTGGTATTAATTGTAATTGCTATTCTAGACAAAAATAGAAGTACTTTCAGGGAAAAGACGTATTTTCAAAATACATTTTCTGAATTTGGGGTTTCTATTAATTGTAATTTTTCTTTAATTTTTAGAGTTCTGATAAATCAAAAATAAAGTCTTAATTTTAAATTTCATTTTTCTGTGGTAAAAATATCTAGAGCATTGATTTGATTTATTGATTATTGAAATATGGGATCCTTAGATAAAAATATGATGTCTGTATTATTTTATCTTGTAGCTATATGCCACTGGGTATGGTGCGGGCGGCAGACTAGGAGTTGGAGGGACAGAATCGGTGTCCACCCCCACATTACTTGAATCCATTCAGCATGTGTTCATTAAGAAAGTAGCTGTGAACTCAGGAGGAAAACACTGTCTTGCCCTCTCTTCAGAAGGAGAAGTTTACTCTTGGGGTGAAGCAGAAGATGGGAAGTTGGGGCATGGCAACAGAAGGTATTTTGTGAAAACATCATTTTCAGTGTTATATTTTCCTGTTCTTGATTTTGTTTGTGCTAATGTTTTTACAGTATATTGGCAGTTTGTTTTTAAGGACAACATCTGCAATAATCTACTCAAACTTAATGACTTATTTAGCAGAAATAATTCATGTAACACTATTTAGGCTCGCCTACATGACCTCTCTGGTGGGGGACATGAAATCTGAATTTTGATTTCTGATTACCAAGTATGGTGAGCTTCATCTCGTCCTTTCCCCTGAGGCTGCTTACCCTGGTCCTAGTTCTCCACTAATAGCTGGCATTTTGTTAACATGCAGATGCTAAACCTATAAATACAGAGCAAATGGCAGTGAGGGGAAAGGAATGCACAGATGATACAGTTTTTTACACAAAACAACCAAACTCAGTAATTTTAAAAAAGTAATGGGCACTAAAGGCCACATTAGAGTCACAGGACCTTTGCATCTGAAATAACTGAAGCACCAGGCAAGACACATGAAACAGCGGCCCTCAAGGCATTGAGTAACAGGCGATAAAGTGTGTTCAGTGATCTCCAGTGAGCACTGACACTCACTTGTGGGGAGCCTGAGAGGCAAGAAATAGGTCACCTAAAAAGATTGGGGGGAGTATTTTCAGAGCTCACGGAGCTCAGTAGATAGTGCCTACTCCCAGACCTCATAATTCATAGGACACTAAGTAGACGACTAAGAATGATGGGGCACAGAATTGCCAAAGGAATTTAACTATAGACTAACTGAATATTGTTTCGTTCCCACTAACAAAGCGAAAAAAAGCTAGACATGAGAGGACTAAACTGTTTACAAGTAACTTAACTATGCTGTAGAGGTCAAAGCTCAAGAATATGTTAGGGATACAAACAGCATATAGTATTTACAGTGTTGTTCATTTGGTCAAAAATTATCAGGCACATGTCTCTTTAGTAATGTTGGGAAAATTACATGTTCAAATGCAAAAGAATGAAATTGGACCCCTGTCTTACACCACTCACAAAAATTTGCTCAAAATGGGTTAACAACTTGACTATAGGACCTGAAACAATGAAACTCCTATAAGAAAACATAGGGGAAAAGCTCTTTGACATTAGTCTTGGCATTGATTTTTTGGGTATGACACTAAAAAGCAACAAAAACAAATGGGACTCATCAAACTGAAAATCTGCTGCACAGCAAAAGGAACAGTACAGTGAAAAGGCATCCTACAGAGTGAGAGAAGATATTTGCAAATCATGTAACTGATCAGGGATTAATATCCAGAATACATAAGAAACAGTATCTAAGACCTAAAATACAGTTCATAGGATTAATGGCAGATTAAACATCACAGAAGAAAAGGACAGTGCACTTGAATACGAAATGGTAGAAACTATTCAAATGAAACAGAAGAAAAGAATACATAAAAGACCGTAGTATCAGTGAGCTGTGGGCAACCTCCAGTGGCCCAATATATGCATAATCAAAGGTGAGGAGGATGGAGATTTTGAGATGTAACGGCTGAAAAAATTTCAAATTTGATGAAAATTATAAACCCACAGATATAAGAAGCTCCGAGACCCCTAAACAAGAGAAACATGAAGGAAACTACACCAGAGCATATCATAATCAAATTGCTCAAGATCACTGATTAGGAGAAAAAAAAATTTAAAGCAGCCAGAGGGAAAAATACCAGTTATACAGAATAACAGTTGAAGAGTGGTAATGAATTTCTGATGAGCAGTAATGCAAGCTAGAATACAGTGAAGATACTGAAAATAGAAATAACTGTCACCCTAGGTGTTTTTACTCAAGAGAAATTGTTTTTTCAAGAATGAAGTTTAAATAGACTTACGCAGCCATACAAAAGCTGAAATAATTCAACACCTCTGGTTCTGTACAGCTAAAAATTTAAAGAAATTACTTCAAACAGAGGAAAATTACCAGATGGAATCAGAGGTCTATAAAATGAATAAGGAAATTACTCATGGATTAATATGGTGATGTTTTCCCTTATCTCTTTAAGAGATAGTTGAATATTTCCAGGGTATGATAAAAATGAATTGAGGATGCCTAAAATATAGAAATAAAATATATGACAGCAGTAACACAGAGGCTGGGAGTGGAGTGGAAGTGGACATATACTGTTGCAAAGTTCTTATACTATGCCTGATGTAGTCCATGGCCCCAAACTAAACTGTAGTGATTAGAGATGCATTTTGCCATCCCTCAACACAACCACAAAAATAATGCAATGAAAAGCTTCATCTTATAAGCCAACAAAGGAGTTAAAATGAATCATAAAGTTTTACTTACAAGAAACCAGAAAAAGAGAAAAAAATGGGGTAAACAGATGAGACAAATGGTAAGCAAAATAGTAAGATGTAGCTCTAACCCAGAATATACTAACAATCACTTCAAATGTTAAGTGATCTAAACAACACAGTTAAAAGTAAAATTGTCAGAATGGATATAAAAGCATGATCAAATAATATGCTACATTGAACAAACTTTGTATTTAACACATAGATCTATTCAGAAACATAAATAGATTAAAAGGGTGGGAAAATATGCAAAAGAAAGCTGAAATACCTGTATTAATGTTACACAAACTAAAGTTCACATTAGAGAATATAAACAAGGATAAAAAGGGTCATTTTATGTAATGATGTGGTCAGTTCATCAAGAGGATATAATGTTCCTAAATGTTTACACAGCCAATAATCTTTCGGATACACAAAATTAAAATTACCGAGCTGCAAGGAGAAACATATCTACAGTTGAAGATTTTAGTATTCCTCCCTCAATAACCAAAGCTAGAGCTCCAGTACTTTGGCTATCTGATTGGAAGAGCTGGCGCATTAGAAAAGACTTTGATGCTGGGAAAGATTTAAGGGCAGGAGGAGAAGGGGCGACAGAGGATGAGGTGGTTGGATGGCGTCACCGACTCAGTGGACATGAGTTTGAGCAAACTCCAGGAGTCGGTGAAGGGCAGGAAAGCCTGGAGTGCTGCAGTCCATGGGGTTGCAAAGAGTTGGCCATGACTTAAACTGAACAACAACTCAATAACTGCTAGAGTTGGTGGATAGAAATCTGTCAGGAGACTTGAACAACTTTATCGACCAACTTGATCACAACAGAATACTACTTACTTAACAAGACATTGTTTTCAAGTACACATGGAACAGCTGCTAATATAGATCATAATTTGGGCCAGAAAACAAATCTCATAAATCAAAAAGATTCAAGTTATATAAAAGATTTTCCCTAAAAAAAAAAAAGATTTTCCCTGACCACAATGGAATTAGTTAGAAATCGAGTAAATCAATAATGTATAGGAAATCCTCCATTTATTTGGAAAGTAAGTAAAACATGTTAAAATAACTGATGGGTCAAAGAAAGAATCAGAGTTAAATTAGAAACAATTTTGAACTGAGTGAAAGTGAAAACAGCATGTAAAAATATGTAAAAAAAAAAAGATTTTCCCTGACCACAATGGAATTAGTTAGAAATTGAGTAAATCAATAATGTATAGGAAATCCTCCATTTATTTGGAAAGTAAGTAAAACATGTTAAAATAACTGATGGGTCAAAGAAAGAATCAGAGTTAAATTAGAAACAATTTTGAACTGAGTGAAAGTGAAAACAGCATGTAAAAATATGTAGGATCCAGAAAAAGCAGTACTTAGAGGAAAACTTAGGAGAAGGCAATGGCAACCCACTCCAGTACTCTTGCCTGGAAAATCCCATGGACGGAGGAGCCTGGTAGGCTGCAGTCCATGGGGTAGCAGAGAGTCGGACACGACTGAAGCGACTTAGCAGCAGCAGCAGAGGAAAACTTATAGTATAAAGCCTTTTTATAAAAGAAAAATGGTTCCTAACAATGACCTTAGCTTCTACTTTAAGAAACTAGAATAAGAAAGACAAAGTGAGCAGAAGGAAGGAAATAAGAAAGAAAGATCAGAGCAAGAATCCATGAGATAGAAAACAGAAAAATGGAAGAAAATGAAAGAAAACATAAGTCAGTTCTTTGCGAAAGTGTAATCAATGAAAACCTCCATTTAAACTGATCTGTCTCTACACACACACACACTGTGAGTGTGTAGGAATATCAGGAGTGAGGGAGTTTTCATCACTAAAGATGTGTAGTTACTGAAAGATGAAGTATGTTGAATAACTTTATGCAGACATATTTAACTGTTTAGATGAATTGGACATGTTCCTCAAAGGACACACATTCTTTAGTGCTCACTCAGGAAAGATGACTTGAATAGCCCTGTGTCTGTTTAAAAAATTGAATTTTCCACAAATAAGTCTTTAGGACCATATAGATGACTAGTGATTTCTACCACACATATAAGTAACAGATAATACCAGTTCTGTACAAACTATTTAAGAATAATGAAGAAGGGAATTCGCCCCAATTTAGTATTTTGTGGGGACAGTTATATTCTTATATCAAAATCAGACTCAGATATTATTAGGAAAATACAGACCAATATTCTTCATTGACATAGATGTAAAAATTCTTAATAGTTTAGAAAATTGAGTATTAACAGTATGTAAAAGGATAAAGCAGTATGGCCAAGTGAGGTTTATGCCAGAACTTGAATAATTGTTTTAACATTAAAAAATTGATCAGTATAAAAAAGAAAAATTATTTTGATTATCTCAGTGGATGAAAGGCAGAAAAGCATTTGGCTGATTAACCTTTGTTTCTGATAAAAAAAACTTTCAGCAATGTAGGAAAGAAAGAAAACTTCCTAAACTTGATGCAGGACATCTGTGTTAAACCTGGGACTAACACGGTACTGAGTGGCAGACCGAGCACTTTTCCCATCTCCAGAAACAAGACAGGGACGCCTCCTGATGTCAGCAGTCGTGTTCAGCATTGTTGAGCAGGTTTAGCTAGTGCAGTACAACATTGCAGAGTGGGAAAAGGCATTCAAATTGGAGAGAGAATTTGTTGTTGTTCAGTTGCTCAGTCCAACTCTTTGTGACCCCATGGACTGCAGCGCACCAACTCCCTGGTCCTTTACTATCTCCTGGAGCTTGCTCGAACTCATGTCCATTGAGTCAATGATGCCATCCAACCATCTCGTCCTCTCATCTCCTTTTCCTCCTGCCTTCCATCTTTCTCAGCATCAAGGTCTTTTCTAATGAGTCTGTTGTTTTCATCAGGTGGCCAAAGTATTGGAGATTCAGCTTCGGCATCAGTCCTTCCAGTGAATATTCAGAATTAAAACTGTCCATTTACACATAATATAATTATTTATGTAGAAAATCTGATGGTATCTACAGAAAAGCTATTGGAATTAAGAGGTGAGATTAGCAAAGTTGCAGGATAGAAGATCAGTAAATAAAAGTCAGTTGTAGACAAAGGAAACATTCCTGTATCAAAAAAAGTCAGTTGTGTGTCTTTATACATATTACATATGCAATCAGAAATTGAAATTTTAAATACTACTTATGGTACCCTTCCCCTAAAATTGAAATAGTAAGGAATAAATTTGACCCAAAACTATGGATAACTTACAACAACAAAAAAAAACCTATAAAAATGTTACTGAGAAATTGTAAAAGACCTATTGTGTTCATGGATTGGAAGACTCAAACAACCCCTTCCCATTCAAAATTTCTGTAGAAATTGGCAAGCTGATTATAAAATTCATGTGGAAATGCAGAGTACTTATAATAGTAAAAACAAACTTTGAAAATGAGCAAAGTTGGAGAGCTGATACTACCTAACTTCAAGTCTCGTTATAAAGATAAGTAATCAAGACCGTGAGATACTGTAAAGAAAGAGAAATATGTCAGTAGAGCAGAACAGGATGGGGAGTCCAAAAATGCACTTGCAAATACTGACACAATAAGTATGGAAGAGTGCAATTTGATTTGTCCCTCACAATTTGCATTGAATAATTTACAGAAGTGCAAAGACAAGTTTTTGGAAAAAAGATAAGTCTTTTCAATGAATGGTTTTGAACAATTCAATAACCATATGGTAAACAGTGAACTTAAATTCTTATCTTGTACCATTAATATCCAAAATTAAATCCTTCACTTTCTACTTAGGCCAACTAGCCGTTCTTCTGGTCAGATCTGGTTTAAAGCATGGACTGTGCAACATGTCCAGTAATCTGTCTAGAAATAAGGACTATAGCCTAAATTCCACATACCATAGCCTGAAATCTTCAGCCTTGCCTAAGGGAATGCCTCGATCTTTGAACATGAATTATCTTACATCATATCCAAGATTAACTCATACACCTAAAACAAAAAACTTCTAGAAGAAAACATGGGGAAAACTTTTGTGACCTTAAGTCAGACAAAGGTTTTTAGCTAGAACTCCAAAAGCACAATTCAATAAAGAAAAATAGGATAGATTGGACTTCATAAAAACTGTGAACTTCTCTTTGAAGAACTTCACAGTTTTTATAAAGACAGTGTTAAGACGGACATGCTACAGACTGGGAAAACATTTGCTATCATATATTTGACTAAGGTCTTATACCTGAAATCGTTAAAAAGAGCTTTCAAAACTCAAGAAAAAGAAGTTTGTTGTCAGTGCTTGTCATATTGTAGACTGTTCGAGTCTGTAAATAAAAAGTTGATTTATAGCAAGGGTGGATAACCTGTTTCTCTAAAAGCCCAGATACTAATAAATATCTTGTCAGTCACATACCATCGTTGTTGTCTATGCTTCTTTCTTGTTTTGTTTGTTTGTTTTACAACCCTTAAAAAATGTAAAACCCATTCTCAGTTCACTGGCCTTTCAAAAACAGTAAACCTGTAAGTGCTGCCCCTTGATTTAGACTGTACATCTCTTCTCTGGCATTTGGCAGCTTGTATAAAAGAAGGTAGGTAGGGTATTATGTAATTTAGAGTTCAGGCCTGAAAGATTCCTCCAAATTGATTTTTTTTTTTCCAATGACTGACTTGATGTAGATTGAGAGGTGTGCATTAAATAAGTGAACAGCAAACCAGAAGCCTGATATTAAATAATTTAAAAACATCCAGGAATTACACTCTTTCTGCTTTATTTGGTGATGTTTCTGCAGTCCGTGTGACCGTCCTCGTGTCATTGAGTCTCTGAGAGGAACTGAGGTGGTTGATGTTGCCGCCGGTGGAGCCCACAGCGCTTGTGTCACTGCAGCTGGGGACCTCTACACCTGGGGCAAAGGCCGGTATGGCCGTCTGGGGCACAGTGACAGTGAGGACCAGTTAAAGCCGAAGCTGGTGAGGAGAAGCTTTGCTTGGGAGGTCTGGAGGGACAGCTTGCCATTGTCATTATCCTTTTTTAAAAATAAAAAGTATTTCCTGTTGCACATTCGTTTTAGTTTCAGAGTTAACGGTTTTATTTTTGGTGGGAATAAAAATCATCTTGGTATATTTTTCATAGGTCATTTAAACAGGATAGTGTTGAAATTTTATCTACACTAGTAAATATTGCTTTGGCATCTACCTAGAGACTTTTGTCTCCTAGAAGGCCCAGTTTTTTTGGGTGAGGCCATAGGGTGGCAGAAATGAGCATTGGACACTGAGACCTGCCTCTTATAGCTGAGATGCTTGTAGTTTGAATATGTGAGGGGTATTTTCTATCTTGTCTTATAGGATTAAGATTACCTGTTTTTTGGGAAGAATTAAAACAGGCATCCCCAAAACAAACAAAAAAAATCCTCAGCCTCTCTCAGGGAGATTCTCTTTCCTGTTGTGGTCAGATAACCCCTAAGTTCCTTTTCTCTGCAGGTGGAGGCATTGCAGGGCCACCGTGTGGTTGACGTTGCCTGTGGCAGCGGAGACGCCCAGACCCTCTGCCTCACGGATGACGACACTGTCTGGTCCTGGGGGGATGGGGACTATGGCAAGCTGGGCAGAGGAGGCAGTGATGGCTGCAAGGTGCCCATGAAGGTATTTCTCTTGACATTTCTGGGGCCCTCGGGTGTGAGGTCTCTGGAGCTCAGGTTGCTCATGGGCACCATCCACGTGCACGAGCCCAGGGCCCTACTAGGCTCATGTTCTGTCCTATATTGCATCAACTTCATCTTCTAACTTCTTTGGAGAAAATATAATGGGTTATTGGGTGAAAAGTGAGTGAAAGACCCAGAGGTATAAAGATATAAGTGCTGTTATGTGCACTCTTAGAAAGAGAGGAATCACATAGTCTGTGGTTTTGACTAGAATGTAGCTCTGCTTGAGGAAAAACTACCAACTCATTGACACTCTTCAGTTTACTGAGGTCTATACCTATGCAGTGTACTAGTACTTGCTGAAAGGCTGCATCTGGCTTAGTCAGAAGCTATTGGACATCTTGTGAGAAGCCAAGAGAAGAGGCTTCACTTGAGCTGAGTGGCTCTGGGTAGTTTATTAAGATTTGTGGTCACAACTGTATTTTGCCTTTGTGAATAGGTAGTTGGCAGAGGTTTTTCGTTCATTGGTGTGCTTGGGTCACTTGCTGACTGCCTAGCAGCCTGCAGCTATGATTTGCTGTGGACTTGGGAGTGTAGGTGCTGTGAAAGAAAGCGAGAAGCTGCCTCTGCTTGGCATCCTCTCTTGCTGGTGTTCTGAGACTGCCCGTGTGGAATTGAGGCCAGCACGGCGCATGGGCAGCCTGGGAGGGGGTGGGAAGCCACTCAAGGCCAGTCAGAATATGAACCTCAGCTGGGACTGCCAAGCTGTTCTTCTCAGAGCTGTGCTGCTCAGTACAATAGCCACTGGCCATACCTGACTACTAAAATGTTAGCTTAAATCAGAACTAGTAAGTAAAATTAGTGTTGACTCCCTTGCTTAGCAGTATCCACATTTCAGGAGCTGATGTGCTTCTATGCTAGGCAGTGTGGACACCATAGGCTTCATTATCATGTGGTGTGGCATTGGCACGTGCTGGCTAGAGGCAGGGCTTTATGAAGGAAATGGCACCTGCACCTCTGTGCCATGAGGCTGTGGATGCTCAGGGCCTCCTTGGCAGGTCCTGCTGGAAAATCTGGGACTCAAGGCTGCCTCCTTGTCCTAATCACCACTTTCTCTTTTCCCTTAGAGTTATATGGAATTTTACGCAACCACGTGACAGGTTGCTTATGGTTTCCAGATTTATGGAAAAAATGTTGACTTTTTTATGCTGAGAAAGCTTTAGACTTAACCAGGATTGAAATGTCAAGTTCTTGGGGAGAGGGGGTGCTGGAGGATATTAACTGATATCATTGTGATGGGGGTAGGGTGAGGAAAAAACTGAAAGAAGTTATTACTAATTTAAATTCATAATTAAGTATGAGAACTTGAGTCTGGGAACAATCACAAGTAATAAGGAGCATAGTTTGATAGGTGAAGAAAGATGATAGCTAGGTAAATGAATCCCGACAAGACCTCTGGGTCCTGGCTGTGAAGGTTCTGGACCCTTGAGCAGGCAGGGGCTGGGAGTGGATTCTAATATGGGCATGATCACCATTGTGTTTAATTGGAATAACCTGGGCAGATGGATTGCTGGTATTAGAGGGCCAGAACCCTATTTGTCTTGGCTACTCCTCCCTGTTACCTGCTCCTCCTCCCCTGTGGGCTTCTACGTCTCGGAAGGCTGATGTGAAGTGCAGGGCTTGCTGGAGAGTGGGGCTGCCATAAAGAGAAACTGAGTCGGGAGAGTGAATTCTGGGGACAAGCAGTGTGTTCATTTACGCAGCAGGTCTCATGGGTCTCTGGCTGCCTGTGGCCTCTGTACCCTCAGAGCCTTTTAAGAACACTTGGTTACATGGAGCAAGATTTTAAGTTGTAATAAATATTTGGCATAGGAGTAAGGGTTTTCAGAGTTCTTTATTAGATTTAGTTTAGTATATGGGTGCAGCCATCAGCAAATCCTTGATTCAATCAGTCTAATTGAACCGTTTCCCTTCTAGATTGACTCTCTTACAGGCCTTGGAGTGGTTAAAGTGGAATGTGGATCCCAGTTTTCTGTCGCCCTTACCAAATCTGGTGCTGTTTACACTTGGTATGCAAGATTCTGTTTATTTAATTCCACCAAAACCAATGATTGTTAATTTGAAGTTACATTAACTGTCTTTCTGTAGACTGAAATGTAACTTCTGTGGCAGGCTGCAATTTCTGTCTTCCTGTAGGTGTTTGCACCAGAAGGGTGGGGCAGCATGGTGACCGAGATGGCATTGTATTCATAAGTTCCATGTTCTTGTGTGCAGGGGCAAAGGTGATTATCACAGGCTGGGTCATGGATCTGATGATCATGTTAGAAGACCTCGGCAAGTCCAAGGGCTGCAGGGGAAGAAAGTCATTGCCATTGCCACTGGCTCCCTGCACTGTGTGTGCTGCTCTGAGGACGGTAGGTGGAGGTGATTTTGTAACTTTGAGGTGTGTGATCTGAGAGGTCAGGGATGAATGCACAGCTGTAAGGTGGTGGGGGGTGGGTATGGAGGGATTCATTACTGTATTCTGAAAAGACATCTGTGGTGTTGGCCCCTGGTGTTAATACCTGTGAATGTATTGTGTTTTGTGGCAGAAAAGAGTTAACAGAGCAGGGCTGCTATGGCTGTTGTTATTTTTTCTTAATTGCAGTATAACTGCTTTACAATGTATTAGTTTCTGCTGTATGATGAAGTAAATCAGCTATATATATGTATGTATGTATGTATGTATGTATGTATGTATGTATCAAGTCAGTTCAGTCACTCAGTTGTTGTGACTCTTTGCGACCCCATGGACTGCAGCACGCCAGGCCTCCCTGTCCATCACCAACTCCCGGAGTTTACTCAAACTCATGTCCATTGAGTCTATGATGCCATCCAAACATCTCATCCTCTGTTGTCCCCTTCTCTTCCCACCTTCAATCTTTCCCAACATCAGGGTCTTTTCAAATGAGTCAGTTCTTTGGCATCAGGTGGCCAAATATCCCGTCTTGAGCCTCCTTGCCTCCCAACCCCCATCCTATTCATCTGGTCATCACAAAGCACCAAGCTAAGCTCCCTGTGCCATGCGGCATTTTCCCACTAGCCATCTGTTTTACACATAGTAGTACATATATGTTGGTCCTCATCTCCCAATTCATCCCATTCTCCCCTTGCTCCACACATTGATGGCTGTTTTTAGAAAGGCCTGGTTGTGAGGTTGGCCTTCAGCTGGCTTCTGGGAACCTGGATTTCAGGCTAACCCACTAGCCCTAGTTGAAAGAGGCCTTGTTAGAATGTTTGAAAAGAGTGTGGTCTCTGCTGAAACCTGCTTCCTTCTGGGGGGGAATCTGGAACTTGGGTACATGCTGAACATAGGTGCCTGCATGATCTCCCCCAGTCGAAGTCCTGGGCATTGAGTTTTTAATGAGCTTCCCTGGTGGCCACAGCTTACTCAGGGACCTAAATATGTCCGTGTGACAGCCCCTGCAGGGGAACTGCTCCCTGTTGGGAGTTTGCTCCTGGTTTTCTCTGTACTTCATCCATGTGCTGTTAGCTGATTTTGCTTTGTGTCACTGTAATGACTCTGAGTATGATATGCTGAGTTCTTGACCATTTTATTTACTTATTCTCAACAGATATTTAAATTTTTTTTGTTTTCATGTTGTTGGACTCATGGTTTCCTAATTTATTTAATGAGTTATATATATGTAAGCTTGTTTCATACAAGGGGATGGGCACAATAAAGGACAGATAGGGTAAGGACTTAACAGAAGCAGAAGAGATTAAGAAGAGGTGGCAAGAATACACAGAAGAACTATACAAGAAAGGTCTTAAATGGCCCAGGTAACCGTGATTGTTTGTGGCCACTCACCTAGAGCCAGACATCCTGGCGTGTGATGTCAAGTGGGCCTTAGGAAGCATTACTACAAACAAAGCTAGTGGAGGCGATGGAATTCCAGCTGAGCTATTTCAAATCCTAAAGGATGATGCTGTTAAAGTGCTGCACTCAATATGTCAGCACATCTGGAAAACTCAGCAGTGACCACAGGACTGGAAAAGGTCAGTTTTCATTCCAGTTCCAAAGAAAGGCAATGTCAAAAGTTGTTCAGACTACCATACAGTGGTGCTCATTTCACATGCTAGCAGAGTTTGCTCAGATTCCTTCAGCTAGGCTTTTAGCAGTACATGAACCAAGAACTTCCAGATATACAAGCTGGGTTTCGAAAAGGCCGGGGGACCAGATATCAAACTGCCGACATCCGTTGGATCATAGAGAAAGCAAGGGAATTCCAGAAAAACATCTACTTCTGCTTCGTTGACTATGCTAAAGCCTTTGACTGTGTGGATCACAACAAATTGTGGAAAATTCTTAAAGAGATGGGGGTACCACACCTTATCTGCCTCCTAAGTAACCTGTATGTGGGCCAAGAAGCAGCAGTTAGGACCAGACATGGAACAACTGACTGGTTCCAATTGGGAAAGGAGTACGACAAGACTGTACATTGTCACATTGCTATTTAATTTGTGGAAAATTCTTAAAGAGATGGGGGTACCACACCTTATCTGCCTCCTAAGTAACCTGTATGTGGGCCAAGAAGCAGCAGTTAGGACCAGACATGGAACAACTGACTGGTTCCAATTGGGAAAGGAGTACGACAAGACTGTACATTGTCACATTGCTATTTAACTTCTATGCAGAGTATAATATGCAAAATGCCAAGCTGGATAAATCACAGGCTGGAGTCAAGATTACTGGGAGAAATATCAACAACCTCAGATTTGCAGAAAGTGAAGAGGAACTAAAGGGCCTCTTAATGAAAGTGAAAGAGGAGAGTGAAAAAGCTGGCGTAAAACTCAACATTCAAAAAAAGAAGATCATGGCATCTGGCCCCATCACTTCATGGCAAATAGATGGGGAAACAATGGAAACAGTGACAGATTTTATTTTCTTGGGCTCCACAGTCACTGTGGATGGTGACTTCAACCATGAAATTAAAAGACGCTTGCTCCTTGGAAGGAAGCTATGATAAACCTAGACAGTGTATATAAAAAGCGGAGCTATCACTTTGCCAACAAAGGTCTGTACAGTCAAAGCTATGGTTTCCAGCAGTCATGTATGGATGTGAGAGTTGGACCATAAAGAAAGCTGAGCACCGAAGAATTGATCCTTTCAGACTGTGGTGCTGGAGAATACTCTTGAGAGTCCTTTGGACTTCAAGGAGATCACACCAGTCAATGCTAAAGGAAATCAACCCTATGAGTTTTCATTTGAAGTACTGATGATAAAGTTGAAGCTCCAATACTTTGGTCACCTGATGTGAAGAGCTGACTCATTGGAAAAGACTGATGCTGCAAAAGGAGAAGGGTGTGGCAGAGGATGAGAGGGTTAGATAGTGTCACCGACTCAATGGACACATGAGTTTGAGCAACTCGAGGAGATAGTGGAGGACAGAGGAGCCTGGCATGCTGCACTTGATGGGGATGCAGACAGTTGGACACAACTTGGTCACCGAACAAAATGTAAACTGTTGCTATTACTTACCTTGATGCTCAAATCATGCCCTATTTCATCTCCTGGAATATCCCCACGTTATTCCTTGAGTACTCCTGTGCTTTCTGGCATCTAATAAGACATTCTATCGTTATCCTCAGTCTTTATGTCTCAAACCTAGAATTTGATGTTTCCCTAAGGAGTCCTGGTGCCTTTGGAGGAAAATGGCATTTAAAAGACAAGATCTGGTCTATAGGCGCTCATTGCTAAAGTGCTATCACTGCTGTCAGACCTTCTTAGAGGACAGAGCTAGGGAATATATGTATAAATAATATACAAAATTACATCTGTGTTTGTTTCTGTATGTATGTATGTACAGTGAACACAACTTGTTCACACCAGTACCCCAAGCTCTAGTTCTAAACCACTGATGCATTCTAGTTTTCTCTCTCCCCATCCTTGTAACTCCTTTCTCTTTCGTAAGAAACCTGGTCCGCTAACGTAGCAACTTACTCTTACTGTAGTGGCTACTGTCCCATCATTGCCTTTGTCTTCTCCACCGTGTGGATCCTTACCTCATTCGGGTTGTGACTGCCCCGCCCACTCAGGATTGTGCCCTTTCATGGATATACAGCTCCCTGCTTTGGCCTACCTCTCCTACTGGGCGTACCCTCTTTGTGGAAGCCCTTGTCCCTGTGCATTCTGAGTCTGTGCACCCAGCTGTGACTCTGCAGAGAGGCTCTCTTCCTCTTGCTTGCACTCTGACACCTACCCAGTGGCTTTCGGACTGAGCTATCCAGAACAGGAAGGGGAAGGACACAAGTAGCCTGCCCTTCATTGCGCAAGCCTTGTTCTTTGTAGAGCGGTGCTTATGGCTGCATGGCATCCTGAGGAGTCTTGATGAATCTGGCAAGGCTTTAGTTCTGTGACATCTCTACAGAACTAAATTCACTTCTGTTTTAATCACCATCGTAACCATACATGATTGGAGTCTAGCATGGTATGCTGAAAAGCGTGATTCTCATCAGTGTTTGAATCTTGTGTTTAGGATAGGAATAACCATTAGAAGGGCACATGTTCCTTTAAGACATGGATTTTGTTTAGTTAAAAACTGATTTTCTCTTCCTTTAACATACAAAATCAATTTGGATTGTACCATCTGTTTTGATATTACTTGTTTGGATTAAGAGCTGCTTCCAGGTAAATGCTTAGTCTGGTGAACAGACACAGTTGGAAAAGGAGTTTTAGCCAGCAGAGGCTGTCAAGAGTCCTGGGAATCCTGCTGCCTTTTAAGTATTGTGATTCAAGACATCTAGGTCACCATAAGTGTAACGTTTGCACAGATAACCGCCAACAGGCAGTTGGAGGGTAGTAAGGGCTGTATATGTGGGAAGATGTAGTGGTTGTGCATTTATTGGTTCTTGTCTGCAAGTCCTTGTTCTCAATCTGCTGCTTTAGGTGAAGTTTATACGTGGGGTGACAATGATGAGGGACAGTTGGGAGACGGAACAACAAATGCCATCCAGAGGCCTCGGCTGGTAGCTGCTCTTCAGGGTAAGAAGGTCAACCGTGTGGCCTGTGGCTCAGCACACACTCTCGCCTGGTCAACCAGCAAGCCTGCCAGCGCTGGGAAGCTCCCTGTACAGGTCAGTTGGTTGAGCCAAGTGGGCTAGCAGGCATGCAAGTTGTGACAAAGTTATGATCCATGTACTAAGTTATGGGTGTGCAAGCATGCACACACTTCCTTTCCCTTGATTCATAATGATAAAAACAGTGTTTTAAGAACCTTAATTACCAGGTTCAGTCCCTGGGTCAGGAAAATCCCCTGGAGTAGGAAATGGCTACCCACTCCAGTATTCTTGCCTGGAACACTCCATGAACAGAGGAGCTTGGCGGGCACAGTCCCTGCGGTCGCAAAGAGTCATACACTGCTGAGCACTCACACATATAAGAAACTTAATTATGCACACTTGTCAACATTCTGTGTATATCACCATGTCACCTTTATTAAAAATTTTATGAACTATTCTGGTAAAATATAGATTGTATATTTTCTGTAGTAAATATAATTCTATAAGCTAATTTTTTTTTTTAGCATTCTCCTTGGTTTACATATCTTGGCTCAGGCAAAATGGCCAGAATATTATTTTTAAAATGGCAAGATTTTTCAAACCAAACTCAGAAGTCATAGTGCTTCTTTGTTTTCAAGAACAGTATTTTCAACCCGTCTGCCATACTGTGGCTTAACTGTGCATTTGACACCTAAATTGACGTAAGTTTCCATGTTTCAGGTTCCCATGGAGTACAATCATTTGCAGGAAATCCCTATCATAGCACTGAGGAACCGGCTGCTGCTACTGCATCACATCTCAGAGCTCTTTTGCCCCTGCATCCCCATGTTCGACCTTGAGGGCTCTCTCGATGAAACCGGACTTGGGCCATCTGTGGGGTTTGACACTCTTCGAGGAATTCTGATATCCCAGGGAAAGGTACTGCTCTGGTAACAGTTTTTACTGTAGGTGATGTTGTTATCCTCAGTAAGTTTTAATCCAACAAAAATTTCTAAACCAGAAATATACTGAAAACGGCTCATTTAGCAAATGTTGACAGAGCACCTACTATGTACCAGGCTCTGTCCTGGGTTCTTAGAGTGCATTGGTGACAGACAAACACAAATCCCTTCTTTTTTGGAGCTTATATTAAAAATGGTTAGGCCCTATGATTTCCCCTTGTAATCTCTTTCCCACTACCCCACCCCTCAGGAGGGGGTCGGCAAAACTAAGCTTCCATTCTTACAGTGCTCTCTGCTATCCTGGACTTGAGGCTTTATGGCATATTCCTACTGGCAGCAGGAAGGAAAAAAAAAATGAGATAATTTCTTCTCCAGGTATGTCTAGCAGAGGACCCAGAAGTTATAGATTGTTTAGATAAAAGTATTATAGTAGGATATGTAGAAATTCCTGGTTGAAGGTAATTTATCAGACTCTGGAAAGAATCAGGAACGAGGGGTTCTGAATGGTGTCAGACAGATTTTGACCCACTGACATTTGTAATAATTTGAGCTGTCTAGAATTGAGATATCTGAAGTCATCAAGTTTCTGGCAAGCATCTTGGCAGGATGGCCTAGAAGAGGCTCAGTTACTGTATGCTGGGGGGTGTTTATACAGGGGAAAAAGCATAGAGGTTAGGTTAAGGAGTCCTTGCCCTGAGGGTTCTGATTCTGTGACGTATAGGGTTTTTAATCCAAGGTCATGGCCTGTATTTAATGATAATAAAATTTAGATGTTTTGGAGTACTGTCCAAACAGATTATTTTTCAGGATTAGCTTTATTTCCTAAAATTCCTAGCCAAAAAAGACTAGTGCACACATTTTATTTTTATGTGTGGCTTAGAGATGTCGGAGAAGGCGATGGCACCCGACTCCAGTATTCTTGCCTGGAAAATCCCATGGACGGAGGAACCTGGTAGGCTGCAGTCCATGGGGTTGCAAAGAGTCGGACACGACTGAGCGACTTCACTTTCATGCATTGGAGAAGGAAATGGCAACCCACTCCAGTGTTGTTGCTTGGAGAATCCTGGGGGCAGGGGAGCCTGGTGGGCTGCCGTCTGTGGGGTCGCACAGAGTCGGACACGACTGAAGTGACTTAGCAGCAGCAGCAGAGACATGTAGGCAATGATGGGGATTGTGGTAATGGAAAAATTTCTCTGATAATGGGGAGCAGGAAAAAATTGTGGACAGGTAAGATCAAATTTGAATCTTTACTTCAACCCTTTTTCAGTAATAAAAATGGCAAATTGATTCCTTTCATCATTACTTTAATCCCTCAGAGTGGAGGTGATAATGCACAACCAAAGGGAGAATGCCTCTCCTTGTGGGGAGAGCAGAGAGGCAGCATCTCACACAGTGTGCAAGTCACCTGCAACTGAGTTGGGGGTGGGGTCCTCAGGGAGGCTGAAAGGGTCCCTCAGCAACAGAGGATCAGCCTGTTTTGGTCCTAGTTAGAAAGGACTGCTTCTGCTGGGATTTTTGGAGAGTAGGTCTTGTTGGTGACTGTGGAGTCAGCAGAGCCCAGAAGAGAGCGCATCTCAGGAGGGTGGGACTAGGGGCCGCTGCTCTGTGGGGAAGGGAACGCTTGCCTGGAGCAGGGGGAGAGCAGAGGTCAGGAAGGGTGAGGGCATAAGTAGCTGGTCGGTGTGCAGGAGCAGGATTGTGTGGGGAGGGGCTTACTCTGCAGTCTCCTTTGTGGTGTGGGGTATTTGTCTGAGGCCCCCTCTGTGCAAATGGGAGCATCTCTGCCCTCGCCTCCTCCACAGGTGGGAGTTCTGGGGCTCTGACTTAAGAGCAGTGTGCCCTGCCCTCTACTATCTTAGCCACCCTTTCTCCAGAAAAGAACACAGGGGTCCACTTGTGGGGCCCGTGTCTGCCAGTGGCCCTGTCTCCTTTGAGGGTCTCTGGGGTCTGGCCCCGTCCTCAGGCATGCCCACGCCATCGTAGGGCCTCCCCGTGTGCTGGGGCCCACACAGGCATGCTTCCCCTGGGTGAAGCTGGGACCTGTTCCCCTTCCTTGTCGTCACCCTGGGTTGCTTCCAGGTTTCTTTCAGTGCAGGGTGCCAGTGTCTCCCCAGCCCCGGCCCGGCCCCGGCCCGCTCCCCTAGGCTCCCTGACTGCTGCTGCTTTGTGTTGGGTGTCTCTTTCAGAGCAGCAATGCTGAGGTGTAGTTGGTGCCTCAGTCCTGCCAGTGCTGGACTTGCAGTTTGGCTGGGAAACCTCAGGTTTCTCGTTAGCCCTGAGCCTGGCCCGAGACCTGAGTTAGAGCAGCAGCTCCTCAGGCTCTGGCCCTCTCCCCTCTGTGTCCAGGGCATGTTGGGTGCCTCCTGCCCCCAGATGGCAGGCAGGGAGCAGTGCCAAGCACTGGCCCTGCTGGCTGCCTGAGCCTCTGCAGGGACTTGTGTACTGATGCCAGGCTAATCCCCTGGGCCACCTCAGACCTGAAAAAGGGAGTTTCATGATGTCAAATATCTATGGGTAATACTTTCTGTATAGCCATCTAAATTTTGTTTTGGTGTGTTTTAGGAAGCGGCCTTCCGAAAAGTAGTACAAGCCACTATGGTGCGAGATCGCCAGCATGGCCCTGTGGTGGAGTTGAACCGCATCCAGGTAACAAAATGGACATGTTCTCTGATCACAGATGCGATGGTTTCGTGGTCGTATCCCTGCAGCCTGGGACAAGTGCTCACAGTAAGACTCCTCTTGTGCCCTTGGTTAGAGAGCAAGGTGCCACATGTGTGGGATGCCCTGTGGTGCTGAGATCGCCAGGTGGCTATGTAAATGGTTTTCTTTATAACACGAAGAAGAAAAGCTTATTTCAGATAACCTGGGAGCACAAATCCAGATAAGCAAAAAGGGAAAAGTAAAAATGACCCATATTTTCACCACATGTTGACAACTGCTGCTAGTGTTTGGAGGGTATGTTATAACCTGAACTAGACTTTGGTAACTTGCTCTCTGTTCCCCTTAATGCATTGTAAGCCCCCAGATCTCTGTCCCATGCCGTGGGGCTGTGCGATTGTTTCTGCTAACCAGCAGCACGTGCCGATTTCTCTGCTGTGGCCTGGAAAGTTGGGCCTGCCTTTCTGGATTACAGCAGGGCCAGCTGGTATGGCTCTAGCTATGCGTGTGTCTCCAGTCACCCACTTGGGTTAGGTTCTGAGATGCAGAGCCGGTTTCCTGTTCACACCAGCCTCACACCCTCCCCAGTTCTGATGGCTTACTTTGCCAGTTTAATAGGCCAGAATCACTAAGACTAAGACTTTGCCTCACAGTAGTAATCAAAGAAATGAAAAGGAGACTGTCTCTGGATTTATGCTGCTGCTGAGTGTATATAAGCTTCACATTAAAAGAATTAAAAGGCACTAATGATGACATTGTGTGTGCTTGACATTTACCATGCAAGTGAAATTGGTCCCACCTCCGGAGCAAAAGCGAGCCATGAAGAACAAGTGCTCTGTTCCTGAACCTTCTTGTTAGCACATGATTTTTACCCTGATGTTGGTTATATGACTAGAAATTCTTCCAGAGTTGTTCTTAGGGGCATTTTTAATTAAGACAACAACTCTTGTCCTTTGTCGGAGAACACATGTGACCGTGCTGATGGAAGTGATTCATTCACTGACGTCACAATGTTTAATGTGAAGCTGGAGGTCAGTCAGCCCATTCCACAAACAAACGGACTGGTTAATTAGATTAATGAGAAAGCTTTTATTTCCCCCCCTTGGAGAATCATTTTGGTTTTCTCTATATTATTAGGTTTTAAATACTTAAGTTCATAAGTGCAGAAGGCTGATGGCTACAGATCGTCTAGTTCAGACATTTGGGTGTTCTTGGGTCTCAGGCTTGCCTCGGCCGTGCACGGGCACCATGTTGGGGCCAGTGGCCCAATGTGGATGTCCAGGCCCAGGGGCCCTGGTCATCTGGGAACCTGGATAACCTGGAATCTTCACTAGGCACATTTTTCAGTCATTGTGTGCTTGATGCCTCTTTCTTTCTCGTCTTTATATCCCTAGTACCTTAAGTTATGAGTCTGTTGGGTGCATGTCTGAACAGACATGACTAGATAAGGGATAAGAGGGCAAACAGATTTATATTACACATTTTTTGAAAGACGTGTAAGTAAACTTCAGTGCAGTGTACAGTGCTCGTTGATGTTGGAGCAGCCACTCCAGCTACCCAGAGACCCTCAGGCGCCAGAGCCAGATTCTCTTCAATTCAGGGCTTCATACCCACTCTTAAAATTAGGAAGCACTTCCACAAAGATGGAGATAAAATAGAGCAGAGTGGTGGAGGGAAGTCTGTGAGTCCAAGTTGAACGCAGACACCAGTAGTCACCCGGAAAGGTGGTGTAGGTGGCCTCTTCCCTGTACTCTCCCAGGGCTGCAGCTTTTGTGGGGATGCCTGTGGAGAGATTTTCTCTTAAAATTAGGAAGCACTTCCACAAAGATGGAGATAAAATAGAGCAGAGTGGTGGAGGGAAGTCTGTGAGTCCAAGTTGAACGCAGACACCAGTAGTCACCCGGAAAGGTGGTGTAGGTGGCCTCTTCCCTGTACTCTCCCAGGGCTGCAGCTTTTGTGGGGATGCCTGTGGAGAGATTTTCTTACTTTATGTTGAAAATGCCCTAGAGACACTAAAAGTGGGCTGTGTTCTTGGAGGGTATTTCTGTTTGAATTTGATTTAGTTTTGTAACAGGGTCTAAAAATCAGTGTATATTAAAAATCTTTATTATAGGTAATACAGTTATGGAAATGAGCACATTTCCAAAAATTTAGAAAATTTAAAGACAATTAAAACTACCTATATTCCTGCTGTTCAGAGATACCAGGAAACACAACCCTGTCCTTGCAGTGTCCTGGCCGTATTCATAGAGCCATGCTCCTTCATAGCGGCTGAGAGCATCAGGCTGTGTTAACTGGTACTGTAAATGGAGGTGATGTGATCTTTTAAGTGGGAAGCAAGTCTGTGTCTTACTTACCCCTCACAGAGGAACACATTTCTTCCTTTCTGTAGCTCACTTTTCACCCAGGTATTGTGTGCCTTAGAGAGCTACTGAGGCTAAATGAAATGACATATGAGAACGTGCAGCTGAATGTGTGATGTGTAGGAAAACTCACTCCACAGGAAACTGTTCTTATTATTTTCATTGTTCTTTTAGTCTTAAGATTGATAATTTCTGCAGTAAGGAAAATTAGCTGTTAAACTTAGCTGAGAACTCACAAAGAAGTTAAGGATGATGAGAGTTTAGACTAGAGGAGTCAGTGTAAAAGTACATTTTCAGAATCATTTTTCCTTAACTTCTCATTTTGCCATCACTTCAGACTGAGCTTCCTGGGTTTCTGAAGCACAGCCTGAGTAGCTGAGTGAGGGCTTGAGGCCACTGTTCTGATCTGTTGAGGCATCTTATTAGGTTGGTGCAAAAATAATTGCCGTTTCAGACCCTGAATTTTAAATCATTATAACTAGACTCAAACACATCTTTATTAATCAGAATAGGAACCATTACTATCAACACATTTTTGCCAAGAGAAATAAATTTGTTTATTCCTGTAGCGTAAAAATCCATGCCTCAGGATTTCACAAACTTTTGGAAAGCATTTTCTGCCTTCTGCTGGTTGTGGAAGTGTTTTCCCTTCCCTCAAAGTTGTTGAGATGCTTGAAGAAGTGGCATCAGTTGGAGAGAGGTCAGGTGAATATGGCAGATGAAGCAGAACTTCATAGCCCAATTTGTTCAACTTTTGAAGCATTGGTTGTGCAACATACGGTTGCGTGTTGTCACGGAGAGTTGGGCCCCTTCAGTTGACCAATGCTGGCTGTAGGCGTTGCAGTTTTCAGTGCATCTCATCGATTTGCTGAGCATAGTTCTCAGGTGTAATGGTTTCTCCAGGAATCAGAAAGTGGTAGTGGATCAGACCAACAGCAGACTACCAAACGGTGACCACGACCCTGGTTTTCGTGCAAATTTGGCTTTGGGAAGTGCTTTGGAGCTGCTTCTTGGTCCGACCGCTGAACTGGTCATCACCGGCTACTACAGAATCCACTTTTCATCTCACAGCACAATCCAATCGAGGAAAAGTTTGTTGTTGCATAGAGTAAGAGAGGATGACACTTCAAAATGACGGTTTTTTAAAAATTTTCAGTCAGCTCATGAGGCACCCACCCTACTGAGTATTTTCACCTTTCCAATTTCCTTCAAATGCCAAATGACTGTAGAATGGTTGCTGTTGAGTTCTTGGGCAACTTTCTGTGTAGTTATGAGAGGATCAGCTTTGATGATTGCTCTGAGTTGGTCGCTGTCAACTTCCGATGGCCAGCCCCTATGCTCCGCATCTTCAAGGCTTGTCTCCTTTGCAGAACTTTTTGAACAACCACTGCAGTGTATATTCGTTAGCAGTTCCTGGGCCAAATGCATTGTTAATGTTGTGCATAGCTTCTGCTGCTTTACAACCCATTTTGAACTTGGAATAAGAAAATCACTTGAAATTGCTTTTGGTCTAACATCATTTCCTTCAGTTCAGTTCAGTTCAGTTTAGTCGCTCAGCTGTATCTGACTCTTTGTGACCCCATGAACCGCACGTGGCACGCCAGGCCTCCCTGTCCATCACCAACTCCTGGAGTCCACCCAAACCCATGTCCGTTGAGTTGTTGATGCCATCCAACCATCTCGTCCTCTGTCGTCCCCTTCTCCTCCTGCCCCCAATCCCTCCCAGCATCAGGGTCTTTTCCAGTGAGTCAGCTCTTCACATCAGGTGGCCAAAGTATTGGAGTTTCAGCTTCCACATCAGTCCTTCCAGTGAACACCCAGGACTGATCTCCTTTAGGATATACTGGTTGGATCTCCTTGCAGTCCAAGGGACTCTCAAGAGTCTTCTCCAACACCACAGTTCAAAAGCGTCAATTCTTTGGCTCTCAGCTTTCTTTAGAGTCCAGCTCTCACATCCATCCATTCATGACCACTGGAAAAACCATAGCCTTCACTAGGCGAACCTTTGTTGGCAAAGTAATATCTCTGCTTTTCAATGTGCTGTCTAGATTGGTCATAACTTTCCTTCCAGGAAGTAAGCGTCTTTTAATTTCATGGCTGCAATCACCATCTGCAGTGATTTTGGAGCCCAGAAAAATAAAGTCAGCCACTGTTTCCACTGTTTCCCCATCTATCTGCCATGAAATGATGGGACCAGATGCCATGATCTTAGTTTTCTGAATGTTGAGCTTTAAGCCAACTTTTTCACTCTCTTTCACTTTCATCAAAAGGCTCTTTAGTTCTTCACTTTCTGCCATAAAGGTGGTGTCATCTGCATATCTGAGGTTATTGATATTTCTCCCAGCANCTGTCTCTTATACACATCTAGATGTGTATAAGAGACAGACCATAGCCTTCACTAGGCGAACCTTTGTTGGCAAAGTAATATCTCTGCTTTTCAATGTGCTGTCTAGATTGGTCATAACTTTCCTTCCAGGAAGTAAGCGTCTTTTAATTTCATGGCTGCAATCACCATCTGCAGTGATTTTGGAGCCCAGAAAAATAAAGTCAGCCACTGTTTCCACTGTTTCCCCATCTATCTGCCATGAAATGATGGGACCAGATGCCATGATCTTAGTTTTCTGAATGTTGAGCTTTAAGCCAACTTTTTCACTCTCTTTCACTTTCATCAAAAGGCTCTTTAGTTCTTCACTTTCTGCCATAAAGGTGGTGTCATCTGCATATCTGAGGTTATTGATATTTCTCCCAGCAATCTTGATTCCAGCTTCTGCTTCCTCCAGCCCAGCGTTTCTCATGATGTACTCTAGTTTAAAATAAATATAAAATAAGCAGCAAGTAATAAGTCATTAGCAAAAAACATAAAGCAAGAAATGCACATTAAAATGATGTATAACATAACTGCATTTATTTAAGAATGTATTCTAGTGTCAAATGGCAAATTTCCACAGTGCAAAGCCACAGCTACTTTTACATCAATCTGGATAGCTTATGATGAGAAACACAGGTGGGATAAGTGATCATACTTAGAGACACAGTGACCCCAAGAGTTGAGTAGAATCTGTGCAGGTCAGGAAAGAAGGGAAGGAAGGTTCTGTTCTGGCCACGCGGGTGCATCCAGGTTTCGTCTCAGAGCCAATTGATGTGCCCCTCCCAGGGCTGATGGTTCTGTTTAGAGGCCGCTTTCAAGCATCCTGGCTCTTCTTCATGGAGACACTGGGTAAGGTTAAATATAGTGTGAGGATAAAACAGGTTGCAGTTACTGCCTACTTGAGTTGCTTGCAGCTTTCCCTGTGGTCTGTGCTCTCTCAATAGTTGCCACCCGTCCTGATGTGCTGTGTGTGCTGGTGAGCGGGCCCTGGCCTGGCTGACATAGCTGTCTAGTAGGCAGCCTGTGTCAAGAGCGGGAGAGAGAGGAGCTCATAGCTGGTCTTTGGGGTCCTCAGCAGGTGTGGGTGAGGAGCCGAGGACAGGAGTTAGTCTTGGGAGGTCCAGCTGCCCTTCATGTTTGCACAGGCATGCTCAGGTGGTTGTACTTGAGTTTGCAGTGTGCTCACAGTGGCCCGAGGTGGGGTGACACCAGGCATCCGAGTGCTGTTCATTGTCTGTAGAGGGACCCCACCCTCACCCCCACTGTGACCAGGACAGGGCAGGCGAGGGTAGCAGGAGGGATGATCAGCTGCAGAGCACTGCTTTGGATGCAGGGGTTCCAGGGCTGGTCAACTTGTGAAGATGGCACCCATGTGCTTTCTGCTGTGGACTTTGTTATGTATTTTCCTTCTTTCTGTCTCTAGGTGAAGCGTTCAAGAAGTAAAGGAGGACTCGCAGGCCCTGATGGGACCAAGTCTGTCTTTGGGCAGATGTGCGCTAAGATGAGCTCTTTCAGTCCTGACAGCCTCCTCCTCCCACACCGAGTCTGGAAGGTCAAGTTTGTGGGTGAGAGCGCGCGTATGTGGAGGGGTGTTGGTGTGAGAGGAGAACTGGGAGATCCCCCAGCTGCTCCCCAGGGGGCTCTGATACAGTCAGTGACTGAGCTACTGACCCTCCTTTTCCCTAGGTGAATCTGTGGATGACTGTGGTGGTGGCTACAGTGAGTCCATAGCTGAGATCTGTGAGGAGCTGCAGAATGGACTCACCCCACTTCTGATCGTAACACCCAATGGGAGGGATGAGTCGGGGGCCAACCGGGACTGCTACCTGTTCAGCCCAGCTGCCAGGGCGCCTGTGCACACCAACATGTTCCGGTTCTTGGGTAGGCCTCTCGTGTGGGTGCAGTGTGCAGGCGTGCAGCTCCGTGTGCTCTGCTTAGTGTCCTGGCTGCTCTGCCTTGGGACTGGTGGTGGCCGTTGTAAATACCTGCTTTAGCTTCCTCAGTGTGTAGCTGCAGGGGCATGCAGAGCTGGACCATTAGCAGCTGTGTGCTAAGGACCAGACAGTGCCTTTGTCGCTCAGAGGATCTGAGATACGGTGTTTCTGCATCTTAAACATATTCGAAACTTGGGATCACATCTTAGAGTCTACATTTGGCCAGGCCCTCCCTTCTGGTGAGGGTTTGCATCCATCACTCATGGCACTGCCTCCAACTTTCTTGAGAAGCTCCAGCTGTCTGCTCTGCCATATAAGGAACAAGGATTAGCCACTGTGGCTATAGCTGTTGGTGGAAAGAGCAGAGAGTTATAGACTTAGTCCATAGGAACAGAAGCAAGTAATGAATTTTAGTGTATGGCATAAGGCTGCAAGGACAGACCCAAGTCTCTGTGAATTGGGGCAGCGTTGGTTTGGAAAGCACTGAGGCCCCAGTGCCAAGCTCATCTCCACTGTCTGCTTGAGTGGACTGGGAACTTTGTCATCAGCACCAAGTATATCCTGTCTTCTGTGCTTTGAATGAGCAGGTGTGTTACTGGGTATTGCCATTCGGACTGGAAGTCCCCTGAGTCTGAACCTTGCTGAGCCTGTCTGGAAGCAGCTGGCTGGGATGAACCTCACCATTGCAGATCTCAGCGAGGTAACCTCCAGGAGGGAGAGGACAGAGAGATGGGACTCACCGTGTGTCCAGTGCAGAGCATGGTGGGGGTCACCTGCGGTCCGGTTAAGAGGCACAGCCTGCCCTGAGGTCCCAGCATACTCAGGATGATCAGTCTGCTGGCCATCTGGTACCAGAGTGGCAGTGTGGACACAGGCCAACTTGTTTCTAGGACTCGATACCTGCTTTGTGGGCTTTGCCACTTGTACAGTCTTGTCAGATGAGAAAGCTTGCTGTCTTTCCTGTGGCACAGCTGAGCACGTAGGCAGGCAGCTGGGGGCAGCTTAGGCTCCTGGGGCCTCTCCAGGGTGTGGTTCCCTCAGTGCAGGTGGGACTCACCTCTGACCAACACAGTCACTGTCAGCAAGTGATTGTAAGGACTTCCCTTGTTGCACACTCTCTGCAGCTCCATGGGTGAAAACGTTGCCCTGCTGCTCCTCCTTGATTTCATGGCGCAGGCAGTGCACTTGGAGCCTTGCCACAGGCTCCAGGCAGATGGAGACTTGGCATGGCCGTGTATGGGATGTGAACAGGGGCCTGGCTCAGTAGGTGAACTCCCTTCTTCCCTTGAAAGGTTGACAAAGATTTTATCCCTGGACTCATGTACATCCGTGATAACGAAGCCACCTCAGAGGAGTTTGAGGCCATGAGCCTGCCCTTCACAGTGCCTAGTGCCAGCGGCCAGGACATCCAGCTGAGCTCCAAGTACACACACATCACTCTGGACAACCGTGCAGAGTATGTCCGGCTCGCAATAAACTACAGGTGTGTGACTGTCTGCCTTCCAGAGTTTCAACTCAATAAATAGCAAAAATAGCAGAAAATGGTTTGCTTGGGTGGCAGCTTTTTTTTCCATAAGTAAAATTTAATGGACTTGGCTCCAGCAGTTGCTGCCTACAATCATCAAAGTTTCCTTTGTGGTTAGGCTCAGAGTACTTCTATTCTCACCTGAGATTCCTGGCTCTGGCTGGAACACCGAGGTGAGGAGTCCGCTGTTGGACTCGTGTGCCGCCCTTCCTGGGGCAAGGCTGTGTTTGGATGGTCTCCACCCCTCACGGGGCCCTTGCACTATCACTCAGGTGTGTTTGCTGCAGTGCGGACTGGCAGCACCATCCATGACCTCTGCCCACTGTCCCCTTACTGTGGTCTTTGGAAACCTTGTTCTCCAGAATCACCCGACTGGGTGTTGGGATGAGGCCCAGTGTATCAGGTGGGCTTTGCTTGCTGGACTCTGGCTGAGCGCAGTCCTTGCAGGCACCCTGTGTCATCCATCTGTGTTCATTTCTGTCTCATGCCCTAACTCGCCAGTCACGAGGACCTTGGATACAGCATTGACTTTCAGAAAGTTCTTAGCTTGGCTGTTGTGGGACCTGACTCTGACTCTGCATGTCTAATTCTGCCTCCTTCCTGGGAAGGAGGGAGAGATGGAGGATTGTGTCTTGTAATGGGTATAGCTGTGGCTCATTTTTGAGGTAGAATTCTGTGGGCCAGTTTAGCTTCTCAGTCCACGAGAAGCTTTGAGGCCGTGTCTGCAAAGCGCACACCTTGCCCGTCCGCATAATGAGACTTGGCATGAGTAGTGCATGATCTGCATGAAATGCAAAGTGGATGTTTTCTTTCAGACTCCACGAATTTGATGAGCAGGTAGCTGCCGTTCGTGAGGGGATGGCCCGAGTCGTGCCTGTCCCTCTTCTCTCTCTCTTCACCGGATATGAGTTGGAGACGATGGTATGCCCACCCTTTCTCTGTGCTTCCCTGCAGTGCCCTTCTCATGGTGATCCACTGAATCAGCACCACCAGTTAACCTCTCAGTTAAATCTCACTCTTGGAGGTCTGAGATGTGCTCATGCCTTTTGAGTGAAGTAAGACGTGTTCAGAAAACGAGTATTCGCTGCCTCCCACTCCTCCCCTCCAGCCGCTCTCACTTGACCCTCCCCACCCCAGCCCTGGTAGAAAGCTGTAGTATGCTTATGTGAAGTGTGTCCCTCCACAGGTGTGTGGCAGCCCAGACATCCCTCTGCATCTTTTAAAGTCTGTGGCAACTTATAAGGGGGTGGAGCCCTCTGCACCCCTGATCCAGTGGTTCTGGGAGGTGATGGAGTCCTTCTCCAACACTGAGCGCTCTCTCTTCCTTCGCTTCGTGTGGGGCCGCACAAGGCTGCCCAGGACCATCGCTGACTTTCGGGGCAGAGACTTCGTCATCCAGGTGTGACTCGTGCATGTCCTTTGGGATCAACTGAGAGTTATGCCCCTCACACAGAGCTCTGCCGCAGATGAGAAAACAAATAGTTCTTTCCTGTTACATGGTTTTCCTACCCTCTGGAAACAAAATGAAGAACACGTAACTTATCTGATATGAGAGCTCAGAATTTTATGACTACAGGTGTTGGGTACCACTACCTACTTCTAAAAAATGTATCTGGCCACCCCCAGAATATGCTGCTATTAAGTCAGCATATTCTAGATTCTGAGCACACACATCATGTAAAAAAGCATTTGTTTGAGTATCTGGTTGAATTAAGTGAATCAATAAATAATGCTGCTTACTGAGAAAAATCAGAGTGCCCATTCGTTTGAGGATGAGTTCTGCCTTGAGTTCTGACTGGTCAGAATCAGGCTCTGTTTACTTGCCAGCCCCTGGGGGTGAAATCACAGCAACCAATTGCTATTTTTTACTGAAAGTCCTAAGAATTAGTGAGTTGCTCCTTTTTATTTCTGAAATTGACTAGATGATATTTTTTCTGATACGTTGTTATTCTTAGTCAAAAACATCATGCTGTATGTGAATGAGAGTCAACTCTAATGAACATAATAAAACAGATTGCAGTTTTACCTGTCCTGTACATGGTCTCTGATTATTTAACATTTTTCATTAACAGGTATTGGATAAATACAACCCACCTGACCATTTTCTTCCTGAATCCTACACATGCTTCTTCTTGTTGAAGTTGCCCAGGTATTCCTGTAAGCAGGTGCTGGAGGAGAAACTGAAATACGCCATCCACTTTTGCAAGTCAATAGACACAGATGATTACGCTCGCATAGCCCTCACAGGGGAGCCGGCTGCAGATGACAGCAGTGACGACTCGGAGAACGAGGATGTGGATTCATTTGCCTCAGATTCTACCCAGGATTATCTGACAGGACACTGAGCTAGATAAATGCCATCCGCAAGACCCCACGAGACTGACTGAGACGGCAGAGTGCTACAGTTTAGAGTTCAGGGCGTGATATGTGCCAGGAGATGGGTTAGTCCCCTAGTGTGTGGCATATCGATTGGAGAGTTAGCCTTGCACTTGGAAACTTTGTTAAAAGGGTCTTCTAACCCACAATGCTGCATTACATGTAGGACTTCGTGTTTACTAAAGTGCGTAAAGATTTTAACATGAATGTTGAATTGCAGCATCCCCGAAAATCAATAAAAAGCCTTTTCCCTTGTGGGTGCAATAGATATTTTCCCCTTCCTTTTAAATGTTGTGCATTGCCTTGATTGTACATTGGAAATACTGTGTAACAATGAAATCCTATTATAAATATTTCAATTAATTTTCCTCAAAATTTGTTATTAAAAGTTTTTTGAACATTAAATGATCAGTATTACTTGAATGCATCCAGAAGTTATTTAAACCAAACCAAAACAGAAAGGCTGCCAGCTCCCCTCTCCTCGCCAGGTGCTCACGCCAGCATTTGCAGTGTGTGACTGGAGCCAAGGCCTCTGCGTGAGCAGTGTCATCACTTCTGTCATGGACAGCACTATATATAATGTTTGTGTCATGTTTATGCCTAAATTTTGATTCTCTATAAATAAAACATTTGTCACAAAACTGTAAGCTGATCTTTCATATATGGTTAAAACTAGCACTGGTAGTTCTAATACTACCACCAAAATATAGATGAGTGTTTGATACAGCACTAGTTAAAATGATTCCAGTCTAATTAGACTTTTTTGATTACAGAACCAGACTCATTACAGTGACAGAGGGCGTGGTCATCAGGAGCCGGGAGAGGTTTAGGGGAGTAGCTTGGGGCAGGAGCCTCTCCTGCCCTCCATGCCATCCACCTGGGCAACAGTGGCTCCCGTAGGCCTAGGGGCGAGGGAGTGTTTCTGGCCCAGTCAGCCATGGGGTAGGATTTGAGCTGCTTGTTTTGGGATCATGTGTCTAGTACGCTCTGCAGAGAGAAAGGCTGAGGTTGCAGTAGGAAGATTGGTTGACAGGCCTGATGCAGTAGAACTTAGGGTAAACGGTACCAGATGGAGGCCAGAGGTAAGTTTTATGTTGGGAGACTGCTCAGGGATCCAGTGTGTTACATTAAAAGATCCAAAGAGAAATTTTCTTCTGGGCACTTATTCTTGACCAAGATGGTAATAACATTTTTCAGCTTGAATTAAAATTTCCATAAGCTGTGAGATTTGTTTTTTAATCACCATCCCTTTTGTTGTTAGTCAGTGGCACACAGTAAGCATTTATTTCCCTACTGGTCCTGTGGTTAAGAATCTGCCTGCTAATACAGGGGACATGGGTTCTATCCCTAGTCTAGGAGAGTTCCACATGCTGGGGGGCAACTAAGCCTGTACGCCACTACTACTGAAGCTCACGTGCCCTAGACCCTGTGCTCTACAAAAGAGATGCCACCAAAATAAGCCTGTGCACCATAACTAGAACAGAGCTGTCATTCGCCACAACTAGAGAAAAGCCAGACCAGCAACAAAAACCCAGCGCAGCCAAAAATAAAGTTTTTTTTTTTTTTTTAAATATTTCTCTCTCTCTGCATCTGGGTGGGCTAGTTTTGGCTGCATGGTTCTGGACTGTGGGTTGGTAGGGCTCTGCTTCACATGCCCTTCTGACTCAGGGTAGGAGAGCAAGTAAGAACAGGTATAGCCTGCACTCAGGCCTGAGTCCTTGTCAAGGTGTCCAGAAAGTCTTCTTTTCCAATTACATATCTGTGTGAGGCCAAATTTTCTTCATATCCTTCAGTCAAAACATATGGGTCTTTTTCCTGTTTTCCTCCAAGAGTTTTATAGTGTAAAACTCTTAAAACTATAAAATCCATTTTATTTTTATGTATGGTGTTAGGGGTTCCAGGAGACATGGGTTCAATCCCTGGGTTGAGAAGTTCCCCTGGAGAAGGAAATGACAACTCACTCTAGTATTCTTGCCTGGGAAATCCCACGGACAGAGGAGCCTGGCTGGCTACAGTCCATGGGGTTGCAAAAGAGTCGGACATGGTTTAGTGACGAAACAACCACTAAGCAACATGGTGTTAGGGAATGTCCTAATTTCATTCTTGTAGCTGTCCAGATGTCCTAGCACCACTTACTGGAAGAGGCTGTCTTTAATATATATGGCTGCCTCCTTTGTCATAGATTAGGTGGCCATAGGTGCATGAGTTTATTTTTGGGCCCTCTCTCCTGTTCAGTTGGTCTGTATTTCTGTTTTTGTGCCAGTACCATACTGTTTTGATGACTAGTTTTGTAGTATAGTCTGAAGTCAGGGAGCCCTGGTTCCTTCATCTCCAGTTTTCTTTCTCAAGATTACTTTGGCTATTCAGAGTCTTTTGTATTTCCCTACAAATTGTAAAATTGTTTGTTCTAGTTTTATGAAGGTAATTTCACAGGGGTTGCATCGAATCTGTAGATTACTTTGAGTGGTATATTTTCATTATATTGATTCTTCCAATCTAAGAACATGGTATAGTTTTCTATCTGCTCGTGTCCTCTTTGTTTTCCTTCATCAGTACTTTATAGTTTTCTGAGTACAAGTCTTTTGTCCCTTAGGTAGATTTATTCCTACATATTTTATTCTTTTTATTGCAGTGGTAGATGGGATTGTTAATTTCTCTTTCTGCTCTTTCATTGTTAAGTGTATAGGAATACAAGATATTTTTATGCGTTAGTTTTGTATCCTGCAACTTAACCAAATTTGTTGATCACAGAAAGATCTTTTTTGACCCACCTCCTAAAGTAATGAAAATAGTTGAGACCTAATTAAAAGCTTTTGCTCAGCAAAGGAAACCATAAACAAGATGAAAAGAACCTTCAGAATGTGAGAATAGTTGCAAACAAGCAACGAAGGATTAATTTCCAAAATACACAAACAGCTTATGGAGTTCAATATCAAATCCGATCAAAAAAAGGGCAGACCTAAACAGACATCTCTCCAAAGAAGATGGCCAACAGACACAGGAGAAGATGCTCAACATCATTGGTAAAGAATCTGCCTGCCAATGCAGGGAACTCATTATTAGAGAAATGTCAAATCAAAACTACCATGAGATACCACCTCACACCAGCCAGAATAGCCATCATCAAGAAATCTACAAACAATAAATGCTAGAGAGGGTGTGGAGAAAAGGTACCCTTCCTGCACTCTTGGGAATGTAAATTGGTGCAACCACTCTGGAGAACAATATGGAGGTTCCTTAAAAAGCTAAACATATATATATAATTTTGGTTGAATTGTATGGCAGAAACCGAACATTGTGAAACAATTTTCCTCCAGTTAATTTTTAAAAATTAAAAAAATTAACTTCTCTTGCTGACAAATTTGTATCACATATAATTTATATTTATAATCTTATAAATCAAATACATTTATAATTACATCTATAATATTTATAATTTATTATAATCTTATTTAGCTTATGTTAAACATAGGCACAATGAAAGTGTTAAAGCTAAACATAGAATTACCATATGACTTGTCACATACCCTGCTGCTACTGCTGCTGCTGCTAAGACACTTCAGTCGTGTCTGACTCTGTGTGACCCCATAGACGGTAGCCCACCAGGCTCCCCCGTCCCTGGGATTCTCCAGGCAAGAATACTGGAGTGGGTTGCCATTTCCTTCTCCAATGCATGAAAGAGAAAAGTGAAAGTGAAGTCTCAGTCTGTCCGACTGTTAGCGACCCCATGGACTGCAGCCCACCAGGCTACTCCATCCATTGGATTTTCCAGGCAAGAGCACTGGGGTGGGGTGCCATTGCCTTCCCCCACATACCCTGAGAAAACCATAACTCAAAAAGATACATGTAGTCCAATGTTCATTGAAGCACTATTTAAAATATCCAGGACATGGAAGCAGTCTATGTGTCCACCAATAAATGAGTGGATGAAGTTGTGGTACATTTATCCAGTGAAATATTTGTTGTTTGGTCTCTTAAGTCATGTCTGGCTCTCTTATGACCCCATGGACTGTAGCCAGCCAGGCTCCTCTGCCCATGGGATTTTCCAGGCAAGAATCCTGGAGTGGGTTGCCATTTCCTTCTCTGAGGGACCTTCCCAACCCAGGAGTCAAACCAGTGTCTCCAGTGTAGGCATCAGGGAAACCCACAATGGAATATTAGTCATTAAAAGGAATGAAATTGAGTCCGTTGAAGTGATGTGGATGAATCTAGAGCCTGTCATACAGCGTGAAGTAAGAAAAATATTGTATGTTAAATGCATATATATAGAATCTAGAAAAATGGTACTGATGAACCTAATTGCAGACAGGAATCGAGGTGCAGATGTAGAGAACGGACTTGTGGAAATAGGGGGAAAGCAAAGGCAGAAATGAATTGAGAGAGTCACATTGTCATATATATACATGACCATGTGTGAAATAGATACCTAGTGGGAAGTTGCTGTATAGCATAGCACTGGGAGGTCAGCTTGGTTCTCTGTGAAGGCCTCGAAGGGTGGGGTGGGGTTGGTGGTGGGAGGGAGGCTCAAGACGGAGGGGATATATGTATACATATGGCTGATTCACAATGTTGTATAGCAGAAACCAATACAATATTGTAAAATTTATATTACAATAAAATTATTAAGATTGTCCCTTGATATCTGCAGAAAATTGGTTCCAGGTACCCTGAAGCTCTGGAGGCTCACGTCCCTTATGTAAAATAGTGTAACATTTGCATATAACATTTGTATATCCTCTCATATACTTTAAATCATCTCTTATAATACCTATAATACATACTTATAATACTTATAATACATACTTGTAATACCTGCTGCTGCTAAGTCGCTTCAGTCATGTCCAACTCTGTGCGACCCCATAGACAGCAAGCAGCCCACTAGACCACCGTCCCTGGGATTCTCCAGGCAAGAACACTGGAGTGGGTTGCCATTTCCTGCTCCAGTGCATGAAAGTGACAAGTGAAAGAGAAGGCGCTCAGTCGTGTCCGACTCTTTGCAATTCCATGGACTGCAGCCCACCAGGCTCCTCCATCCATGGGATTTTCCCAGCAAAAGTACTGGAGTGGGTGCCATTGCCTTCGTTGTAATACCTAATGCAGTGTAAATACTATGTAAATTGTCACACACTCAAATTTTGCTTTTAGGAACTTTCTGGGATTATTTCTCCTGAATATTTTTTATCTGAGGTTGGTTGAATCTGCACTTGTGGAACAATAGTGGAGGGCTGACTGTTGTAGTTTTGGACTGCAGAGGCAAAAATGAGAATTTGGCTATCTTAAGCCAGAGTAAAGAGACTGATAAAAATGTAAATGTGATTCACTAAATTTTTTTTTTTTTTGGAAAATAATTTCTCAAAATAGTATTCATGTTAAGAAATTGGCTTATTTTTAGTTCAAAATGGATAATTTAAAAATTTTCAGTTTTACATACTAACATTTTTGCTGTTTACCCTATCCTTACCTTGTGGGACTATTAAAATTTTTTTTTTCAGTTTTAATTTCTAATATGGTAACTTGATAAATATAATTTGGATAAAAATCATTGAGGGTCCTAAAGGCTTTAGGATTGAAAAGTGTCTTGAGATCCAAACTGCTCCAGTGTTATGGCCCGGTCCACAAGCTTTTGCACAAAGCATACTCACTATGAGCTCTTTTTTCTTTCTTTCTTTTTTTAGTTTCAGAAGCCCTGAAGGATTATCTATTTCCTCTTTCTTCTGGTGGCACTGCTGTGACCCCAAGTCGCAACTTTGCCTCCATGGTGCAAATGCATGCCCAGTGGAAGCCACCAGCATCTGATCCCCTGCTCTCTCTCTTAAGTGGCTTGGATGGAAAGAGCCTTTGGAGGTATGATGATTTCTCCAAGCAGTGACAGCCAGTCCTAGTGTGGGACGCTGGAAACTGCAGGTGACATGCTGGTTCTAGAGCAGGGAGTGCTGGACACTGTATGTCCTAGTCCTAGGACCAGGCCCCTTCTCTTTTATGATGGGCTGGAGTGGTGCTGCTGGCATGCCACAGGGACCCCCTCCACCTAGGTGAGGGGCAGGCCCTCTCCAGTGTAGGGAGCTCAGCCAGGTGGGCCCCATCTCAGCCACTTGTCAGTTTTTTTTCCCCTTATACGCAAATAGTCCTAGGACCAGGCCCCTTCTCTTTTATGATGGGCTGGAGTGGTGCTGCTGGCATGCCACAGGGACCCCCTCCACCTAGGTGAGGGGCAGGCCCTCTCCAGTGTAGGGAGCTCAGCCAGGTGGGCCCCATCTCAGCCACTTGTCAGTTTTTTTTCCCCTTATACGCAAATGAGACTCCTCTGAGGAAGTCTGCACGATGAGTTTTCCTCTAGTTCATTACATTAAAAAAAAAAAAAAAAGACTGCTAAAGAAGTCTCAGATTCATAGCAAAATGGAGCAGAAAGTATAGAGAATTCACACATGCCCCTTGCCCCTGCACATGCATAGCATTCCCACTATCAACCTCTGCAACAGAGTGGTACATTTGTTACAATTGATAAACCTACATCAACTCCTCACTGTCACTCAAAATCCACAGTTCACATTAAGGCTTACTCCTGGTGGTGTTACATTCTAATGGTTTGGACAAAAATATAACGAAGTGTTTCATCCCTTTAGAGTCACACAGAGTAGTGTCACTGCCCTAAAAATCCTGTTGTTGAGTCACTAAGTTGTGTCCAGTTCTTTGCAACCCCACGGACTGCACCATGCCAAGCACCTCTGCTCTCATCTATCTCCCAGAGTTTGCTCAAATTCATGTCCATTGACCATGATCTAACCATCTCATCCTCTGTCATCCCCTTCTCCTTTTACCTTCAGTCTTTCCTGGCATGATCTTTTCCAATGAGTCAGCTCTTGTGACCCATGGACGGCAACACGCCAGGCTTCCCTGTCCATCACTAAATATACTCTTACTATTCCATTCAGCAATTGCGTTTCCTGGTGCTTATTCAAAAGTTCAAAGTACATTTACACAAACACCATGGGTCACACATGGTGATGTATATGTTTCATGCTATTGTCAGTTCGTCCCACCCTCTCCCCACTGCCGTGTCCACAAGTCCCTTTTCTATGTCTGCATCTCTATTCCTGCCTTGCAAATAGGTTCTCAGTACCAGTTTTTTTTTATATTTCATATATATGTATTAATATACAGCAGTGTGTACATGTCAATCCCATTCTATCCCTCTCCTCCACTCCTCTCCCCCGTAGGTTTGTTCTCTAAGTCTGTGAGTCTGATTCTATTTTATAAATAAGTTTGTGTCATTTTTAAACATTTTGTGTATGTGATATCATATAATATTTGTCTTTCTCTGTTTGACTTAATTCACTCAGTGTGATGATCTCCAGGTCCATCCATGTTACTGCAAATGGTATTGTTTCTTTTTAATGACTAGGTAATATTCCACTATTCCATTACATAATATTCCATTATGGACATCCTGGAATGAGAAGTCACGTGATGCTGTGAAAGTGCTGTACTCAATATGCCAGCAAATGTGGAAAACTCAGCAGTGGCCACAGGACTGGAAAGGTCAGTTTTTATTCCAGTCTCAAAGAAAGGTAATGCCAAAGAATGCTCAGACTACTGCACAATTGCACTCATCTCACATGCTAGTAAAGTAATGCTCAAAATTCTCCAAGCCAGGCTTCAGCAATACATGAACCATGAAATTCCAGATGTTGAAGCTGGTTTTAGAAAAGACAGAGGAACCAGAGATCAAACTGCCAACATCTGCTGGGCCATGGAAAAAGCAAGAGAGTTCCAGAAAAATATCTATTTCTGCTTTATTGACTATGCCAAAGCCTTTGACTGTGTGGATCACAATAAACTGTGGAAAATTCTGAAAGAGATGGGAATACCAGACCACCTGACCTGCNAGCACGTTTTAGAAAAGGCAGAGGAACCAGAGGTCAAGTTGCCAACATCTGTTGGATCATTGAAAAAGCAAGAGAGTTCCAGAAAAACATCATTTCTGCTTTATTGACTATGCCAAAGCCTTTGACTGTGTAGATCACAATAAACTGTGGAAAATTCTGAAAGATATGGGAATACAAGACTACGTGACCTGCCTCTTGAGAAATATGTATGCAGGTCATGAAGCAACAGTTAGAACTGGACATGGAACAACAGACTGGTTCCAAATAGGAAAAGGAGTACATCAAGGCTGTATATTGTCACCCTGCTTATTTAACTTATCTGCAGAGTACATTATGAGAAACGCTGGGCTGGATGAAACACAAGCTGGAATCAAGATTGCTGGGAGAAATATCAATAACCTCAGATATGCAGATGACACCACCTTTATGGCAGAAAGTGAAGAAGAACTAAAGAGCCTCTTGATGAAAGTGAAAGAGGAGAGTGAAAAAGTTTGCTTAAAGCTCAACATTCAGAAAACTAAGATCATGGCATCCAGTCCCATCACTTCATGGCTAATAGATGGGGAAACAGTGGAAACAGTGTCAGACTTTATTTTTCTGGGCTCCAAAATCACTACAGATGGTGATTGCAGCCATGAGTTAAAAGATGCTTACTCCTTGGAAGGAAAGTTATGACCAACCTAGACAGCATACTGAAAAGCAGCGACATTATTTTTCCAGCAAAAGTCTGTCTCCTCAAGGCTGTGCTTTTTCCAGCAGTCATGTATGTATGTGAGAGTTGGAGTATTAAAAAAAGCTGATCACCAAGGAATTGATACTTTTGAACTGTGGTGTTGGAGAATACTCTTGAGAGTCCCTTGAACTGCAAGGAGATCCAACCAGTCCATTCTAAAGGATATCAGTACTGAGTGTTCATTGGAAGGACTGATGTTGAAACTGAAACTCAAATACTTTGGCCACTTGATGCGAAGAGCTGAGTCATTTGAAAAGAGCCTGATGCTGGAAAAGATTGAAGGCAGGAGGAGAAGGGGATGACAGAGGATGAGCCGGTTGGATGGCATCACTGAATCAATGGAGATGAGTTTGAGTAAACTCCAGGCATTGCTGATGGACAGGGAGGCCTGGCGTGCTGCAGTCCATGGGGTCACGAAGAGTTCGACACGATTGAGCAACTGAACTGAACTGGAGCAATTTGAAAGGTGGGAGGGAAGCTAATGGAGGTAAAGAGTTTTGAGGTTCTAGCATTATCAGGTCGGGGAAGGCAATGGCACCCCACCCCAGTACTCTTGCCTGGAAAATCCCATGGACGGAGGAGCCTGGTGGGCTGCAGTCCATGGGGTCGCTAACAGTCGGACAGACTGAGCGACTTCACTTTCACTTTTCTCTTTCACGCATTGGAGAAGGAAATGGCAACCCAGTCCAGTATTCTTGCCTGGAGAATCCCAGGGATGGGGGAGCCTGGTGGGCTGCCCTCTATGGGGTCACACAGAGTGGGACACGACTGAAGTGACTTAGCAGCAGCAGCAGCAGCAGCAGCAGCAGCATTATCAGGTAAATTTATCTAAATTGTGTAAAATAATAGATGATTGTTTTGACTAACTAAGTTAATAAATGGAAAATGGGATAATCAAATAATTTTATTAATTAAAAGCCAGGAAATAAGGAAAAAAGAGCTAGGTCATATACAAAGTAAATAACAAAACTGTATCTATAAATCCAATGCAATCAATGATTATATAAGATTTATGTAGATTAAGTACTAAGTACTTGCAGTAAAACGCTGTTTTGCCTTGGATCCCCAAACCAACCAATGTCCCTTTAACAGACAATTTTAAAATATAAAGACACAGAAAGCCTAAAATAGAAGCATGGAAAAAGGTATATATCATGCCAATGCAAATGATAGGAAATCAGGTGTAAATTCACTGGTATTTGACAAAGTGGACTTGAAGGAAAACGCATTACTGAAAATAAAGATGGTCCATACAAAAAGCGATGTGTATGTTTCAAATGTGAAAGCAATCCAAATGGAAGACGTAAGCACATCTTTCTCAAATGCCGATAGAGTAAGTGGAAAGATAAAGCTGCAATGCTAGTTGACCAAATGAGGCATGTGAGACACTTTTCAAAATTAACTGTATGCTGAGTTATAAAGCACAAGATGATTGATTTCAAAAGGTGCAGTCTCATTAAAAAATTCTAGCAATTTACTGTTTTTGTATGTGTGGAATTTGATTCTGAAATTTATGTGAAGATTCACGGGGTCATGAATTCTCAAGGGAGCCTTACAGTGACAGAACTGGAGGACTTATTAAACATCAAAGTATATTAAAGAGGAATTCTAATTTAATACTGTTATGCTCACACTGGGATAGACAAATAGACATTATTTCTGACAGAGATGTCATTAATAATATGGTGGGGAAAGAATGGTGTTTTCAATAATAGTGTCAGGTAAAAATAACTTTCTTATGGAAAAAGGGTATTTTATGTAAACTCACATCATATATAAAAGAGTCAGTTTAATAGGAGTCAGTTCAGTTCAGTTCAGTCGCTCAGTCGTGTCCGACTCTTGGCGACCCCATGAATCGCAGCACGCCATTCTGCTGTGTCCCAGGTCTGTTCTCCTTGCCTGTGTCTCTCTTCCTGCCCTGTAAATACATTCATCAGTACCACTTTTCTAGATTCCATATATATATGTGTGTGTTAATATACGATATTTGTTTTTCTCTTTCTGACTGACGTCACTCTGTATAACAGGCTCTCAGTTCATCCACCTAGGTTCAGCTGACACAAATTCATTCTTTTTTATGACTGAGCAATATCCTACTGTGTCCTTGATCTATTCCTCTGTCAGTGGATAGCTAGGTTTCTTCCATGTCCTAGCTATTGTCAGTAGTGCTGCAGTGAACACTGGGGGTACGTGTGTCTTTTTGAATTATGGTTTTCTCAGGGTATGTGCTCAGTAGTGCGATTGCTGGGTCATATGGTGGTTTTATTTCTAGTTTTCTAAGGAATCTCCACATTGTTCTCCATAGTGGCTGTGTCAATTTACATTCCCACCAACACTGCAAGGGGGTTCCTTTTTCTGTACATCCTCTCCAGCATTTATTGTTTGTTCAGTTCAGTTCAGTTCAGTCGCTCAGTCGTGTCCGACTCTTTGCGACCCCATGAATCGCAGCATGCCAGGCCTCCCTATTCATCACCATCTCCCGGAGTTCACTCAGACTCACGTCCATCGAGTCGGTGATGCCATCCAGCCATCTCATCCTCGGTCGTCCCCTTCTCCTCCCGCCACCAATCCCTCCCAGCATCAGAGTCTTTTCCAATGAGTCAACTCTTCGCATGAGGTGGCCAAAGTACTGGAGTTTCAGCTTTAGCATCATTCCTTCCAAAGAAATCCCAGGGTTCATCTCCTTCAGAATGGACTGGTTGGATCTCCTTGCAGTCCAAGGGACTCTCAAGAGTCTTCTCCAACACCACAGTTCAAAAGCATCAGTTCTTCAGCGCTCAGCTTGTAGGTTTTTGATAATGGCCATTCTGACCTGTGTGAAGTGATACCTCATTTTAGTTGTGATGTGAATTTCTCTGATAATGAATGATGCGAATGATGTGAATTTCTCTGATAATGAATGCTTTTCATGTGTTTATTGGCTGCCTGTATATCTTCTTTGAGGAAATGTTTGTTTAGGTCTTCTGCCCATTTTTTGACTGGGTTGGGCCTAGTATTTCTTTTTAGTGTTCCCACATTATCCTGTATGTATATAATAGAATGTGTCACATTTTACCGATTATTTGTTGGTCTGTCTGTCGTCACTGTTACCGACCCCTTGACTCCTTTCAGCCATGCTGTGTGGCTTTCAGGATCTTAGTTCCCCAACCAGAAATTGAACCTGGGCTCCTGCAGTGAAAGCATCAAGTCCTAACCACTGGACTGCAAGGAAATTCCCTCCTTTTTTTTTTTTTTTGAAGAAATATACGTATATTCTCAGCATCTGTATTGTGTGTAGTACATTGTAGACACATGTTGCACAGAATTGTGAGGAAAGACTTAATCATGGTGACAAAGTGGGAACGGCCTTCCAGGCAGAGGGAATATTCTGAATAAATGCTTGGAGAGGTGAAGGAAGATGGCTGTTACCTACAGTAAGCTGCAGTCAGGGTTGGCTAGAGCTTACCTTGTTCTTATTTATTTATTTTTATTATTAAAATTTTTTTTTACCTTTTAGATTGTGTTTGGCATATTGTGGCTACTTGATAAATATTTGTTGGATGACAATTGAGGGACTAAGGGAGATGAATGATTGAATGTGAATGAACATAGGTTGTATGGTAGGGAATGGTAAGCAGTTAGGCTCAAAGGGTCGACTGTGTCCAGCTCACATAGGCATCATGTTCACAGTGAAGGAAAACAGCATCAAACAGTGACTAATGCAAGGATATGTCATAGCAAGTACCAAATAACGTGGTGTATGTTGTGAGTATTGTACTGAGAAGAGGGAAGTTGATGGAGATGATTATTATAAAGAAAGACTTTTATAGAGGAGAGTAAAATAAAAAATTTGTAGGGAGAGAAGGAGAGATAGACATTCCAAGGGAAATGTATGACGCCTGACAGTAACCAAAGTATAATATAAAAGGTTCCACGGAAGTGGAAAAGAAGTTATCCCCCTCTTAAAAAATAAAAATGGCAAAGCAATTTTTTTAGCAAATTGATTTATTTTAATGGGAGGATACCTGCTTTGCATTGTGGTGATTTTTGTGATGCATTGATGTGAACCAGCCATGGGTGCACATGTGCCCCCCACGCCGAGCCCCCAAATCCTGGGCCTCTTACGATTGACTCTGTTTTCTTTGTTTTTTTCTGATTGTACGTCTTCTAAGATATTTTAATTTTCATAGCCGTTTTCTTTGTCTCATTACTACTACTTTCTGTACTATAAATGTGGTTTCATCTAATCAGTTTTCATACAGTAAACCTTCTAACAGACATTGAAATTGGAGAGGGTCTGGTATAAATGGTTATTATGTTTTAAATGTTATGAGATTGAGGGAGAGATATTAATATTTTTTTGTTAGGGAGAGGACTTATCTTTAGGGTTCCCTCCTGTTGGGTCCCTACTTCCAAGGAGTAGTCAAAGATCATACCTGATGTTGTTCATACTGAAGACATAGTTTTTCATTGCTTCTCTATGCTGTGTTTCTATTAGACTTGTAAGTTTTATTGTTTTAAGTGTGAACTTCATGACAGTTTTGACATTAGGTAAGTTTAACTTGCTCCTCACCCCAAGGATTGGTGTAAATCTCAGAGTTATACAAATATTCAGGAAATATAGTGAGGTGGGGAAAATGGGCAGTGTTCATTTTAGACGCTTGTAAAAATATTTCTTCATGGAGGGAAGTTGAATTAATTTAAGAAATGAGGGGGAAATAAGGAAAGAGGAAAGGAAAATAGATAAATTTTGATAGAAAGAAAAGAATTTCTAAAAGGTTCTATTAGCAGCATAAAGTTTAACCAGCCACAAATTGTGCTAGAAATACTTCCTTCTTTGTAAAACAAAGTGATTAAGAGCTAGTTGGAAAACATCAATCTGAATGCTACTTGTAATTTGTTGTTTATTATTACCTTTATTATATTCTGAGTTTTGTTGACTCTTGAATAATGGTAAGGCAACAGCTTTTATCATAGAAGTTTGTCTGATGTTTTGCTAATTTTCCTTTTCTCCTTAATAGTTTGGATGACTTTTTGTTAAATTCTATTTATAGTGGTTTTCAACCTTCCCTGTACGTAATCACTATGAAAATCTTAAAGAGACAGCTAACTGAGCTCTACCCCTAATGTATGGAATCTAATAAGATGGGCCAAAATCATTTTTTTAAAATAAAGCGTTTTTCTTTAATCCTGAGGTATGTCCAGGGTTGAAAACTACTGTGAATAATTTTGTATTTCTTCCTTTCTATACATCGACCCCTATGGTGATTGTAAGCACGCTTACCATTAAACTGGAAGATAATTCATGTGAAAGAAATTTTTAAAAATCTCTAGGTACTTGTATATTCCTAGATTTGCTTTATATAATTGAGGAAATGTATGAACTTGTATTTTGGCGAGAATAAGAGCCATGACAGAATCCTGTAAGAGGAACTGCTTCCTGGCCCATAGGACTGCAGTATATAGATCCCTTTGTTACTTCTTCCCCTTTCTACATGTTTAAAAGTCACTTTAACCGTTCTCCTTTTCTGCAAATAATAAAGAAGCATCCTTAGGCGGTTTTAAATGTACTAAGTCTTAATCCTGATGCTGGGAAAGATTGAAGACAAGAGGAGAAGGGGGTGACAGAGGATGAGATGGTTAGATGGCCTCGCAGACTCAATGGACTTGAGTTTGAGCAAGCTCTGGGAGATGGTGAAGGACAGAATGGTGAAGCCTGGCATGCTGTGGTCCATGGGGTCGCAAAGAGTTGGACATGACTTAGCGATTGAACAACAACAAAATTAGCAAGTGTTTGAAATTAATAATACTTTTCCTTTGTTCAGGGTTAAGTGCTGTCCTCTCACAAGAACCATAATCTTTACAGTTTAAGACTTGGGTGAGGAAGGCAAATCATACTCCATAGTGACTAGCTACCCTGTGGTTTTCTTAGGACACTATGTTATTAGGGAAAAGATCACCACAGAGAATATGGTATTGAATTTGAGTTGCCTGGAACTGGTTAGAAATACAATGTCTCTGATTCCAGTATTCTCTAAGTTTGTCAGCTTTTCATTATTTTCATAGGAAGAGTTCTAACTTTTTATCCTGAGATGAGCCTGTCTCCAAATCTGGCTTCAGTTTTTCCCCGTATTCAGTTGCTGAGCAGACTTTGCTGTATGATATCACTATTGGCTGTAGGTTAAAAGTTACTCTATAACTTATATGTCAGACTTCAAACCACCAAGTATACATGGTTTTGTTCAGCTAGACTTTAAAATGAAATCTAATTCAAGTTTTTGGCTAAAAGTACTTTGCACATTTACCAAAGTGACACATAAACTGAAGAAATACGGTGCATCTAAATACTAGGTGTGATTGAGTCTGGGACTGCAGAGAGGTAGCGGCCTAACTGGGGAAGGCAGTGGCACCCCACTCCAGTACTCTTGCCTGGAGAATCCCATGGATGGAGGAGCCTAGTGGGCTACAGTCCGTGGGGTCGCAAAAAGTTAGATATGCATCTATTTTTCCTCCCTGTTATGTTGCCCTCTGTGTTGATGTATGGCAAAACCAATACAGTACAGTATTGTAAAGTAAAATTAAAAAAAAAAAAAAGTTAGATATGACTGAAGTGACTTAGCCAGCCAGGAGATCTAAGATTAGTTCTTTTCCCATATGTATAATTTATTCATGTTTTTCAAAAAAGAATCTGTGCAAAGTAATTGGTTCTCTTTTCTTCTAATCCCTATAGAGTTTCACCCTTTGTTTAAAAAAATGACATAGAGTCTATCAATAGTGCAGAGTTTTGAGGGCATGGAAAATTCTGTTGATTTTCTTTAGTTTTGGCTTTCTTGTGAGTTACATATAGAGAGACGAATAAGGAGCATTGCAATGGCTTTATAATGTATCACTTGGCTACCTTTCCCCTCAGACCTGACTTGTCATAGTGAAGGGAAAGCAGTTGAAATCAGAAAGGTACATTCTTTGCTAACTTTCTTCTCTACCTTGAATAAGTCAGTCACTATGTCACTTTCGAAGATAAAAGGCGATAATGTGGTAACTTCTGCTGCTTCTGGTCTTGTGAGAGGGCATCAGTGAGAAACTAGGGCAGATGAAAAAACTGTCAGAGTTTAAGTTGGTTACTTTGATATTTTCTTTAGACTATAAATCTTACTTTAATGTGAAACAAGGACCAGTGGCTGGTTTGTTTAAAATAGCTTTTCAAACACCATTTTCAGTACTGAGCTGTGCAAAACATAAATAATAGAGGGATGGTAAAGCGTCTGCCTGCAATGTGGGAGACCTGGGTTTGATCCCTGGGTTGGGAAGATCTCCTGGAGAAGGCAATGGCAACCCACTCCAGTACTCTTGCCTGGAAAATGCCATGGACGGAGGAGCCTGGTAGGCCACAGTCCATGGGGTCACAAAGAGTCGGACACGACTGAGTGACTTCACTTTCACTTTCACTTTCACTCAGCTTTACTTTGTAATAACTGAGGGTCTGGCCTAATATTAAGGTAGTATAAAATAACTTTGAAACTTTTGAATTTGTAAAATATACATGTAATTATTATATGTTGCTTCTAGGCAGTTTGCCTAGAAGTTTAATGTCTTATTTTCTCCAGATTTGACCTGTTCTGTCATTTCAGTAAACATTTGAAACTTATATTATAAGGTATATTCTACAGATGGTTTTTGGCTCAGATGGTAAAGTGTCTACCTACAGTGCAGGAGACCCAGGTTTGATCCCTGGGTTGGGAAGATCCTCCGGAGAAGGAAATGGCAACCCACTCCAGTACTCTTGCCTGTAAAATCCCAGGGACAGAGGACTATGGTAGGCTACAGTCCATGGAGTCACAAGAGAGTCAGACACAACTGAGCGACTTCACTTTCAGTTCACGGATGGTTTTTAACTGAGTTATAGCTAGTGTAGCGTGAAGTGTGAGTGTGTGCCATGCATCTAGACTTCATGGTGTCTGTGTGTTGCGAACATAAACTGGCATTGATGTCTTATGTTACCAGCCAATTTATCACAACCCATGAGCTCTGAGAAGCTAATATTGGGGAATCATAGATACTCTGTATGCCTTATGTGGCTTTCTGTCTGAACCCTTTTGGGCTTCCCTGTTGGCTCAGTGGTAAAGAATCCCCCTGCCAATACGGGAGACGTGAGTTTGATCCCTAGGTCGGGAAGATCCCCTGGAGAAGGAAATGGCAACCCATTCCAGCATTCTTGCCTGAGAAATCCCATGGACAGAAGGAGCCTGGCGGGCCACAGTTCATAGGGTCATCAAAGAGTCAGACACAACTTAGTGACTAAACAACAGCAACTCAACCCTTTTATTGGAATTCTCAATAAAGCAGCATTACTTACTTTAATTTTCCTTCCCCCCTTTTTTAGTATAATGGGAATTTTAAAATGAGAGATAAATGGAAATAAGATAGTTGGGAACAAAGATGAGTACAAAAGTGAAGACGCTTTCAGAATAATCTGGCTGTTTGCTGATACCACCTGTGTTTGGTTGGTAAAGGTAGCAGTTTCTTAACGTGTTTTGCTGTTGAGCTTTATCAAACATTTGCTGTGTAGCAAGTATTAATCTAAGCACTTTATATATTGAACTATAAGGTAAGTATTATTTTCTCCATTTTACAGATGAGGAAACTGAAGTCATAGCTAACATTCGGCAGACTTAGAATTCAGTTTGTATTTGAAGCCCTTGTGTTAATCATTAGTAGAACAACAGCCATTTATGCAGAGAAAAAGATCCAATAATGTTACCCATTTCCCTAAAGCTTAAGATTGGATGTTAAAGGAGAAAATATGTATTTTATGGATTGATGGGATTGATGGGAATATAACAGAAGAGATTGCATAGAAACTTATAGACATTTAAGAATGATTAGAGGATGCCTTTTTCAAGTGAGAGGATACTAAAGAGTTGTTCACACACAAACTTATTCTATTAAATATTGATTTATTGACTTCAGCAATTTAATATTGTATTAGTTATCAATTGCTGTGTAGCAAACCACCCCAAAACTTAAGAGCTTAAAACAACAGCAGTCATTTACTTTGCTGAAACACCAGCAGTTTGGGAAGTGCTCACTAGAGACAGCAGTTGTTTGCTCCATGGAGAGTCAGCAGGGTTGACTCAGGGTGGAGGACCTGCTTGGAGATGCCTCACTCATCATAGCCAGCAGGTTGGTGCTGGCCTCAACTGAGATTGAGCCAAGGCTGTTGGCTAGGGGTCTCCTTTCTTTAGTTGGACCACTCCGCAAGCTGCTTGGCCTTTCTCAGAGTCTGGTGACTAGATTCCAAGAATGAACACTGCCTGTTAGAAGAGTGCTTGCTTTATAATTGTTCATTGAATGGATGAAAGAATATCAGCTTGTTTTCTTGCTCTTGCCGGCTTGCTTGGCAAACTGCCACTGTAAAGTATGTGTTTCTTCTCAAGGTTTGGTAATCCGTGGTTCTGAGAACTACTATTTAGAGGGTTTTTTTTTTTTTTAATCTTGACTATTGATCTATTGCTTCAAATTTCTGTTTCTAGTAAATTGCCCTCAGTTACTACAAGTCTGCAAAAATCATCTGTGAACCATTCAATAAACAGAGAAAAATAGCTTTTTCAAAATTTGGAGAACTCCCTTGAGAACTCCCTGTCTTTAGCCTCAGTTTCAATGAAAATTAACATAATTTCCTGTTCCTGCATCTGGAGATGGTATAATAATGAGTTCACCACCTGCTATTCTTGAGTTGTGCCTTAGTTTTCTCTAAAATAAAGATCTGGATTTTTTCTCCTGGCAGGAGGCAGAATGTTACATAAAATAACATTTGTTACTTAAGGAAAAAAAAGGAAATGCCTCCTGTGGCTTAGGCATTGTCTTAGAGCAAAATATACATACAGGGCCATACAGATAGTAAACATAATAAGTAAAATGATTTAAAAAAAGGGATAAAATATAGTAGGGTAAACAGTTTTACAAGTGTGAGGGTAGTTATTGGAATTGTAGTTTTAAATAGCTGTCATTGTAAAGTAGACATTTGAACCAAGGCTTAAAAGTGGTGGTTATCCATATGGATGTCTGGGGAAAGAGCACTCCAGGCAGAGGGAACAAGGGTGTTAGGGTGGGCGTGTGCCTTGCATGTTCCAGGAAAAGCAAGGGGGTCGGTGTGGTTGGACTAAAGCGAACAAGGGGGAGAGTAGTAGGAGATGGGGCCAGAGAGGTAAGGTACAGGGAGGGAATAAGCTTAGTGAGGCCTTGGTCATTTTAAAGATCTGGGCTCTTACCATGATAAAATGGGGAGCCATCTGAAGGTTTTGAGCAGTGGAGTGACATAGTCATCTGACCTAGATTTTAAAACAATCACTCCAGATGCTATGTTGAGAATAGCCTGAACCTTGGCAGGCAGGAAGACAAGCTGTGCCACTAACTGCTGTGTCATCTTTGGGACACAAAGCACTTTCTGATTTATAAAGCATGTTCTCATCCATCATATCATTTGAATCTTTGAAAACCACTGTGAAAGATTTATTTTTCTAGAGAGGAATTGGAGGCTCAGAGAAGTTAACCAACTTTCCCAGAATGACTCAGGGAGTCTCAGAGCCACACGTTGAATCCATATCTCTTGATTCCAAATTTTGTGTTCTTTCCACTATTCCACATTAAAACCTAAGGATCGTCATGCTCTTTCCAGACGAAAGTGATTTCAGCTTTTCATATGCAGTGTTCAGGGAGAGCAGTAGCAGCAAATGGGTTTCTTTTGGGGATGGGAACCAGTAAGATTCTTACGTGCTGAAATGGCTTGACTTTAAAATTGACCAGCTGATACTGTAAGGAAACAGGTTTGTGAAGGGTAGAATAGATTTGGAGATGTACCATTTTTTGTTGAGCTCTTTGGTATGAAAATTGGGTATCTGAAATCATATCTTAATAATTAAGTTGGCTTCATAAATGAAACAGTTGTTAGCTTTTAGAATTTCATAAATGAAAAAATAAAGTAACAATTCTTATAATACTTTTTCCAGACTTTTGGGAAAATTGAAGTTATTTATGTTGTATTAATCTGTGCTTTTCAGGCCCGTTGACCCCCAGCATGAGTAACGTTTGTTGGTGTAATGGTTATTCTGAGACTTAAAACTTATAACTTTTGCAGGGTAGCTTGTTTTTGGTCACAGAGACATAAAGAATATTTATTAGTTTATTTGAAAACACTGAATAGAATGTGATTTAAGCTACTTCTGAAAAGAGTGATTAGATTGCCTTATTTATATCATGAACTATAACAGTTAATCATTATACTAACTCTTACTGTGACTGAGTCATCTCCTTGTGTTTTGGGAAATTGTTTTCCAAAATTAACAGAAAGAGACACTGAATGATGCAAAAGCACTCATGCCAAGAATCTGAAAGTTCATATCAACAATAATTTTCTCGTACTCTTTTGTACATTTGGCTATTATGACTGTCAAATTCCTTCCTTCATATTTGTGTTGTCAAAGTTGTATGAAGACAGTCTTGAATTCTGCCAGTAAAATAAAGCTCCTTCATGTATTTCACATATTAATAAAAACAAGGGAAATGTAAATTTGCAGTTATTTAGATGGTTAAAGTTTCTGTAAGTCATTTCATAGTTTGAAGCATATATAGTTGTCTTGAGCTGAATTGGACAGTCAGCATCTCTGTTATTTAGCTTAAGAGAAATTTCATTTTAAGACTTCAAAAAAATTTACAAGGACTTGGGGCCGAAGGACAACAACTACCAAAAATAAACAAGTGACAAACTTTAAAAGCTTCTTTACAGAATTTCCTGATATATTGCCTTCAATATACATTCAGGCCAAATGGATAGATAATAAAATTGGGATTCATAGACTGTTTGGATGCTTTTTTATTTCTTTTTCTTCTAGTCATTTTTTAAAAATTTATTTATTTTAATTGGAGGCTAATTGCTTTACAGTATTGTGGTGGTTTTGCCATACATTGACATGAATCAGCCATGGGTGTACATGTGTCCACCCATCCTGAACCCCCCTCCCACCCCCCTCCCTGTACCATCCCTCTGGGTCATCCCAGTGCACCAGCCC
>SJYX01018130.1:0-10812 GCA_006410675.1 Oreotragus oreotragus
GATGAGATGGCTGAATGGCATCACCGACTTGATGGACGTGAGTTTGAGTGAACTCCGGGAGTTGGTGATAGACAGAGAGGCCTGGAGTGCTGCGACTCATGGGGTTGCAAAGAGTCGGACATGACTGAGCGACTGAACTGAACTGTACTAATGCTTATATAATAACAATATATCTTGCTTGAGGACATGTTTCGCCTTCTTAACAGGAAACTTCTGACTAATCTCTTTAAGACTTATGTTGTAAGAGTGGGTCTGGAAAGACCTTTCTCTTGTTAGTTTTAAGATGTGTGTTGTGGGAATGGGCCTGGTAAAAGTATATAAGGCCTTGATAAGACTCATCAGGAGACCAGCTGAGATCTGTTCAAAGAAATGCACATACCCTGATCCTTACCTGACTTCCCTGGTGTCTCAGATGGTAAAGGGTCTGCCTACAATGTGGGAGACCTGGCTTCAATCCCTGGGTCGGGAAGATCTCCTGGAGAAGGAGATAGCAACCCACTCTAGTACTCTTGCTTGGAAAATCGCATGGACAGAGGAGCCTGGTAGGCTGCAGTCCATGGGGTCACAAGAGTCATGACTGAGCAACTTCACTTCTTCTTCTCCTTATCAGCAACCCTCCCTGAACTATTGCTATAAAACTCCTCACCAAATCCCCTGAGGTGGGGACACACAGTTTTGAGTGCATTAGCCCACTGTGTCCCCTTTGCCTGGCAAAGCAATAGCTATTTTCTACTTCACCCCAAACTCTGTTTCCAAGATTAAATTTGGCACCAGTGCACAGAGGCCAAGTTTCAGCAAATTTCAGAGCTCCTTGGAAAAATGGCTGATACTAGGACTGAAACAAGAAAGATTTAAGACAAGCCTGGGTATCTTTTTAGTGCTAGAAAGTAAGAAAGTGCTAAAAAAAAAAAAAAAAATGATGGGCTTGTCAAAGGACACAGGAGTCAACTGAAAGAGTTCCCAATAGCCAAAGCTGGGAAAATTTGAGAAACAAAATAATGTATTGCTGGAATATAACTTGAAGTATAAAATATTCATGAGTCCATACTGACATAAATAAATGATTGAATAAACTAATAAGTAGAGGAGAAGGGACAAATCTATGGAGAAGAATTCTAAATAATTTATGTAGGTACTCTGCCCCCAAGGAAGTTAAGCATACTCCCCACTCCTTGCCTTTGAGCTGTAAATAATGACTTCTTTCCAAAAAGCACTGTGTGGAAAGGGGAAAAAAGAGGAACTTTACAGTGGAGAAACCTGGCAAGCACCACCTCTGGCACATGATCAAGGTCAGCATCAACATTGACAAACTAGTCACACTGATAGCATGTACATTCGATATGATGTGATGAAAATAGGGCTTTACCTCCACCTCAAAACACATAACCTCAGGCTAATAACCATGAGGAGAATGTCTAGACAGAGGGACAGGCTACAAATACTTGACCAGTCCTCTTCAAAACCATCAAGGTTTCAAATCAAGACCAAGGAAAATCTGAGATATTGTCAGAGTCTATGTTACAGGCAATCCTAAAGAAAATCAGTCCTAAATATTCATTGGAAGGACTGATGCAGAAGCCCAAATTCCAATACTTTGGCCACCTGATGCAAAGAACTGACTCACTGGAAAAGACCCTGATGCTGGGAAAGATTGAAGGTGGGAGGAGAAGGGGATGCCAGAGGATGAGAAGGCTGGATGGCATCACTGACTCGATGGACATGAGTTTGCGTAAGCTCTGTGAGTTGGTGATGGACAAGGAAGCATGGAGTGCTGCAGTCTATGGGGTAGCAAAGAGTCAGACATGACTGAGTGACTGAACTGACTGATGTCACAGGACGAAGACTTAAGGACTGAACGTAATCTTGAGCAGGACCCTATGGGGCTCCTGGGCACAGAAATCTTTCTGTGTCCCCCATTTCTTGCTGGTGGAGAACAGACTCCAGCCTCCATGACTTTCCTTGAGTCCAAATGGTAGATTTGGACAGTTGCTAATCAGGAAAAGGAGGGGATGCGGAGACAAAGAAGGAGCAGCCAAGAAACAATAGGGTAGACTTGGGGCAGGGTCCTGGCTCTGCCTCAAGGGATACAGACTACAGAATCTTTGAGCTCTTCTTCAGAAATAAAACCTCCCAACAAATGGAGGATGTTATCTTTCTTCATTCCAGGGAAGACCACCTGAGGTCAGATTAAAGGAACCAGAAAAGTTCATCAGAAGGCCTACCTGAGACCACATTAAGAGTGCAGGCCCTGCACACATCCTAATCCTTATCAGCACCCCTACCCTTGAACCAGTAGGGACACACAGTTTTGAGAGTCACGTGCCTGCTGTGTCTCCCTTTGCCTGGCAAAGCAATGAAGCTATTCTTTTCTAGTTCACCCAAAACTCTTGTCTCTGAGATTTGATTCCGCACCAGTACATACAGTCTGAGTTTTTGGCATCAAGGACTTCCTTTAAAAAGAAAAAAAAAAAGAAAGGATGAGCCACACACCATACATATGTAGCCCTAGGACGGTGCCCTCTCAGAGTTAACGAGAGTAAATAAACTGGCCCTCAGAGTGTCCTGGAGCACTTCCAGTGACAGAAGGTCTCCACGTGTCCCTTACAGGCTCCTCTTCTACTCTGCAGATTAACCAGCCTTGCAAGGCAATGTTGTGAATATCTAATCAGAAAGGGAGTAGAGGTCTACATTTAAATTAATTAGTTGTCCTTTGATTAAACAACTGGGAAATTTTTTAAATTCCTAATTTTTAAAATGCAGGAGCATCTTCTTTGAGTTATAAAGTGACAAAGAAACAAAAACTAAACTTTCAAACAGAACTGGGCCAGCCCAGGACCAATCACCACTCTCAGCCAAACACTGCATCTCCCAAACTCATGTACGTTTTGTGATGTGTGTGTGTGTGTGTTTTAAGCTATAGAAATTTTTTAGAAAGATATAAATTTGCTAAGAAATAATGGTCACCTTTAAAAATTCTGATTCATGTGTCCAATCAGTTAGCAGGTCATTGTTTTTTGGGTGTGTAGGGGTGAGTGAGGATATGTGTGCTTGAGTGCATTAATAGCTCTTTTCAAATTAGGAACTAGAAAATAAATCTCAAGGTGCAGTAGATAAAAATCTTAATTTATTAGGAGATAAAAGGTGAAACCCATGACATAAACTTCAGAGCTCTTCAGAGAGCACCAAGTCTCCCACTGAATCTGACACTTTCTCCTCTTCTCAGCCTGTGTCCAAGAAGCTACAGGACAACTGTATGTAGATTAATTTGAGGGCAGAATGAGAACTTGCTGCTGCTGCTGCTAAGTCGTCATGTCCAACTCTGTGCGACCCCATAGACGGCAGCCCACCAGGCTCCCCCATCCCTGGGATTCTCCAGGCAAGAACACTGGAGTGGGTTGCCACTTCCTTCTCCAATGCATGAAAGTGAAAACTGAAAGTGAAATCACTCAGTTGCTTCCGACTCTTAGCGACCCCATGGACTGCAGCCTACCAGGCTCCTCCATCCATGGGATTTTCCAGGCAAGAGTACTGGAGTGGGGTGCCATTATTAAAGGGCCAGTCACAGTGTTAATCACATTACATATATTTTCTCATTTAAGCCAATAATAATGCTAGGAGATGAGTGCCAGAATCATTCCAATTTTACAGAGGAAGAAACAAGTTTTAAAATTTTCCAAAGGCCCACAGCTAAAAATGGATGCAGAGTTCATGCTCTTGACCTCCCTTCACGTTTGTCCACTATAACAGCTGCTTCACAGCCCTGCACTTCATAACTATACTGAGAGGTGTAGGACCTGACAAAGAGAGTCTGAGGTAACCAGAGAGGAGCAAGAGAGCCACAAAGGAGTAGAAAGTCCAAAACCAGGTCACTCATCCTAAGATTACTGGAGAAGTGTGTCGCTGCCAAGGGGAAAGACAGAGTGGGCTGTCATGTGCCAGGTGCTGACATGTCAGCATCATCCAAGGTTATGAAGGGGGAAGTGAAGCCTTTCCTCAAGTCCCACACTTCCCACTGACTGCTCTGAAGGGGCTGAAGTCTGGAATTTTAAAAATAATAAAAATGAAACTATATACAAATCAACAGCAGATTCACAGAAAACAAACGTATGATTACCAAAGGGGAATGGGGCAGAAAGGGCTAAACCACCAACTTGGCATTGAACAGATACACACTACTACATATAGAACTGATAAACAACAAGGTCCTACTGCATAGCACAGGGAACCATATTCAATACCATGTAATGGCCTATAATGTAAAATAATCTGAAAAAAAATATATATATATATAACTAAATCACTTTGCTGTATACCTGAAACTAACACAATATTGCAAATTAATTACATTCAAATAAAAGAAATGAGCTTATATATACATAGATGAAGGTTTTGCATTAACTAATGTGAGACAATTTATCATCAGTTTTACACTTTCATGTAAGTATTTCACACAACTGTTCATATATAGAAGTAGGTACAAATGCAAGGATCTTTATTATACTAACATCCTTTATTTTCTTTAACCCTTTACAAGCTATATACAAAACAAAAACATAGCAATCATCGACAATATTAATTTAAATAGCCTATTTTAAGTCTTTTTTCAGCTTTAATGAAAGCTAAGAATTGGAACCACTTGATCTGTGATCAGTCACTACAGCCATTCACTTTCTCAACAAGCCCTAAGACTTTCATGTGCCCTCTTGGTTGCTCCCCAGATGCTTTTCCACCCCCAAGTCAACGCACATAGTAAGATTTAGGATAGATGAGACCCAGGCTTTTCATTAACAATGTGTACATGAGGAAGAGAGGAAAGAGAAGTTGGAAGAGAGAGCCTACAGACCATCGGTATATTTTCAGGATGATCAGTTTCAGGAAAGCAAACATGGAAACTGAGATTGTTCCTCTTACTGCTTGGAATGCCATTATGCCCAGGGAAATTTAGCTCAGGCTGAAAATACTTGGTCTTGAGACAGAGCAATGCTAACTGCAGATGGTTGAGAAGTACATGAGAGACAGATGCCTAGCTGAGGTGGCAATGAAGTTCAGAGTATATCTGTGGAACCATATATCATTCTAGACATTCCCAGAAATATTGGATGACAGACAAGTGCTGGGTTTCTTGCAGTCAATGGGATAGAATTCCAGTGTAGTTGACCATGTAAATGAAATAGTATGTTCTCAAATAGAAAACCTCAACAGTTTCAGCACTTTCTTAATCTATACTGTTATATGATCTCAATGAAACTACCAATAGGCTTTAAAATTAGACAAGTTGACTCTAACGTTCCTATGGGAGAAAGAAAAATCAAGAACAAACATGATTCTAAAGAGGAAACTAATGAGGAAGAAATGCTGTTGGAAATATTTAACCACAATATGAAGCTAGCCTAATTAAAGCAGTATGGTGCTAGTACATGAACAGCCATAGCAACACGACAGATCAGAAAGTTTAGAAATAGACCAAAAAAATGTTTTAACCATATAAGAATTATAATAAAGGGGAATTTTCAAATTGATGGAGAAAATATGGATTGTTCAATAAATGGTGTTGGGACATCTGGATGGTAAATCAGGAAGAAGGAAACACATGGGAATCAGTATCTCATAATAATAGGAATAATTCCAAATTGGTCAAATTTTTAAAACCAAAGCCATTACAGAACTAGGGAAAAAAAATGGAAGAACATTTTTTTATCCTCTCAAAGTTGGAAAGGCCTTTCTACAGGTGAACAAAAACCCTGAAGTCACAAAAGAAAATGCTGATAAAACTTAACATTGTGAAAATAAAAACGCATATATGGAAAAGCCATCATATATCAAAAGTCAAATGACAAACTGGGAATAAATATTTCCAAATATATTATATTCAAAAGTCTAATTTCTTTCATGCCTAAGAAACAAAAATGACAACCAAAGGAAAACAAGACTGAACAAAGGATATCAAAAGATAGTTCACAGAAAGGAAAACCAATTTTAAAAGTCAAAAGGTTTTCAACCNAACTGGGAATAAATATTTCCAAATATATTATATTCAAAAGTCTAATTTCTTTCACGCCTAAGAAACAAAAATGACAACCAAAGGAAAACAAGACTGAACAAAGGATATCAAAAGATAGTTCACAGAAAGGAAAACCAATTTTAAAAGTCAAAAGGTTTTCAACCTCAGCCCCATAAGAAAAAATGCTAACCAAAACTACAAGTTCTTCAGTTTCACCAGTCGCATAGCAAGGAGGGAAAAGCTTATGAAGTCACTATTGGGCTCTGCCAGGTTTTGAGTTGTATGCTGACTCCATTCCCTCTAGTCTAAACTCTGTGATGCTAATGCTAAAGCTGGGGCTGGTTTCTTCATTTCTACTTTGCAGCCTATGGCCTGCCCAGGTTCTGCCTATAGGAGATGCCAGACTGGAAGACAGAAGCTAAAAGAGGAAGAAGGAACTAGCTCCATCCCTCTGCTTCCTGTTCTGGATCCATAGTACCCTAGCAATTGTTTTCACCTGTAGCATCAGTACTTCACCACTGCAGCAGCTGAATCCAGTTTGTAGTTTTTCCAATAATTGAAGACTCAGCCTGACCTTTCCCCCCTCAGTGAACCATCAATAACCAATTACTGCTCCCTCCTGGGAAGTCTAGTCCAGTCCCACTGGGTCCCTCCTTCAAGCTCACAGCACCAACAGAACAAAATCCTCCTCAAAAGAGGTCCGTATTTCAATACTGTGAGGTCCCTCCTCTAAGCTGAAATACTGAGTGTTAGAGAAAAGAAAACGTGACAGTAATAACATAGGAAAGCAGGAATGCCTACACAAGAAATGGGTTCTCCAGACTTTTGGACTCTGTGGGAGAGGGAGAAGGTGGGGTGATTTGGGAGAATGGCTCTGAAACATGTACACTATCATGTAAGAACGAATCACTAGTCTAGGTTTGATAAAGGATACAGGATGCTTGGGGCTGGTGCACTGGGATGACCCAGACAGATGATATGGGGAGGGTGGTGGGAGGGGTGTTCAGGGTTGGGAACTCATGTACACCTGTGGTGGATTCATGTCAATGTATGGCAAAACCAATACAGTACTGTAAAGTAAAAAATAAATAAATAAATTTTTAAAAAAAATGGGTTCTCCCAGTATGATCTGTTCAAAGGACTAACATGCCAGTTTTAACACACATATGTTGTGAAGAGGGTCTTTTGAGCACTTCTGAGCCAAACTAGAAGCTAAAGCTCCAATCTGCCTTTGATGACAGGATTTGCAACAGCCCAGGCTGAGGTTTGACCCTGTGCTTTCTATTGCACACTATTTCTGAAAGATACTCTTCTAAGAAAAAGAGCTTCATGCAAGGTACTTCTGGAACGTCAATCTAGTCCCCACTGGGGTCACCTCACTGGGCCCCTTCCAGGGGCAAAATCAGTGGCAGAGCCTGCATGAGGCTGCCAGAAGTACTGAGAAGTCCTGCAGCACAGAAACCTGTTTCTTTTTATTCACACTGCCTTTTATTGATATTAGAAATCCCTGTCCCCAGCCCCATCTTTTCCCCTTGAATAAGCTCTGCCTTTATCCTAAAGCAGTTTTATGGGAAGTGCTTCTGAAAATGCTGTCTTAACAATGGGTCACTTGGTCTAAGAGAGGAGATAGTCTTTTACTAACGCACAGACCACTGTCTGAATTATCCGATTTACTTAAAAGCAAATGTTACAGACAAAAATCAGGAAGACGATGCTTCTGTGGGGATGGTAAATATATCCTGTGCCTGCCTGCATGCTAAGCTGCTTCAGTCATGTCCCACTCTTCTCAACCCTATGGACTGTGGCCTGCCAGGCTCCTCTGTCCATGGGATTCTCCAGGTAAAACTGGAGTTGGTTGTCATGCCCTCCTCCAGGGGATCTTCCTGACCCAGGGATCAAACTCATGTCTCTGGCATTGGCAATTTTTTTTAACCACTACCTGGAAAACCCAAATATATCCTGTAGGCAGGTACATATGCAGAGAGAAAAGTTAGGCTTCCTATAGCAGCAATTCAGGAAGGAGAAACATGGGGGAAAGGACATGATAGACGAAATCCACCAAAGTGACCCGAAACTTCCGCCTTCCAGAAGAAAAGCGACCTGGGCCTTTGTGATTAATTTACAGGCAGTGCATCTGTGTTAAGAACCAAAACTAAAACAACAACAAAACCCACAAACAAAAGGCAGAAGCAAAAGACTCAGAGATGCGTGGGGGTTTTATTTGGTTTGGGGCTTTCTTTTCCCTGGCCCTGCCATGCCACATGTGGGACCCTAGTTCTCCAACCAGAGTTCCACCCAGTGCTTCCTGTAGTAGAAGGGCAAAGTCTTACCCATTGGACTACCAGGGAAGTCCCCAGAAATTTGTGTTTTTAATAAAGAGATATATAATCTTCAACACAGATTCAACCATTGAAGACATGTGCCAAGAAAGTATAAAACATAAAATGATGACTTCACATTTCAAAAGTTCCTGTACAATTGGGTTTTACCAACCTGAGCAGCACAATTTCATCTGTAGAGGAGAAGAACATCTTACATTACCTCCCAAAGTCGAATGGTTATTATTCTGACTTATAGCTAGGGAGGAGAAAGGTCTATTTATTGCACATTCTTTTTAGGCATAGCTCAAATAAGATACATGAGAGTGATGTGAAAGTTGCTCTGCTGCTGCTGCTGCTGCTGCTGCTGCTGCTACTAAGTCTCTTCAGTCGTGTCTGAATCTGTGCGACCCCACAGATGGCAGCCCACCAGGCTCTGACGTCCCTGGGATTTTCCAGGCAAGAACACTGGAGTGGGTTGCCATTTCCTTCTCCAATACATGAAAGTGAAAAGTGAAAGTGAAGTCTCTCAGTCGTGTCCAGCTCTTAGCGACCCCATGGACTGCAGCCTACCGGGCTCCTCCATCCATGGGAGTTTCCAGGCAAGAGTATTGGAGTGGGGTGCCATTGCCTTCTCCAGAAAGTTGCTCAGTTGTGTCCAACTCTTTGTGACTCCATGAACTGTAACCTGGAATTCTCCAGGCAAGAATACTGGAATGGGTAAAGTCCCCTTCTCCAGGGGATCTTCCCAATCCAGGGATCGAACCCAGGTTTCCCACATTGCAAGTGGATTCTTTAACATCTGAGCCACCAGAAAGCCCAAGAATACTGGAGTGGGTAACCTATCTCTTCTCCAGGAGATCTTCCTGACCCAGGGATCAAACCAGGGTCTCTTGTATTGCAGGCAGATTCTCTACCAGCTGAGCTACCAGGGAAGCCCCAAAGTCATACACAAATCCACAGAAATAATTTCTAAATATGTACGTCTCTCTTATCCAGTTTATAATGACCAGAATCATTATTATTTTTTTAAAGTATCAGTCAGTCCAATCTGACAACTCAGTTTGAGCTGGGTCTCTGAATAGGAGTTAGGTCTAATTTGGTGATAAAGAATGCAGAAAACATTTCACTAGAAAAATAAATCAAAGTAAAATCTAAGAGCTGACGACAAGTACAGAAGGGATGTATGGAGTAGACTAACGAGATGAATATTCATTTTATTGTTAAGTGTTTATTTTGGAGAGCAGTGGCAAGTAACACTTGGTGGATAAGTGGAATCAACTATGAAAGGTCTCTGAAACAGATCCCACAGGTCAAAGGGAGGAGACAGCATTTCCTCTGCAAAGTAGTAGCATCATTGAGTTCTGCCTAACAAAAGATCAACCTGAAATTGATCTGCCTGTTGAGGGGAAGTGGTGAAGAGACATGAGGAAGGAGATGAACAGAAATGCTCCTCCGATGATTCAGACAGGAAGTAATTAAATCCTGCGCAATAGTGGCAGCAATGAGAATGGACAGGATAGAAAGCGAAATTCTGAAACAATCTCAATAGCATGCAGAAGGTGGTACTTCTTGTGCCTGGGCTTAGTTCCAAAGTGTTGACTTGAACATGGGTTAGGAGAATTACAATGTTATTATAAGGTCATAAATTTGGCTTTAGACATATTAAACTTGAAGCGATAAGAGGATTTCTCGGACGAAATGCCTTGAAATCTTAGTGGGATCAGACTTAGGTCAGGACAATCCTGGGCTGGATTTGGCCACCACCAAAACAGAGGGGACTGTGGACTTTCATTGAGGGTTAACAGTCCTGAAAGTACAGCCCCAGGAATTGAGGGCACTGACCAATGTTTTCAGCTCCCTGGCAGAAATCTCTTAGTGGCAGCATGGATAAGCTGGATTACAAAACTGTGATCTGCTCAGGGGGTAACTTTGAAGAAAACAGGGGAGTGAGAGGGGGCTTCTATCTGTAGCGTACCATCCCATTTCAGAAATGAAGCACGAGCCACACCCTACCAGAGAACGTGTCTGCCTCCTCCAGTGCTGGAGGAATCGTTTCCTTGGGTCATCTGTCTTTACTGGCGCTCTTCCCTGAATGCTCTCTCTGCACACCCTTTGGGAGATGAGGTTCCTCCCTATAGTTAACCCAGCCAAGGAACCCTCATTAGGCAGGTGGGCTCTAACTTGGAGAAAAATCTAACTTGCTTGCAAAAAGCATTCCAAGCAGGTAAAAACATCATGAACATAATCCAAGGGTTGAGGATAAGTATAGCATGGACATGAAGAAGCTATACTGAGGTGAGCATTCTTTTTGGAGAGCAGTGGGAAGTAGCACTGGGTGGATGAGTGGAATTCGGCTACAGAGGTTCTCTGAACCTGGCACCACAGGTCACAGGAGGGGACAGCAGCTCCTCAACAAGGGAAGGTAACCCAGCATGACCCTACGGGGCCTTCCGAGGACAGACAGACAGCCTCAATCCTCCACGTCCTCCA
>SJYX01018131.1:3121-34253 GCA_006410675.1 Oreotragus oreotragus
TTTAAATTTATTCTGAAAGCTGAAATCTTATCATTGGCCACAACTACTATTCCATTGTTTTTCTTGAAGTGACAAACTCACTTTGTTCAAGAAAATATTTCCCAAATCTCAATCTGAATAGCCATAGATTGTCAGTCTTTTTTTATTTTAAGTAAAAAATAGTGTTTCACAGTAAAAAAGTTAGCTCAGCTCCTAATTCAAATAATCATACAGGTGCTTTTCCTCAAGTCATCAAGTTTAGTGTGTTACCAAAATGCTTGGTGTATCTCTACCATTTATCACACAGAATGTTAAAAAGACATGCATTCACAAGTCAAGTGTTAATATAATTCATATTTTTTATGGCTTCAAGAACATTCTAAAGTGGAATGGACACGTTCTGTTTTTGTTAGTTCTTATTGCCAGCGCCAGGAGGTGAAGAACACAAGGGCTCCTGATACAGCTTGGAGCCCCTGCTCTAGTTCATGCTAAGGCACGAGAAGTTTTATCTACCATTGCTTCCAGTGTCAACACTGTGCATGCGTGTGTGCTAAGTCACTCAGTCATTTTCGACACTCTGTGACCCCCATGGACTGTAGCCCGCCAGGCTCCTCTGTCCATGGGATTCTCCAGGCAAGAATACTGGAGTAGGTTACCGTTTCCTCCTCTAGTCAATACCGTGAAAAAGTCAAATAACATCTTAGTATAATTATGAAACTAGTCTGGCCTCATATATTCCCTGGTAGTGTCTCAGGGACCTCTAGTTTTGAGAAACAGTTTCGATTATGAATCATGGGGAGTTTACAGTGAAGATTGCCACTTCCTTTTTTATCCTTTGGTCCCTGAACCCAGGTATCATTTCTATGTGAAAAATAGTATCATATGTGGGTGATGAATTCAGAACACACACCACATGCGAGAGCATCTCATACCTTGGGAGGCACTTTCTCACAACAAAGGCTGCAACTGAGTCTTCAATAAGCTGTTCTAGCACGAAGCCAATAAACAAACTCTGGGATTAGTAACGGTGTGTAAATGGCCCTAATTCCCTTTTGGAGATAGTAGAGAGGAGATTTACATTACTAAATGGTGATGCTGTAGGCATCTTCTTTCTTCTGCCTATCATAAGCATCTCTTTTATTTGAGAGGCTTTGGTTTTAGAAACTGAACTAGAGGAAACTGAACTAGAGAAATTGGGTGAGNTAGTAACGGTGTGTAAATGGCCCTAATTCCCTTTTGGAGATAGTAGAGAGGAGATTTACATTACTAAATGGTGATGCTGTAGGCATCTTCTTTCTTCTGCCTATCATAAGCATCTCTTTTATTTGAGAGGCCTTGGTTTTAGAAACTGAACTAGAGGAAACTGAACTAGAGAAATTGGGTGAGAGGCCAAGACTTTCCAGTGTGAACATGAAAGTCAATTCTTCTTGTAAGGTTTAGAAATTTTTTTTTTTTTAATTCTATAGATGTTATTGGATTGCTCATCTTAAATTTTAGTCCCAAGAATCCAAGAAGGTTTAGAAATTACTCCTTTCTACAAAAATTGAGAAATGTACTGTTGAAGGGCATACTGCTGCTGCTGCTGCTGCTAAGTCACTTCAGTCGTGTCTGACTCTGTGCGACCCCATAGACAGCAGCCCACCAGGTTCCCCCGTCCCTGGGATTCTCCAGGCAAGAACACTGGAGTGGGTTGCCATTTCCTTCTCCAATGCATGAAAGTGAAAAGTGAAAGTGAAGTCGCTCAGTTGTGTCCGACCCTCAGCGACCCCATGGACTGTAGCCTACCAGGCTCCTCTGTCCATGGGATTTTCCAGGCAAGAGTACTGGAGTGGGGTGCCATTGCCTTCTCTGGAAGGGCATACTAGCATTCTGTAATAGTGGTTTTCACTAGGTTAGAACTGAAGATGGGAGAGGCCACCATTGAAAGAGCTTCCTGTTCAATGAGGGTCACAGGATGCAGTTGCACCACTTAATCTTGGTGGCCATAATTAAATGATAACTAGATGGTTACCAGGAGGTTTTGAGTACAGTAAACTTTGAGAATAACTACTCATTCTTTGGTTTGCTTCAGAATGTCTCTCTCATCATCAATATATCACTAAAAGCTTTTTCCTTTTCTTCACACTCCTCAAATTCTTTTACAGTATTTCAGTTTGTTAGAAATGTTACAATTCAAATGTGTAAAGAAATTTTCTCCTTAATATTTCAGAAGAGTAGACAAGGATATACTTTATCTAATGAGATTTATATATGAAAAATTATATAGCAGTCTGTAGGAAAAAACAGACCTCTCCAAATTTATTTCTTCAACAAAATGGCGAAATTCAGATTACTTCAAATATAACCTAAAGTGTGAGATAATTTGAGGTGTGAACATGAGGTATGAAATCAGACTTTTTTTCTCATCATGTAAGCGTCAGTTTCCTAAAGTCAAATTGGAGGTCACCAAACATTTTTTCTGTAAAGGGCCAGATAATAAACATTNAGCGACCCCATGGACTGCAGCCTACCAGGCTCCTCTGTCCATGGGATTTTCCAGGCAAGAGTACTGGAGTGGGGTGCCATTGCCTTCTCTGGCTAGTGTGTGAGATGAGTACAATTGTGCGGTAGTTTGAGCTTTCTTTGACATTGCCTTTCTTAGGGACTGGAATGAAAATTGACCTTTTCCAGTCCTGTGGCCACTGCTGAGTTTTCCAAATTTGGTGTCATATTGAATGCAGCACTTTCACAGCATATTTCACATAACTTAAACTTCAGTAACTATATCTAAAGAAAATTCTCACCAAAAAAGTCATAATTATTAACTATTAAATAAATTAGTATGAAAATTTCTTAACAAATTGCAGGTAAAAAGGTGACTGGGATGGCCTTAGACATGTTAGAGATTTATGTTTTCCCATTAATTTGTTTTTTAGATTTCTTTCTCTTCCGTAAAAATAGACTTAGAAAGCCCAGTTGTTATGACTTAATAGTATATTTTACCTATGCTATTTCACTTTTGACCTATACCATTTCATTTATTCATTTAATTAACTACTCATTGGCTTGGTTATTTCTGATAGTGCTTAACATTTTATACCTTCATGTCTTATTTTCTTACATTCTCATTTCCTCCATCATCTTGCGTAAAATCCTTATAGTTAATTAGTTGATGATTGGGCATTTTATGGGCTTCCCTGGTGGCTCAAAGAGTAAAGAATCTGCCTGCAATGCAGGAGACAAGGTTCAGTCCTTGGGTTGAGAAGATCCCCTGGAGAAGGGAATGGAAATCTAGGCATTATATGTTCACAAGTATGTTAAGCTCAGTGGATTTCACTGCATAGAAATTAATTTATGTTATTAAGTAAATATATGAGGTTTACCAATAAATAAAGATGTGAGGAAATGAGTAAATTAAAGTATTTTGCCAAATTTTTAGGATAATGTNAGGGAATGGAAATCTAGGCATTTTATGTTCATAAGTATGTTAAGCTCAGTGGATTTCACTGCATAGAAATTAATATATGTTATTAAGTAAATATATGAGGTTTACCAATAAATAAAGATGTGAGGAAATGAGTAAATTAAAGTATTTTGCTAAATTTTTAGGATAATGTAGTCAAACTACTTTTTTTATTTACTTATTGGCACTAACACTAAAAGCATAGAGATAGTGGAAAATGTGATTACATAGTTTTCTCTATCTTTTGAGTAGAGATTGTGTTTCATACATGTACGAAAATAATTTAGGTGAGTTTACGCAATTTAAAAATTAGGACTGTTCATACAGTCCCTAAATAATCTGAAGATAATATCAGAAGATTCCTGAGAAGTGCAGGAGTAGGAGATTCACTAATCTTCTTACAAGTATGATTTCAAATCACATAAATACTGTTGAAACATTTGAAACTTGATTAGTCTATTTTGTATAGTTATAAGATTATATAAGTAAATGTGGGATTTACAGTTTTATTTAAATATCATTTCCTCACAAGGCTTAAACTTTAAAAAAAAGTATAAAATGGACAACTAATACCTTAATCTTTCTCTTTGTTTCATATTAGCACAGTGTCATAAATGAACCACCACGGCACTTGACCATTTTGATGAATGACCACTTGATCATTTTGCAAGTTAACTTGGGAAATTTTTATCTATCATAAAAGTAAAAACTATATGATGAGGACTGAGCAATTTGCATAATGGTAATAATTACTAACATCCATTGAGTCTATGATTCAGACCCTGTTCTGAGGACTTCTTAGACCTTGACTCAATCTTCACCATCCTTTGGTCTTGCTGTTCTCACTGACAGATTAACAACAATAAGAAAAAAAGCAGGGTCACCTTGGGATTAAAAAAAAAAAATAGCAGATATGGTTCCTGGATTTAATCACTCACAGTATAATCAAAGAAAAAAATAAATAAACCTATGATTCTGACTCAGAAGGATAAATATAATGTTTCAGAATTAGCCAAGATATTCTTTCAGCAGAGAAAACCAGACAAAACATTTTTCCTGAACTTTCTGCTGAAGAGGTTCAAACCCAATGTGCTGGAAACCTGGAAGTTGTTTTGCCGCTGCTCTGAGTTCCGATCATACTATATCACTCACACAGTCTTCCACTTGGTTTTCTACAACACTTACATCCATTTTGGATTTTATTACTGAGCTATTTTCTTTCTTCATACACATGAAAAAAAATTTTTTTCTGCTCCCATGTAATTAACAATGACAAGAATTTTTTAATCACTTGAAGTCAAGAGTTAGGAAATTTGATCTGACTATAAATCAAAATGGATTAATCGGCTATTAGTCTTCAAAGAATTTCATGAAAAATTCCAATTAAACTGGAGTTTAGATCCCTGCCTCCAGAAAGCAAAAACTATAACATTTTTTCATTGGCATATCTTAGATCTTCTCTTTAGCCTTTCCCCTGTGAGAGGGAGAGGTGAGCATAAAGGCACTAGTTTTGTCCACCCCTGAAATACAAGTGAGGCTGGAGGTTCAGATGACTTCAGTTACCCTTATATGATCTCCCAAATTTTTGTCAAAAAATGTAGACAAAAGTAGGCTAAAACTTCAAGTTAACAGACAAGCAATTGAACATTAACATTAATTTTTTTTTAATGTATTTGGCTTCCCTGGGTCTTAGCTGTGGCACGCCACAGGATCTTCAGTCTTCATTAGTTCCTACAGGATCTTTTTAGTCAAGGCACGTGGGATCTAGGGATCAGCCAGGGATAGAAACCTGGCCTCTGCATTGGGAGTGTAGATTCTTAGCCCCTGGACTGCAGGGAACTCCCAAACATTAACCTTTTTAAATGGCCTAAATAAGATGTTTTCACACCTCTGACTCACTTATTTTCACATGGTTTCCTCTAGCCTTTATCAACTTAGTAAGGACTGAGTAACTGTGAACTTCAAGTCCACAAGCAACGCCAAATTGCTTCAAAACCTGCTGAAGCTGGTACTGTGAGGAAGATCTTTCTCTGCTGTCCTCACCCTAGGCCAGAGGCTTTTACAAGTTTGAGGAAAACATCAAATAGCTATGACTTTCAAAATTAATAGCTACCTAATGCCTTTAGTTTTCCAAATTACGTCAAATACTTTAAAAACACTTTTCCTTTTATTTTGAATTTTGTTTTGTGTTTATGAGTGTTTTCCCTAAAGAGATTCCTGATGATTATAAAGATTTCTGGACATACATGTAGTTTTAATGAAAGCATTCCAAGATTCCTCCTAAATTATTACTATGTTTGATTTCTAAGTGAGGTTAGAATTTGATATATATAGTTCAAGTCAAGCTTTAAAGGTATTTATTTATTTTTTACTGTAACATGCAGAAAAGCAAAAACTATTGGGAAAATGAATTCACACATAAATTAGTTCAGTAGATAAATTTAAAATTCTTTAACCACAATGTACGTAAAATAAATACAAAGGATTTTTTTTTCACTTTTGTGGGCAAAAGCAATAAATATGTTAAAAAATGTTCTCCTGTAGTTAATAAATAATAGTTTCATGTGTTGTTCAATTGCTTAATCTTGTCCGAGTCTTTATGACCCCGTGGACTACATCATGCCAGGCTTTCCTGTCCTCCACTATCTCCCAGAGTTTGCTCACACTCATGTCCACTGTGTCAATGATGCCATCTAACCATCTCATCCTCTGTCACCTCTTTCTCTTCCTGCTCTCAATCTTTCATAGCATCTTTTCCAATGTTTTAAGCTAATTAGGGAAAAAAAGAATGAAATTAAGCAGTTCAATACTAGAAATATCCATGAAAAATATATTTGATTTTGAATGATCCTAAGTATTATGACTATATAAACCTAAATATGCTTTTTTCTTGTATAAGTAAAATTGCAGTCCATAGCTATTATTTTATTATACTTTTCTATGTGTTTTGAGCTCTCGATATTTATTTTCAGCCTATCTTCTGTAGCTGGTTTTAATTTTTTTGCCTAGACTCCCTTCCTTTTATTGAGTAACCTGCTCTTTCACTTTTAGGGAGCTATTTCTTCTGCATATATTACTTATGATCTTGAAAGCAGCTGTTATCTTCATGCACAACTCTGATCTCTCTGGAAAGAATGAATCATCTAAGTGTAAGCATGCAAACCAAATGAACCTCTCAACATCCTTGGAATTTTTCTCACAAAGAAAACTGAATATTAGGCAAAGTTGGAAACTGGCAAACCCCAAATTTCTGACAACTATTGCTCTGGCACTTTGAAGAAAGTAGATTTGATATTGTCATGGTCTGCATACAAAGTTTCCTTCATAATGAGGAACTTGATCCTAAACACTCCTGAGAAAGTTATCCTGAAGTATAAATACATTGCATACATTGTGAAGGTGTGTTTTATCATGTCAAATGAGCCCTATAAAACAGTGTATAAAGATATGACCTGTCAATTTGATGTTCCCTTTCCTCTAAACCTGCTCTAGAGGAAAAAGCTGATTTGATTTGTGATTTTTCAGATTCATATCTTCTTCTTTTTTTTTTTGGACAGGTCAACAGTTTTTTTATTAATCTTCTCCTCCCTCCTCCTCTTCAGTGATCCCTTTGGCCAGTTATGGCTTCTTAGAGTTTATCCAAGTCCTCTGGCCAATATTTTCTCCAGGAAATGAAAAGCTGAAGATGCTGTTCAAAGCTGTATTTCTGCATTTTGTCCTTGATGTTAGATAAACCGTTTTTCTACCCATTCTAATATTTCCATGGAACTAATCAATTTGCATGTCAAACAGCATCTTTCCATTGCAGAGAATAAGACTAATATCAGAAAGATGCCAAGATGAGAGAGAGAGTTCTGACCAAGTTCACACCACTGTTTAAAGTGTCTAAATATTTTGCCCCCATCTTTTCTACATTTAAGTCTACTTTCCACACTTCCCTTTCAGTGTGAAACACTAGTATCTTCCCAGTTAACTTTTCTTTTTTTGTGCTTAGATTGAGTTGTTTATCTTTAAAAATCAATAGGCCTGATGGATAGAGAAACTATCAATAGTACTGGTATATTACTGGTAATAAAATGGGGACATGAAAGTAGGCACTGAGGTATTAGACATTTAGGATTGGTGAAAGCTATTTTGGACCATGCAAAAGCAATGTAATCAAACTATAATATGCTGATCCTTGAAACCCCAGACATGTATTCACACCCTTTCAGTGTGAAACACTAGTATCTTCCCAGTTAACTTTTCTTTTTTGTGCTTAGATTGAGTTGTTTATCTTTAAAAATCAATAGGCCTGATGGATAGAGAAGCTGTCAATAGTACTGGTATATTACTGGTAATAAAATGGGTACATGAAAGTAGGCACTGAGGTATTGGACATTTAGGATTGGTGAAAGCTATTTTGGACCATGCAAAAGCAATGTAATCAAACTATAATATGCTGATCCTTGAAACCCCAGACATGTATTCACACATGCACAAAAAGCCATTTAGGTGGCTTCTCAAAAATATGTCAGCTATGTGTTGGTTACTTCTTAATTAAAATGCTGCTAAAATAAAATGTACTTGAGCCCAAGCCTGTCTGTCTGAAGAAAAATCATGGACAGCTATTCAACCTGATGAAACCCATAATCAGCTAAGAGATTACTTAGAAAAAGACACATACATGTGTCTTCAATATTTTAACACATTTTGGAGCATATCGGTTGATAAGATTTCTGCATCATTTTTTTTTTTTTACATCTACCAAATTCACTATGTATCATTTAATATGTCCAGTTTCTTTAAAGTGGAATATTGATTGAAATGAGATATTAATCTGGGTTCAGATGGCTTTTAGATATTTATCCTTTTTTATTTCAATATTTTAGTTAATTTATATACACATAATTAAATGATTTTTTTATGTGTGTGACTAGTTTTATTGACTTTTCCCAAGCATTTAATTTAGTTTGCACAGAAATAGCAAGCTTCATTCCTCTTTACACTCATATATCTAATTTGGTATACATATAGAAACTATTTACAGAAGCAAATGACCTGACAAAAATAGGCTGAGGAAGCAAATGCAACAGGCTTTTAATTGCATATGTCAATGGATGGGAGCAGAGGAGCTCCATCATTCTGGAATGTGGCCCCGTGGGAGAACTCAGCAAGGTGCGGGGAGAGGTCATAAAGGTTTACCCAGAAAATAGAGTGAGGATGTATTCTTTTGGTAAGGTTGCCATAACAAAGTACAACAAATGGAGTGGCTTAAACTGCAGAGTTTTATTATCTCACAGCTCTCGAGGCTAAAAGTCTTAAAGTGTCCGTTCCTTCTGAGTGTCTGTCCCATGCCTTTCCCCTAGCAGGGGGTAATGCTGCGTCATCATTTCAGCTCTGTCACATGACTTCAGTAAGAGAGGCTCTGTCTGCCTGTGGCTGGTTGATAGGACCCTGAGCCTGATCAAAGCAGAGCAAGTGATCACTGGTAAGCATGTTGGTAACTGTATAAGTAAATTGCACAATTGGAGGTGAGACATTTGGGGATCAGACGGAAAAAAAAAATTAGTGTGCACTACATAAACATGTGATATAAACTGGATCCTTCTGTCTTGTAAGAGCGCAGACTGCATGAGCAGGAGGTGGGCATAGTGCCCAAGTCAAACCTATTGCATAGAACTCCTACCTTGCAGCCACAGGAGGACCCAAGGCAAAAGATGCAGCAGAGCCGATCAGAGACCATCTCGGGGAAGCGTTTTGTCATTGTCACTGGTTTGTTCTTTGTACATTTTATTTTATTACTAGAGACAATGAGAATATTATTTCTAATAATCTCTGTGCTAAAAGATACTACTAGTCATGTATTACACCATCCAGAAAGTCTGAGAATGAGGCAGACATACAAGGCAGAAGTCTCTGCTTCCAGTTCTAGATTATTTTCAGACTCAATCCCAAAGTGTAACTGTTGAGTTATTCCTTCACAACATTGTGCGTGGTCCAGGAAGCCTTACAATACATTTCCCTTTTTGTTTTCTCTGATTCAGAAGTTTTCTTTTTCCTTTTTACTCCAAAGTATTGCAACAGAGGATGAGATGGTTAGATAGCATCCCTGATTCAATGGACATGACTTTGAGCAAACTCTGGGAGATACTGGAGGACAGAGGAGCCTGGCGGTCTGTAGTCATGAAGTCACAAAGAGTTGGACACAACTTAGCAACTGAACAACAACAAACATCAAAACATCAAAGAACAACATCAAAAATCTTGATGTTTATATATTTTTAAGGCAGTGGAATTTGCACTGTATTTCAGTGTCTTTCAAATGATATTATATAGCATATATATAAAGTTATAGATTTTGTTAAAGTATCTTTATATTGTGTACTTAAAATGTTCCTTTTCAGTATATATTTATGTTTATTAGAAAAATAATGCAGCATATTTTAGCAAATCTAAACAATATACAACATAGCATATCTTTATATTTCACTCCTTATCCAATTCAGCAGATAGTAAAGCTTTTAGAATGAAATATAATTCCAGGCATTTTTTGTGCTAATTGGCACATGATATTTCTAAACTTTCTCTATCTTTCTTAACTTTCTCTCTCTCTCTTGCTGTCTCTCATACACATACGTACACACAAACAACTCAAAAACAAAATTTTATCCCATGCAAAGAATCATATTCTCCATATTGTTCTACACCTGGATTTTATAAATTAATGCCATTTTTTAAATTGAAGTGAAAATGTGGAGGCTTGTTTTACTTTAGCTAGTTACTACATTTTGTGCAAATACTCAGACCTATTAACTTTGTTTATTTATGCATAGTTGTGATGTTTCCAGGTTTGATTTGGTTTGGTTTTTGCTGTTACAAATGTTAGTGGACACACTGCACATAAGTCTTCCTTAATGCTGGCACTAGTGCAGGAGAAATTTGCAGAAATAAAATTATTAGTCAAATGTGTAAGCATTTATAAGTTCAAACTGCCATTTGAAAAGTCAAATCAATTTACATTCCCATCAAAAGTATATACTATTCTGTTACTCTTGTGAACCTCATGTGGTATTACATATTGTCCTTTAAAATCTAAAAGACAAAACTATTATCTAATTAATGTTTCAATATATATTTCCTGATCTCGAATGAGATTTGAATAATGTTGCGACTTAGCAGCAGCAGCAGCAGCATTTGTATTAACTTCTTTTTTCATTTGTTTCTGCAGGTTATCAGTTAAAGTGTGGCCCATTTTCTGTTAAGGTCTTAGAGACAGTAAATACAGTTAACTCTTTAAGAAGTTTTTGAAGAAGAGGGAATTTCAAAAAGTAGCTAAATAGCTTATATGATTGAAAATATTTACTCATTTGGTTGGCCATATTTGAAGATATCCAAAGACCAAGAAATACAGATATAGTATAGATATAGTATAGAATGTAACTACAGAGAAGTTAGAAATAAAAATTGGCAGTATAAGTTTTTTTCAAAAAAGAGGAAAAGAAAGTGATCTAGTTTCATTCTTTTACAAGTGGTTGACCAGTTTTCCCAGCACCACTTGTTAAAGAGATTGTCTTTAATCCATTGTATATTCTTGCCTCCTTTGTCAAAGATAAGGTGTCCATAGGTGTGTGGATTTATCTCTGGGCTTTCTATTTTGTTCCATTGATCTATATTTCTGTCTTTGTGCCAGTACCAATATGGCAAAACCAATACAGTATTGTAAAGCAAAATAAAGTAAAAATAAAAATGAAAAAAATGAAAAAAAGCTTAGAAAAAAAGAGAAAAAGAGATTCAAGTATGAATTCTTAATCTTCTATTTCCAAAATAAAACTTCAAATGAACTATCCAGAATTTTTGTCCAGAATTTCAGTTTCTTTGAAATATAATATATGTCCTCTATATTTTAACCATTTAATATAAAATGTAATAAATCCTCCCCCTGGAGGAGGAAATGGAAATCCACTCCAGTATTCTGGAAGATTGCCTGGAAGATTCCATAGAGACTGAGCATGCATGCTTGTTATAAGTCTTCACATTATGAAGACTGATTTAGTATTACTATCATTCGAAGGTGTCTCAGTTTACCAACTTTTTTTGTATTTTATGTTCTCCATCTTTGCATTTAATTTTGTGGTTAAAGCATATCCTTAGTTAGATTTTCAGAAAAGTTAGTACATAGTGTACTTTCTGAGGCTCTGTGTCTTCAATATATTTTTATTTTTAAATCACAGTTGAATTATAGTACCCTGAATATATAAATTTAGATTTTAAAAAGTTAAAAAAATTGCCATCTTTTTCCATTATTTTGCGACAGAGCTAAAAAGTATGAACAAATACCTTGGTCTACATTTTCTTCTTTTGTACATGAGGAAGGAAACTGAGGTTCAAAGTGCTTAAATTAATTATACAAGGTAAAATAAATAGTAATTGGACAGGTGACACTGGGACTCATATGTTCTGTATTCTTGTGTTAGTTTCCTGGGTCTTTCATGACAAAGTGCTACACTCTGGGTGGGTAAAAAGACAGATTTATTTTCTCACAATTGTGAATGCTAGCAATCTTAGATCAGGGCGTTGCCAGGCTTTCTTCTGAGCATCTCCCCTTGTCTTGCAAATGGCTGTCTTCTTGTGTCTTCACGTAGTGTTTCCTCTGTAGATTTTTTGCTTAGATTTTTTTGTGCGCTAATCTCTGCTACAAACAACAAACTCAGGTTGGATTATGTTTTACCCTAAATATCTCCCTTCAATTCAGTTACTTCTTTCAAGACCTTTAATGCAAATACAGTCACATACTCAGGGTTACGGAGAAGGCAATGGCACCCCACTCCAGTGTTCTTGCCTGGAAAACGCCAGGGACAGGGAAGCCTAGTGGGCTGCTGTCTGTGGGGTCGCACAAAGTCGGACACGACTGAAGCGACTTAGCAGCAGTAGCAGCAGCACTCGGGGTTAGGATTTCAAAATAAGAATTTGAGGGGACAAAATTCAGTTTATAACAATCCTCAATTCATATACAATCTCTATTAAATATACAAACTTTTCCAATGTTTAAAACAGCCAGTAGCCCAACTTCAGAAACTAGTTATATCACTAAGCATACCAAAGGGAAGACTTCAATCTCTTGATATTTTAGAGATGGTAAGACAGGTACAACTCAAGCTCCTTGAGAAATCTTACTTGCACAAGGTGTAATACCTGGTAAGTTGCCCTCTTCTGCTACCCATCAGTCTGTTCCCAAGAGCTGATTACATCCTCTTTGGTCTAACCTTAATTGTAAACATCACGCTTTGATTAGGAGGCAAATGATAAAAATATAATTATTTTGTTGATATTAAAACTAAAAATTAATATAAAATGAAGAAGACTTGTATTATTTAAAATAATAGATTAAATATCTGTATTTAACACATAAGGTTTCTCTTTATCTCAAGAATACAACAACATGATTAGGAGAAGCAAGGTAGCTCTTTATCCTATCATAAATAATAGTAGTTTCCTGTGTCTTCCAATGGTTACTTTAGAAATATGCAAGGAAATTGGCCATGAGCTTTTCAGAGTATAGGATAAGATTACTTCCATTCAGTGGAAGAGATTTGAGTGTTACAAACTATGGCTATTTCCTGAAGACAATTTTTTTTCCTGCAAACTACTTTTAGGAGATAAGAATATTTCATAATTAATTCCCAGTTGTTTCTTGTTATGCATCTAGAGATACATTTCTATACTATAATGGGTTGGAGATAGTGTTACAAAATAAATGTAATCTATATTTTTATTAGTCAAAGATATTTTTATAAGCATGGAAAGTTTTGAGTTTGAAATGGAAGGTTATGTAAATTGCATTCAAATAAATAATTGCTGTTTAGAAAGTTTCATGTCCTTAACACTGTGCTGATTTCTTTAGAAGATACATACATAAATATAAAGTTTCTATTAAAGGCTTGGAGTATAATCTCAAGGTGATGGAAAAATATATTGATAATTAAGTACAAGCTATAATTCAAAGTGCATTGCAAGGACCCAAGTGTATATTATGAAGGACATAATACTTGAATTGCTTTTTAAAGATTAAATAGGATTCTGATAGGTAAATATGTAGAGGAAAGACTTTTCATATAGAAAAAAGTAATGTATTTACATGAGCAAAACTTCAGAAGCTAGAAAATTTGAGTAAATACTAACAAAATACTTTTAATATGCTTTGTTCAGATGGTATTACTGTTGTTAAAGTTCAGTCAGCTATAATCCTGGGACAGTATATGGTACCAAGGCAGTAGGATTTTGAGAAATTAAGACTATGGACTATAGATCTAATGAAATAGACAATGGAAATGGTTATAACTTTGCTTAAGGCCAATTGATATTGCAACTCTATAATCCATAGAATAAATTTAGCTAAAGTGATAGTAAAGATGAAGATAGCAGGTAGCCATGATTTCAGTAAGCCCAGCTATATGTGAGGGAGCCTACAAGCTATTATATGCAGAGGTGTTGGAAAGAAAATGAAATATATTGATAATTAAGTACAAGCTATAATTCAAAGTGCATTGCAAGGACCCAAGTGTATATTATGAAGGACATAATACTTGAATTGCTTTTTAAAGATTAAATAGGATTCTGATAGGTAAATATGTAGAGGAAAGACTTTTCATATAGAAAAAAGTAATGTATTTACATGACCTAAACTTCAGAAGCTAGAAAATTTGAGTAAATACTGACGAAATACTTTTAATATGCTTTGTTCAGATGGTATTACTGTTGTTAAAGTTCAGTCAGCTATAATCCTGGGACAGTATATGGTACCAAGGCAGTAGGATTTTGAGAAATTAAGACTATGGACTATAGATCTAATGAAATAGACAATGGAAATGGTTATAACTTTGCTTAAGGCCAATTGATATTGCAACTCTATAATCCATAGAATAAATTTAGCTAAAGTGATAGTAAAGATGAAGATAGCAGGTAGCCATGATTTCAGTAAGCCCAGCTATATGTGAGGGAGCCTACAAGCTATTATATGCAGAGGTGTTGGAAAGAAAATGATTGCAAACAAAACAAGTCAAAGCAATACAAAAACATACTGAAAGTAGGACAGTGTAAATATAATTGCTTAAAAATGTAGGCAAGGGGTGAAAAACAATGAAAAAAGACTAAATTCTTATATTTAGCTATTAGAAGATCCATGGTCCATTATCAAGAACTGTTGAAGGCAAGGTTTGAAGTCATGTCTGGGAGAAAGCCTAATGAATAGCATATAATTATCAGTTATTTCAGCCCAGTAATCTTGAATGGCTCTTGCAATATCTAACAGCATTAATATATGAATGATGTCCCATTGTCCGAAGGACTTTGATGAAAATTTGGGTGATATTTGTCTTTACTCTTAAAAGTGCTAATGGGACTACTACAGGAATTAAAATCACTTCTTGATATGATGTGCTTTCAGGTCATTTTAGACTTTATTCTCTGTTTATTTTCCAAATATAAGTTATACACTTAGCACACACACGCACACACATGATTATTTAGGAGAGGAGGAGATGGCAAAACAATGCATATACATAAACAAATTGCTTTGATATTACCTAATTTAAAACTGGAAGAAAAGTTATGACCAACCTAGATAGTATATTCAAAAGCAGAGACATTACTTTGCCGACTAAGGTCCGTCTAGTCAAGGCTATGGTTTTTCCTGTGGTCATGTATGGATGTGAGAGTTGGATTGTGAAGAAAGCGGAGTGCCGAAGAATTGATGCTTTTGAACTGTGGTGTTGGAGAAGACTCTTGAGAGTCCCTTGGATTGCAAGGAGACTCAACCAATCCATTCTGAAGGAGATCAACCCCGGGATTTCTTTGGAAGGAATGATGCTGAAGCTGAAACTCCAGTACTTTGGCCACCTCATGCGAAGAGTTGACTCATTGGAAAAGACTCTGATGCTGGGAGGGATTGGGGGCAGGAGGAGAAGGGGACGACCAAGGATGAGATGGCTGGATGGCATCACTGACTCGATGGACGTGAGTCTGAGTGAACTCCAAGAAATGGTGATGAACAGGGAGGCCTGGCGTGCTGCGATTCATGGGGTCGCAAAGAATCAGACACGACTGAGCGACTGAACTGAACTGAATTGAATTTAAACCTGGCTACATTCCCTACTAGTTTTGATTGAACAGAAGCATAAACGCATGTTGTATTGCTGTTTTCTCTTTGGCTGAGAGGCTGAGTGCAGTGATTCTCAGTGCCAAATTTAGGAGTTCAGCTGGGTAATGTTAGAAAATGTATAATTTTCTAGCCAGACTTTCCATAAAAGTTTATTTCATTTTCAGATTGAAAGCAGATAGGCACTGATGTTTCTCTATTTTATGTGAAAAAAGTGTACGTATTACCCATGACATTGATTTGTAAATCCCTGAGGTAGTCCAACTCAGTCTCTCATTATCCTGCTACTCCCAGCCCCCACCCTGCACCCCAGAGCAGCCCTTGTTCTTCTGAGCTAGAGGCTTTGGGGAGAGTCAAGTTAGCACATGTCATGAGAGGGCTTCCCTGGTGGCTCAGTGATGAAGAATCCGTCTGCAGCTGAGGAGATGCAAGTTACATTCCTGGGTCAGGAAGGTGCCCTGGAGGAGGAAATGGCAACCCACTCCAGTATTCTTGCCTGGAAAATTCCATGGATGGAGGAGCCTGGTGGGCTACAGTCCACAGGGTCCCAAAGAGTTGAGAGCAATGAGCAACTTAGCATGCACACATGTCATGCAAATCTACAAGGATCACTACACATTATTTGAACTTCTTTCTCTCACACATGAGCAGATCAGCTGTTTCCTTCAATCCAAGTCTCATAGACATATTTAGCAAAACTATTCCAAGGTTTTAGCATATGGAGGTTTAGATCAGATTTTTTTAAAATGTGTATTTTGTTGACTTTTAAGTTGGAATTAGGGAATGCTTAGTGCCAGGAAATATTCATGCCCTCAGTTTGCTGCCTGTTAGGATAACTGAGGTTGGGAGGGAACATTCTCAGCGAGAACACTGTTGATTTCCATAGCATTGTCTTTCCTGAGGTTAAATGTTTTATTTTGACTCACTCTAGCTCCTACCCCACCCCAGTACTCTTGCCTGGAAATCCAATGGACGGAGGAGCCTGGTGGGCTGCAGTCCATGGGGTCGCTAACAGTCGGACAGACTGAGTGACTTCACTTTCACTTTTCTCTTTCATGCATTGGAGAAGGGAATGGCAACCCACTCCAGTATTCTTGCCTGGAGAATCCCAGGGATGGGGGAGCCTGGTGGGCTTCCATCTATGGGGTCACACAGAGTTGGACACGACTGAAGTGACTTAGCAGCAGCAGCAGACAGCNCTGATGAAGAATCCGTCTGCAGCTCAGGAGATGCAAGTTACATTCCTGGGTCAGGAAGGTGCCCTGGAGGAGGAAATGGCAACCCACTCCAGTATTCTTGCCTGGAAAATTCCATGGATGGAGGAGCCTGGTGGGCTACAGTCCACAGGGTCCCAAAGAGTTGAGAGCAATGAGCAACTTAGCATGCACACATGTCATGCAAATCTACAAGGATCACTACACATTATTTGAACTTCTTTCTCTCACACATGAGCAGATCAGCTGTTTCCTTCAATCCAAGTCTCATAGACATATTTAGCAAAACTATTCCAAGGTTTTAGCATATGGAGGTTTAGATCAGATTTTTTTAAAATGTGTATTTTGTTGACTTTTAAGTTGGAATTAGGGAATGCTTAGTGCCAGGAAATATTCATGCCCTCAGTTTGCTGCCTGTTAGGATAACTGAGGTTGGGAGGGAACATTCTCAGCGAGAACACTGTTGATTTCCATAGCATTGTCTTTCCTGAGGTTAAATGTTTTATTTTGACTCACTCTAGCTCCTACCCCACCCCAGTACTCTTGCCTGGAAATCCAATGGACGGAGGAGCCTGGTGGGCTGCAGTCCATGGGGTCACTAACAGTCGGACAGACTGAGTGACTTCACTTTCACTTTTCTCTTTCATGCATTGGAGAAGGGAATGGCAACCCACTCCAGTATTCTTGCCTGGAGAATCCCAGGGATGGGGGAGCCTGGTGGGCTTCCATCTATGGGGTCACACAGAGTTGGACACGACTGAAGTGACTTAGCAGCAGCAGCTAGCTCCTACAAATGGAGAAGGAAATGGCAACCCTCTCCAGTATTCTTGCCTGGAAAATTCCATGAATGGAGGAACCTGGTGGGCTATGGTCCATGAGGTCGCAAAGAGTCAGACACAACTGAGCGACTAACACTTTCACTTCACTTTCAGCTCCTACAAGAAACAAAACCACACATTTCAGTAGCTTAACAATACACCTTAGTTCTCATGTAACTAAACTCTAAAACTTCATTCCTGATTTGAGGCTACTCTCTTGCAAATGATTATTTAAAGGCCCAGTTCCTTATATTTTGGGGGGCTGCTATTTTCAATATGTAGTTTCTGAAATACATTTGTTCCCTAAGGCTGCCCTAACAGATGACCACACCCTGGATGGCTTTCAAACAACAGGAATTCATTCCCTCACAGTTCTGGAGGTGAGAAGTCTGAAATCAAGATGTTGGCAAGGCTGTGCTTTCTCTCTGAAAACTCTAAGGAAGGGTGTTTCTTTGCTTCTTCCTAGTTTTAGGTGTTTCCTGGCCATCTTAGTTGCTCTTTGCCTGTAAGCACATCACTTCAATCTCTGCCTCTGTTGTCACGTGGTATTTTCCCTGTATATCTCTGTGTCCAAGCTCTCCTCCTCTTATAAGGATCACAGTCCTTGTATAGACACCAATTCTACTAGATTAATGGACTACCCATGTACACTAGGACCAATCTTAACTTGATTACATACGCAAAGACCTTATTTATAAACAAGGTCATGTTAACAGGTTGAGGATGAACATTTATATATACTATATATAATTTTATTTATTTATTTATTTTGAGGTATGTTATCCAACTCAGGATGGAAGGTCATAGGGCTTGGCTAAGTTAATCCCAAAGAGCTGGACCAACAGTTGAGATTAGGACTTGGCACTTTTTTGCCAAACATGCAGGTTCCATCCCTGATCAGGGAAATAAGATCCCACAAGCTGTGTGGCACAGCTCCCCCCATAAAAAAAGACTACAGAAGAGGGTAAATAGCTTGGGGTAGTAGAGCTTCAAGATTTCCACATGGACCAGGCCTGCAAGTATTGTGAATCTCTGCTGTTGCAGAACATAATGACATGGGTACATCCAAGTCTATAGAGATTGGAACAAATATCAGTGTGTAGCATTCAGAAAAGATCATGGCATCTTGTCCCATCACTTCATGGCAAATAGATGGGGAAACAAAAACAGTGGCTGACTTTATTTTGGGGGACGCCAAAATCAGTGCAGATGGTGACTGTAGCCATGAAATTAAAAGACGCTTACTCCATGGAAGGAAAGTTATGACCAACCTAGGCAACATATTAAAAAGTAGAGACATTACTTTGTCAACAAAGGTCCATCTAGTCAAGGCTATGGTTTTTCCACTAGTCATGTATGGATGTGAGAGTTGGACTATAAAGAAAGCTGAGTGTAGAAGAACTGATGCTTTTGAACTGTGGTGTTGGAGAAGACTCTTGAGAGTCCCTTGGACTGCAAGAAGATCCAACCAGTCCATTCTGAAGAAGATCAGTCCTGCGTGTTCATTGGAAGGACTGGTGTTGAAGGTGAAGCACCAATACTTTGCCACCTGATGTGAAGGAAATGGCAACCCACTCCAGTGTTCTAGCCTGGAGAATCCCAGGGACGGGGGAGCTTGGGGCGCTGCCGTCTATGGGATCACACAGAGTTGGACACGACTGAAGTGACTTAGCAGCAGCAGCAGCAGCAGCAGCAGCAGTGAAGAGCTGACTCATTTGAAAAGACTCTGATGCTTGGAAAGATTGAGGGCAGGAGGAGAAAGGGACGACAAAGGATGAGATGGTTGGATGGCATTACCGACTCAATGGACATGAGTTTGGGTAAACTCCAGGAATTGGTGATGAACGGGTAGGCCTGGCGTGCTGCAGTTCATGGGGTCGCAAAGAGTTGGACACAACTAAGCAACTGAACAGAGCAGATATACGTAAGATGCAAACTGAATTGTTTCATTTTCTGCACATATATTCAGTTTTTAATGTTGTTGGGAGTATGCTTCATTTATGGATCTTTATTTGTTGTCTTTCATTAACTATGGGAAATCTAAGCCATTATCTCTTTAACTGCCTCCCCCCTTGTTTATATTATTCATGCTTGCTTTTGCATTTTTCTTGGACTTCAATTACTTTCATGTTAGAAATTTGATACTATCTTTATATTTTGAATGTTCTACTTTTTAAATTCATTTTTGGATCATTTCTATTTAAATGTTATTAAGTTCAGCATTTTAAAAAGCCTTTTGAAGAAGTTTTTCCACTCTGATATCTTGTCTCTGAATTCTAGCATTTCTAGCATTTTCTGTCAAAGTCTTTATCTCTCTGCTGAAGTTCATCATCCACTTGTAATAATACACATTGTCTACCATTTCCACTAGATCCTTAACATCTCAAAAATAATTTATTTTAAACTACCCCCAGCTCCAGCATCTGTATTTTTTTCTGAATCTGGCTATGTCATTTCCTATGAAAAAGGATCATTTGTTCTGCTTTTCTTTATGGATCATAAATTTTATCTGAATATCAATCATCATGAATTTTGTTATTCATTTGCTCACTCATGTCCAACATTTGTGACCACATGGACTGCAGCACACCAGGCTTTTCCTGAGCTTGCTCAAATTCATGTCCATTGAGTTGGTGATACTATCCAACCATCTCATCCTCTATCATTCTTTTTTTCTCATGCCTTCCAACCTTTCCCAGCATCAAGTTCTTTTCCAGTGAGCCAGCTCTTTGCATCAGAGGGCCAAAGTATTGGAGCTTCAGCCTCAGCCTCAGTCCCTCCAGTGAATATTCAGGATTGATTTCCTTTAGGATTGACTGGTTTGATGTTCTTGTGTCCAAGGGACTCTCAAGACTTTTCTCCAACACCACAGTTCAAAAGCATCAATTTTTTGGTGGCACTCAGCCTTCTTTATGGTCCAAATCTCACATCCATACATGACTACTGGAAAAACCAAAGCTTGGATTAGATGAACCTTTGTAAGCAAAATGATATTTCTTCTTTTTAATATGCTGTCTAGGTTGGTTATTGCTTTTCTTCCAAGGAGCAGGCACCTTTTAGTTTCATGGCTGCAGTCACCATCTGCAGTGATTTTTGGAGGCCCTGAAAATAAATTCTGTCACTCTTTCCATTGTTTTCCCACATATTTGCCATGAAGTGATGGGACCAGAAGCCATGATATTCATTTTTTGAATGTTTAATTGTATGCTAGCTTTTTCGCTCTTCCATTTCATATTCATCAGGGGGCTCTTTAGTTCCTCTTTGCTTTCTGTCACTAGGATGGTGTCATCTGTATAGCTGAGGTTATTGATATTCCTCCTGGAAATCTTGATTCCAGCTTGTGTTTCATCCAGCTTGGAATTTCACCTGATATACTCTGCATATGTTAAATAAGCGAGGTGACAATATAAGGCTTCCTTTCCCAATTTGAAACCAATCCATTGTTCCTTGTCCGGTTCTAATTGTTGCTTCTTGACATGCATACAGGTTTTTCAAGAAGTGGGTAATGTGTTCTCATATTCCTGTCTCTTTAATAATTTTCCAGTTTGTTGTGATGCACACAGTCAAAGGCTTTAGTGTAGTAAATGAAGCAGAAGTAGATGTTTTTTGGAATTCTCTTGCTATGATCCTTGCTATGATCTCTTGCTATGGATATTGGCAATTTGATCTCTTGTTCCTCTGCCTTTCCTAAAACCATCTTGAACATCTGAAGTTCTTGGTTCACGTACTGTCAAAGTCTAGCTTGAAGGATTTTGAGCATTACTTTGCTAGGATGTGAGATGAGTGCAATTGTGTGGTAGTTTGAACATTCTTTGAGATTGCCCTTCTCTGGGATTGAAATGAAAACTGACCTTTTCCAGTCTTGCGGCCACTGCTGTGTTTTCCAAATTTGCTGGCATATTAGGTGTGGCAATTTAACAGCATCATCTTTTAGGATTTGAAATAGCTCAGCTGGAATTCCATCATCTCCACTAGCTTTGTTTGTAGTGATGCTTCCGAAGGCCCATTTGACTTCACACTCCAGGATATTTGGCTCTAGTGAGTGATCAAACAGTTGTGATTATCTGGGTCATTAAGATATTTTTTTGTTTAGTTTTTCTGTTATTCTTGCCACATCTTCTTGATTTCTTCTGCTTCTGTTAGGTCTATACCATTTCTATCCTTTATTGTGCTAATCTTTGCATGAAATATTCTGTTTGTATCTTTAATTTTCTAGAAGAGATCTCCAGTCATCATGAATAAATGAATTTTAAGTAGGCAGTACTTAGAAAGGAGCATTATTCCTCCAGTGATAGCTTTGAGGTTGATTAAATCTGTTTGGTAGTTGAACTGGATTTCATTTTCTTGATCCTATCTTTACTTCAGTGAACCATAAGCTTTAACACTTCTGGCAATAAAGCTGCCACTATCTAGTCCTTTATGTTGGTGCAGAACCTTGAGCTCAAGGCTTAGATAAAATTTTCTTTTCTCTCTCCCTCCAAATCAGTGGATCTTTGCCCAGTCTCTGTAGATAAGCAAGTTTGCTGTCACTTTCCCAGTGGCTTAAGGCTTTTGTTGCATATAAAGAATATCTTAAGTTCTCTAATCAAGGGAACAGGGTTTGCTAAATTTTACAGGGGCAGCCAGTCACCACCTATTTTCATCATTCATTCACACATTGTCCCCAACCTTATGAGCATCTTACAAAAATCTGTTTTGAAGAACTTGCAAGGGCATTCCATGATCCTTAATGTCTGGTATCTCAATGATTCTAAACTGATATGTTTAGTGTGTGAGGCTGAATAGCAACTGCTATTATGCTTTCAGAGGAAACACTGAATCATAAGCAAGTATCTGCCATAAATATGGAAGTGTTCTTCACTTGTACCCTGGAAGCAATAGATTTATTACTTAATATTCTATAGCATGTTACCTCTCATTAAGTTGATATTTCTTTTCATAGATAAACATCTAAATATACAATATACTAAAACAATTCAGCCTAGTAGTAGGTAGTTTTTAGACCAATGAGATTTAATTCCCAGTATCCTCATTCTGTAACTGACAAAACCGCATGAGCTTTGGGTCATGTGAATTGCATCAGGCATGGAGAGGCTGGAGAGTCAGAACTCAGAAGCCACACAGCCAGCAAGCTACAGAAGGAGTCTGTGAGGTCAAAGGCAGAGTCCCAGAGAAGAGCCTCTGTCAGTGACTGCTGCAGCACTGTGCTAAGAATAGATTTTACTTCCTCTTCATACAAATAGAAAAAGATACGAACAAATGACAGTTCACACAGACACCTTCAATATTAATTTAAAATGTTAAATGAACAAAGCTGAAATCAAGTGGCTGAAACAGTAGATTAGGATTTTCTGTAGCCTGTTTAGCATTATCTTATACTTGTGCTAAGAGAACCATTTTTATCTGTATGTGAACTTTTGGTACATTGATATATTTGCATGAAAAATCAGTAGGTATATCACAGACTGCCTGCAGATACATTAATTTTGTTTTAAAACAGATTTCAGTTTATGCCTATTTTCCAATATCCAGTTAGAGAAATTAGGTCATTACAATGAGAAATAAAATATGCAATTAATGATTTGAAGTTAATATGAACTGGGTGTCCCCAAAAGAGGGTAACCAGATTTAATGAATTTATAATGAAAAATTATTTTAATATTCAATTAGGAGCAATGAATGGTGAACCTTCATTATTAAATTTTTTTTAACACTCCAATAAAAATAATTAATTGCAGTAAAATTAATGTAAAAGCACAAATCAGTTCCATTATTGTGGGATGAAATAAATAACCAGAGAATATTTTTAAATTATTCTTCTGCATGCAAGTAAGCAAAAATACCAATAACTTCTGAAATGTAACCTAATATGTATGCAGAAACCATTTATTATAAATACCGGGTCAATGAGTATTATTGTGGATACAGAATACAGCAGGGCGTGCTACATTTAGGTTGATTGCATGAAGCACTATACCACAATTGTATCTATATCTTCAAAAGATTTTCCTCACTTTCTTTTCCACTAAAAACAAATTTCCCTTCATTGACATCCATCAGTTCAGTTCAGTTCAGTCACTCAGCCGTGTCCAACTCTTTGTGACCCCATGAACTGCAGCATGCCAGGCTTTCCTGTCCATCACCAACTCCCAGAGTTCACTCAGACTCACGTCCATCGAGTCAGTGATGCCATCCAGCCATCTCATCTTCTGTCGTCCCCTTCTTCTCCTGCCCCCAGTCCTCCCAGCATCAGAGTCTTTTCCAATGAGTCAACTCTTTGCATAGACACTGCTTATATCATTATTCTGATTAAAATCCATAGGTGTCAGAATCACAAAGATATCAAGTAAACAAGTGATGTGGATAGCAACAAAAGCTGTCTTCTTGCTCATTCACCTTTGACTTGTACTGGTCTAGGTAGAATCATGAGGTTTGGTTTTATTGCCTGAAACTATACTTTTAATAATTATTCCCTTCCTCTTTGTCACCCAGGCTCCCTGGCCTGACCTAGCTCCCTGATACTAATTAGGTTACATTTAAATACCTATTATTGATATAACTTTTATTAATATCAAGTTACTTTCATATAAGCAGCTTGGAAAATGTACTCATTCCTAAATTGTAGAAATATATATTTGATTATTGATATTTCAGTGTGAAATATTATACATTTCAATAGAGGAATAAAAATTTGACTCTTAAAATTTCTGAAGTTAGAGGTTTTGAAAACGAGGGCCAAATAAGTGTAATAGATTTAGTTCTCTGATACCACAAGAATGTCTTCCTCTGCTAAAAAAAACAATATTGTTTTACTCTTTCACAATATATTTTCATTCTATGTATGATAAAATATGAGCAAAGCCCTACATGCTCCCTCATATATTTGTCATCAATGAGACCATGGCTTATTTGGTTGTGTTTAAAAGCACATAACTCTGTTTTATAATAGAAGTATTCCATCTCAAAGTATCTGGGTGAAGCAGAAGCTGTTTTTNTTCATTCTATGTATGATAAAATATGAGCAAAGCCCTACATGCTCCTTCATATATTTGTCATCAATGAGACCATGGCTTATTTGGTTGTGTTTAAAAGCACATAACTCTGTTTTATAATAGAAGTATTCCATCTCAAAGTATCTGGGTGAAGCAGAAGCTGTTTTGTTTTTTTTCATGTTGCCTCTTAACACATGAACTATTTTAGAAAAATACCAACAAACTCTCGTCTTGTACTTACTGTCAAACACTTTCACAAAGTTTCTCTAGGTTTCTGGTATAAAGTCATTTCTTAAAAGCAGAACTCGATTTTTTGTCACTATAATTTTCTCCTAGTAAGCTTAAGGGAAATAATTGATAATGAAGCATCTGACTCTGGTAGGGTGACCTGAAAGACAGATAATTGTCATATTGATACTGTGGAGTATTGCTTGAGAAAGTGAAGCATGTCTCTGTGTACTTTGAGGGTGAACTTTAAATAACAAGAAATGTTGGCAAGCTGCTATAAAGTGGCTCTGTTTCAGGGAAATGGATGTACCATCTGCAAGGCTAAACTGAAATGACAAGCCTTTGAGGCAGACAGAATAAATGTTCAATCCATTTGGCAGATAAATCAGGTCATGGATTGGTTTATTTAGCTCCAGTTTCACATAAACAATATACAGGCAGAAGCAATGAACCATTGCTAAATTCAACAGGAAATTCCATTTGAGGTGATATCTATGCTCAAGCTTCAGATGGTCTTCATTCTCCCATCCCGTCTCTTTGCCATATTAGTGGCATGGCTTGCCAATGCCTCTTGGTAGTTGAGATTGCAGAATCTATCTGAACCACACATATTCTCTAGTGAGAGAATAAACTGAACCGTCACCATTCCAAAGCTTACCTAATTATATTTCTCTAATAGAAGTATGTGTGTAAAGATAAAAATATAAAGAATCCATTTCATGTTTCTGACAAAAAATGTAGCAGATATCTGTCTAGTCATTGTAAAATGTAACGTTCCTAGCATTTCATGACCATGTTCACCTGGTGATCTCAATAGACCACAATACCTTCAGCAACTAAACATCCACAGACAGCAGCCATGCGTGTTTTCTTCTACTTTTGATCCTTAAGCAAAATTTGACTCTTGCATTGGTTACTGTAATGAAATCCTAGGTTCAATTTCTGCTTGACTTCTTTTATCTATTTTATAGAATTTCATGCTACTCTAGAGAGTAGAGGCATATTTTCTTTTTCAATTTTGATGAAAGAATATGAACCACATTTCACCTTCATTCTCTTTGTGAAGGTCATAGTTGAAATATGATAGAGCATTAAGATCCAAGTTATTTTTCCAATCTACTATGATTCAAAGCAATAAATTCAGTTTAACAACTTAATTAAAACTATTCTCAGAAAAACCACTGTTCTCCTTGTATACTATCATTATAGAGAGCTAGAAAGGCTCTGTAAACTGTAAAAGGCTCTGTAAACTGTTACAGGCTCCAATTGTAAAAGTCTTACAGGAAAAAAAATACTTTTTTTTCTTTAGTTTCCCTATTACTTTGACAAGAGATTTTTAAAGGATTTGTTTCTCTTCTCCTGTTATCATTTAATATTTTTTTCTTTCAACATGAAATATTGTTAGGCAAGGTGTTAAGTCACTTCAGGCATATCTGAAGGTCTTTGCACCCCTATGGACTATAGCCAGCCAGGCTCCTCTGTCCATTAAATTTCCCAGGCAAGAATGCTGGAGTGGGTTGTCGTGGCTTTCTCTAGGGAATCTTCCCAATCTAGGGATGGAACCCCATCTTTTATGTCTTCTGCATTGGCAGGTGGAGTCTTTACCACTACTGCCTTCTGGGAAGCCCAATTATTAGGCCATAATGAGACAAAAAATCCTCACTTTGTTGCTTATGTGCTCTGCCAAATTTAAGTTGCAAAATATTTACTGCAACAGGTAGGGTCAATTCACACACACATATACACACTGTTTTGGATTATATAATATTTTGCTTTATATTTTGTATTGTATACTACATTTTATATATATTGCACGTGTATATACTTTTGAGGAAGTTATGACAATATGAAATCAATAAAATAATTTATTGAATATGGTACTATGATATCAATCTATTAAAAAAAAAGAATATATATCCAGCTAATCTTTACTTTTAATCTAGTGAAAAATGTTGATTCAAATATAATTAATATAATTGCTTTTTCATTGCTACAGGCTAAATTTGTAACTTGTTTTCATTCTCCTCTTACGATGCATCTTAAGCTGATTGACTCTTAGCTACATCACACGGATCCCCCTTCAGGACTGAAGAACTTATTCTTCAGATACATAGAGCGCTGCTGCAGACTGTCCTTGGCTATCTATCTTCTCCAGTACTTGCCCTCTGTTGAAAAGTGCTGTCAGGCCCAAGTTCATTTTTTCCCTCCAGGGAACAGCCCACTTGTAATGAATGGCCAATGTGAGATTATAAAACCTTGTCCCTTCTACCAAACTCCAGAGCCCTGTAGAGAGTGATTCTAGTTTCAGAGCTTACCGTGGGTGATGTATGGCTTCATTGCAACGGCACTGAAGTCTTAATTCTCCTTCTGCCACACCCTGCTTTCTTCACTTTCCTCAAGAACTGTTACAGCTGAGATACTACATAGAAGTTTCATGCACTCAATAATCTATGTCTCAAGGGACTCCGACCTTTAATAGTTCGTACCAGATTTGGCCCAAGAAGGCAGGTGTTGCAAGGAGTAGTGGAGCTGGATTATACAGCATTGCCTCTACCTAGCTGGCAATGAGGATCTCATCACCAGTTGTATATGAATCATAAGAGTCCCTGGTAGATCGAAGTATAGTTACTTAACTTTTGTTATTTGCATTCCACAAACCCACCTGCTAGGGTATAGTAAGTGCCCTTTTCTTTGAAGATGATCCAGAAGATTCTGGCTTGCGATAAAACAAGAGTTCTTACAATATCTGACTCCACAGTTCTTCATGCAGCTATGATGTACTAAGGTTAGAAAAGATCAAGACCTTTCTAGGGAGAAAAGAGTATACACAGAAGGAGCTATAGGACCTAAGCAAGATGTGCCAGAGGAGGCTGGCTAGGATGTATAGGACTGATTCTTACGGATACTGAGTCAAGAAGGGGTGGAAAGTAAAGTTGGACAAGGAAGAGTTTACCAAATTGATAACATTCAGGATCTAAGGGCCTGACAACAACCCTGAAAGATGAAATAAATACGCTACTAGCAAGGGTTGAAGAAGCTTAAAGTAAGTGATGACCAAAATTAGGTGAAGTCAAAATGCCTACATAATCATGTTGTATTATTGAAGAAAGAGTCAAAGGTTTAGACACTTGGACATGGTAGGATTTTTATCCTTTTATTCTATGTAAGGGCAGGAAGTCCACCAGGTGTCTGAAACAATAAGGATGGTCTAATGGTACCACTGGGAGATTATAGGCAGGTCTTCAGGAAGGAAATTTTGCATAAAAATGTCAATGGTGAGATTGAAAAGATGATCAAGAAGCTGATGAGAGTTGCCCTAGTAAAAACTTATGACCCTATGCCCAGTTTCTGAACTTGGGCTAATCTTTAGACATAAAACTCACTGTATAAGAGAGTATAATATCTCCATGCCAAAGACTCTGAAATATTAGAGCAAGTATGTGTCATAATGCCTCGTCTTTTCCTAAAGGCATCTATGGTGACTGTGACTAGCTTGAGTTATAATACAAAGAGGGAAAAAGGGTATCCAGATATGTTAAGGATGATTGAACATGGATAGGGGTTGATATAGATTCCCTGGGATTCAGGGCCTGTCTGTGAATACCCTATCAGAGTGGGAACACATGGAGGAAGTGTAATAAGGTTCTGATGCTAGTCCATACAGCATGGTCTACTCAGACTATGAATGGACCTAGTGGTTATCTATCACCACCAGCTGATTGTTGGAATGGACTTGCCAGGGAGTTGGTAGAATCCCCATGTTGCTGTTTGGCCTGTAGGACAAGAGTTTCTCATTGGAAAAAAAAAATAGCTGGAGCTTCTGAAACTCTTTCCCACATCCTGAGAAAGATTAAGAAAAATCAAGCACATCCCACTAGAACAGAAGATATTAGTATCACCCTGTATTAGTTATCTATTCCTCCACTGAAGAATTTTGTATAGACTATTGCATCTGCCTGTAAATCTCTTTTCTTCTATTTCATTTCACAAAGTAGTAATAATCCTTCCAAATTAGTTCAATTCTCCCTTCCTTCAAATTTGTCCTATGCTGTTTTATTTACACTTAGTCTCCTTTTTTGTAACATAATATTGAATACCTTTATTTTAACTATTTATGTTTCAAATATATTATTATTTGAATTTCTAAATTATAAACTCCATGGTGTCTAATTATATCTCAGAATTTAGGTTGAACTGAAAAAATACTATCATGAATGAGCTGATTATGTCCCATCTTTCTATATTTTTAATACAGGAAAGTTTACATCACTTTTCTATATTTCTAATATGGGAAAGTTTACATCATTTTACAATTTGATATATAGAAACAGACTGATTCCAAATAGAAAAAGGAGTACGACAGGGCTGTATATTGTCACGCTGCTTTAATTTATAGGCAGAGTACATCATGAGGAACGCTGGACTGGAAGAAACAAAAGCTGGAATCAAGATTGCTGGGAAAAATATCAATAACCTCAGATACGCAGATGACACCACCCTTATGGCAGAAATCAAAGAGGAACAAAAGAGCCTCTTGATGAAAGTGAAAGAGGAGAGTGAAAAAGTTGGCTTAAAGCTCAACATTCAGAAAATGAAGATCATGGCATCCAGTCCCATCACTTCATGGGAAATAGATGGGGAAACAGGGGAAACAGTGTCAAGCTTTATTTTTTTGGACTCCAAAATCACTGCAGATGGTGACTGCAGTCATGAAATTAAAAGATGCTTACTCCTTGGAAGAAAAGTTATGACCAATATTATGTTACAAAAAAGTATATTCAAAAGTAGAGACAGTACTTTGCTGACTAAGGTCTGTCTAGTCAAGGCTATGTTTTTTCCTATGGTCATGTATGGATGTGAAAGTTGGACTGTGAAGAAGGCTGGGCGCCGAAGAATTTATGCTTTTGAACTGTGGTGTTGGAGAAGACTCTTGAGAGTCCCTTGGACTGCAAGGAGATCCAACCAGTCCATTCTGAAAGAGATCAGCCCTGGGATTTCTTTGGAAGGACTGATGCTAAAGCTGAAACTCCAGTACTTTGGCCACCTCATGCGAAGAGTTGACTCATTGGAAAAGACTCTGATGCTGGGAGGGATTGGGGGCAGGAGGAGAAGGGGATGACCGAGGATGAGATGGCTGGATGGCATCACTGACTCGATGGACGTGAGTCTCAGTGAACTCCGAGATATGGTGATGGACATGGAGGCTTCCCATGCTGCGATTTATGGGATCGCAAAGAGTCGGACATGACTGAGTGACTGAACTGAACTCATATAAAAAATGCTTAAGAACTTGCAGATTTCATAACACTTTCTTTGAAGAAAAAATCTATTATAATATCCATCTCTGAAATAAAAAAAAAGAGATGGATTTAAAATCATCCTAGGAATAAAGACTAGTTCTGAGAACACTTAGATAACTGGGGGAAAAAATGCTATATCAAAACTTATGATTAAAGTATATATCATAGTGATATCATATCATATATTATTAGACCATTCAAGTATGACCTAAATCAAATCCCTTATGGCTATACACTGGAAATGGGAAATAGATTTAAGGGACTAGATCTGATAGACAGAGTGCCTGAAGAACTATGGACGGAGGTTCATGACATTGTACAGGAGACAGGAATCAAGACCATCCCCAAGAAAAAGAAATGCAAAAAAGCAAAATGGCTCTCTTAGGAAGGCTTGCAAATAGCTGTGAAAAGAAGGGAAGCAAAAAACAAAGGAGAAAAGGAAAGATATAACCATTTGAACGCAGAGTTTCAAAGAATAGCAAGGATGGATAAGAAAGCTTTCCTCAGTGATCAATGCAAAGAAATAGAGGAAAACAACAGAATGGAAAAGGCTCGAGATCTCTTCAAGAAAATTAGAGATACCAAGGGAATATTTCATGCAAAGATGGGCTCAATAAAGGACAGAAATGGTAGGGACCTAACAGAAGTAGAAGATATTAAGAAGAGGTGGCAAGAATACACAGAAGAACTGTACAAAAAAGATCTTCATGACCCAGAAAATCACGATGGTGTGATCACTAACCTAGAGCCAGACATCCTGGAATGCAAAGTCAAATGGGCCTTAAGAGTGATCACTACCAACAAAGCTCGTGGAGGTGATGGAATTCCAGTTAAGCTATTTCAAATCCTGAAAGATGATGTTGTGAAAGTGCTGCACTCAATATGCCAGCAAATTTGGGAAACTCAGCAGTGGCCACAGGACTGGAAAAGGTCAGTTTTCATTGCAATCCCAAAGAAAAACAATGCCAAAAAATGCTCCAACTATCACACAGTTGCACTCATCTAACATGCTAGTAAAGTAAT
>SJYX01018131.1:50437-83454 GCA_006410675.1 Oreotragus oreotragus
TACTCACTGAAAAAATGTTTCTCAAAGTAGTCTTTTCTTTAGAGTCTTGTTTTTAATATTTGTTCCCAAATATCACAATTGATGTTTCCAAACCTCATTTCAATTCAGTGTTTTGAAAGGCAATATACTGAGGCAATTCAATACACAGGAAAGAGGACTGAGTTGAGAATTTAGAGACCTCGATTGAAGTCTAATCATTAATCCATTATTTACCCAAATACTTACTCTTTCTAGACTCCAGTTTCTTAAATTCTAATATGTGAAAATTGAATCTATTTTTCATGGTTTGGTTCAGTCAGTTTCTCAGACAAACAGTACTTGGCAGTGAGAATTAAAAATAAGACAGTGAAAGACAAATATTTTATTATCACACTTTATGTGTAATCTAAGAAAAAAAAAGTCAAACCCGAAAAACCAAGCTCATTGGAAAAGATATCAGACTACCAGAGGTAGGGGAAGGAGGGATAGGGAGTGGGAGGGTGGGGAATTGGAGGAGGTGGTCAAAAGGTACAAACTTCCAGTTTTAAGATAAAGCACTAGGGATGTAATGTACAACGTGACTATAGCTACCACTGCTGTATGATATATAGGAAAGTTGTTAAGAAAGTAAATTCAAAGTATTCCTATCACCAGGAGCAATTATTTTCCTCTCCTTTCTTCTTTTTTTTTTTTGTATCTATATGAGCAGGTGGATGTTAGCTGGACCTACTGTGGTAATCATTTCTTGAGATATATAAGTCAAACCATCATTCTGCGTGCCTTAAGCTTATACAGGGATGTATGTCAATTATTTTTCAATAAAACTGGAAAATAAAAAAAGAAAGAAAATAATGTCTGAAACAGAGTGTCAAATTGGCAACCATGAATTAAAGAGGGAAGGTTGAGTGGGGCTACAGTTAGGACCAGTAATGCTGAGATAAATTCCAAAGTCAAGCTAGAATTAACTGTCTCCCAAAATATTCATTCAAAGCCAGTAAGTTAAAATAGAGTATTGAGCCAAAGAAGACAATTCAGAAAGATTCAGAGCAAAGCCACAGTAAAGTCATACCCAGCTTGGGGATCAAAGCCATAAGGTAGTAGCAGATGTGTGTGACATGGATTTTAACTTGCTAAATTATATTTGTACCTTGGATCTCTGAAAGTTGATACTCAATTGTTTTGATATCTTTGTTTATAACAGATGTGAGATGTATGACCTCAATTACCTTTTCTGTTTCCTACTTTTATGAATGAGAATATACTCACAACAACATTTTTTAAAACACCAGGAAAAATGATTGTTCAGAAAAATACAGTACATACATAAACAAAAAGATATATAGCATGTTATTAGCACTTAAAAAATAACAAATTCTTAGCATCTTTCATATTTAAGTTCATAACTGAAGATGGTCAGATTGACCACTTTGGGTGGGAAAGGAAAAAATAAAGACACATGTACTTTTACATTCACCTGCTAGATGTGTTCACTGTAGGCTCCCTTATATATGTGAGGCCTGGGCCTGGGTGACTGCAAGTACAGTTGTCAAGCTTTTTAACAAACTGGATAACCATTTCTTTCTCCACATCACATTATCTTTACATAGGAGCAATCAGCAGAAAACATGAAGTAGCCAAGCATTCTGTCCTACAAAACACCACCTTAACAGTTAGCCATCATTGCCCAGCTGTTGTACAACTGTGTCTACTGCACACAAATACATGAAACTAGAAATATGTTTAATAAATAATTCTTTAAAAAATTATTTTCACCTTAAATTTCTCTGTATCAATGCAGATCCAGATTACCATTTAAATCCAAAGGTAAATAACACATGTACATACACTTATAATAACTTCAAGTAGGTCTTTATTTTTAAAAGAATGATGGCAATGAAGAGTCAATCACTAGACAGTCTTTGACTACTCAGAAAGAAAAGGCTACACACATTTTCTTAAGTCTAGAGGCCACAAATTAGATAACAATCTGTTTCCTTTCAAAGAAAATGCAGTATATAGAGATAAATGAAACTGTACCTCAAATATTCAAACCAATAACAAAGTTGTTCATCTCACTAACTTAAAAGATATGTGAATAAAAGAAACAATAACAAAATACCATTATGAAATGCAGCTTACCACTTGAGGCAAAATTCAAAACAAGTAAAAAGTTACACAACGTGTTAAAGAATAACCTTTTCAACAGATAGTAGGTAACTTCAAAGACTGTCTGATCACCTGAGATGTTGTTCCTCTCCCCCTGCTGTCCCCCTCATTCCCTTCCACACAGACCCCCCTCCTAGTTTTCAGGTTGTTCGTTAATTATTTATTATTCTAATATGACACCGCTCCTTCCTCTTCTGGAAACCTGGAGGGATTTTTCCATTGTCCTCAGGACCTGTACTTTCTTCCTGGTGGAAGGCTTCTGGATCTAGACCTAGACGTGGTTGCTGAGGAAGATCTGGACTCCGAGGAGGACTTGGTACTTCCACGAGAACTTGATCTCGAGGATGATGGAGAATTATCACAGGAGCGAGATGGAGACTTTGAGCGGCTGAAGTGAGATCGGGCCTGAGACGGCGATCGGCTCCTGGTGCTGGACCTGCGGCAGCGACCAAGCCTCGGGCTGTGGCTCTGGCGTCCTCGACTCTGGGGAGGAGTTTCCTGGCTGCGGCCTTGGTGGAAATCTAGGAGGCGACCGTGGCGTGCCATCTGCACCCGCAGCTCACGGCCATCCAGCATGACCCCGTCTAGGGCCTCCATGGCCTCCTCGGCGTGGCGCTTGTACTGGAAGCGGACGAAGCCAAAGCCGCGGGACTCTCGAGTGAAGCGGTCTCGGGGGATGTACACGTCGCCGACAGGCCCATACTTCTCGAAGATGCGCCTCAGGGTGCGGTATGAGATGCGGTCGGTCAGGTTGTTCACCTTGAGGGAGATCAAGTCGCCCACGTTGGGAGGAGGGCGGCTGTAACTCATGACCGTTGCGAGCTAAGTGGGGACCCCCGCGAACTGCATTCTGGGCTAGCTGCAGTCTGCGAAGGACGACGAAGGCTGCAAGGACGACACAGGCACTGTTAAGTGTGTCTTGGCTTTGTTCAGCCTGAAGACTCTGCCTCTTTGCGTCAGTTGACCCCAGCCGGTGGCTGCTTAGACACCCCCGAATGTTGAACGTTCTGTCCGCGCGGATGGTCTCCAGGGCTGAGACTGCTNGGAGGAGAAGGGGACGACCAAGGATGAGATGGCTGTATGGCATCACAGACTGGATGGACGTGAGTCTAAGTGAACTCTGGGAGATGGTGATGAACAGGGAGGCCTGGCATGCTGCGATTCATGGGGTCTCAAAGAGTACACGACTGAGCGACTGAACTGAACTGATAGAAAAATAGAATATCTAAGTACAGCCTTTGGCCCACAGGAATTTGGTGAAGGAAATAAAATGTTACATTATTCAAAAAGTAAATTTTGTGTCCTATCAAAGTGTTTAAAATCTCTCAATTAATAGTTCTAATTAATACATGGAATTCTGTTGTGATATGTTAAACGGTTAAAGAAATATATATATACCTATACACACACACACACATATACATATATATACAGTTAAAGAAATATGTATACATACATTGTCTGTATATCATGGTAGATCTTCTTTTAATAATAACCTTAGCTAGAATTCCCTGATATTGGTAAGAAGTCATCTGTGACACTCCAATAACAATTTGCATATGATTAGAAGCAGTGTTTTTGCATTTAGTTCTGAGCACTTATTTTTAACTTGTCAAAGACTGCTCTAACAGATAGTGGTCCTGTATATTTCTGAGAATGAAGAGCAATGCTGTCACAGCCAATGAAATGGATTGGCCTGAATATGACCAGTTCATTCTAAAGCAAAGTCACAAAGCATTTTCTAATGTATGGAACAAAAGAAAAGTCTATAGACAGGTTAAAAATGTCTAATCAATAACATTCCTGTAGAACAAAGTTTTTAAATATAGTCTGATTCCTTGAAAAGAAAAAGAAAAATAGACTTCCTCCTATATATAAGGTTTAGTAGACTTCATAATGAAAACGTAATCCTTTTTGCAGTGTTAGACCATTTACTCACTTTCATTTCAAGTCATATTCCTTTAACTGAAGCAGAATTTACATATGTCTGCTGATTCAAATGTGTCATTAGGATTCAGGCTATGTTAGAGGGTTTGGAAATGATTTTCAGACATCTGTCTCTGGAACGCTTAAGGAGCTCATTGCTCCAAACAGGCCCAGGATGCTATCAGAATAGGTCCCTGACACTCAAATAACTTAAAAGCAGAATTTTATCATTGTGTACATAAAGTCAGCTCTATTAAGTCTGTGGAAGCAATGGAACACACACCTGCAATTCTATGGAATAATATTCCTATTTTGCATTGTAATACCTACAAGAAACACATAGCGCATTCTGGAGAAGAGAGAGATGGAATCTGATCTATAAACGTAAAATTCTGATGCAGGATGATTTCATTTAGGTCCAGTCAATAGAAGTGATGCTAGAGGTAAAGAACTCACCTGCCTGTGCAAGAGATGCGAGAGACGTAGATTTGATCCCTGGGCTGGGAAGACACCTTGGAGAAGGAAATGGCAACCTACCCCAGTATCCAAGACAGAGGAACCTGGTAGGTTACAGTCCATGGGGTCACAAAGAGTCAGACATGACTGATCTACTGAACACACAATACACAGTAGTAGTCTTATTAGTCTGACCTAGCTGTGAGTGGGGAGGGGAGCTATAGATGAAGCAGGATTTAACATTTATGGAAATTTATTTTTTGAAAAATTACCTGTAATATCAAATAAAGGGAATCACACATGAGATACAGACACAAAGGGATCTGTGAATTTGTGTGCTTGAATTACTGATTATGAAAAATATGGAGAAAGCTGACATATTTGCCTAAAGTAAAACTGATGATTAAACACAACACCTTGAGCTTCTTGGTAACTCTTGTATTAATTTTCTATCATTGCTGTAGCAAGTTGTCACAAACTTTGCAGGCTAAAACAACACCCACTTATTACAGCTATGGGTCCAATATATGGTGGTCTTGACTGGGTTCTCAGCTTAGGGCCTTAGAAGGCCAAAATCACTATGCGAGTTGGGCTGGAGGCTGTGGGGGGAAAATTCTGCTGGCAAGCTCATGCAAATTTTTGGCAAATATCAGCTCATTTTATTGTTGGACTAAGACTTATTCCCTTGCTGATTATCAGCTAGAAGACTCTCCTAGCTCTCTATGACTGCCTACCTTCCTGCTGTTGCGGCCCCATCCATCTTCAAAGCAAGCAATGGCAGAAGTCCTTTTCCAGCTTCAACTCTCCCTGACTTCTTATTTTGTGATCAGAAACTGCTTTAAGGGCTCCTGTAATTAGGTCAGTTCAGTTCAGTTCAGTTGCTCAGTCGTGTCCAACTCATTGCAACCCCATGAACTGCAGCACGTCAAGCCTCCCTGTCCATCATCAACTCCTGGAGTCCAACCAAACCCATGTCCATAGAGTCAGTAATGCCATCCAACCATCTCATCCTTTGTCATCCCCTTCTCCTGCCCTCAATCTTTCCCAGCATCACGGTCTTTTCAAATGAGTCAGCTCTTCGCATTAGGTAGACAAAATATTGTAGTTTCACCTTCAACATCAGTCCTTCCAATGAACACTCAGGATTGATCTCCTTTAGGGTGAACTGGTTGGATCTCTTTGTAGTCCAAGGGACTCTCAAGAGTCTTCTCTAACACCACAGTTCAAAAGCATCAATTCTTTGGCACTCAGCTTTCTTTATAGTCCAACTCTCACATCCATACATGATCACTGGAAAAACAATAGCCTTGACTAAGTGGACCTTTTTTGGTAAAGTAATGTCTCTGTTTTTTTAATATGCTGTCTAGGTTAGTCATAACTTTCTTTCCAGTGAGTGAGTATCTTTTAATTTCATGGCTGCAATCACCATAAGCAGCAATCTTAGAGCCCAGAAAAATAAAGTCAACCACTGTTTCCACTGTTTCTCCATCTATTTGCCATGAAGTACTTTGGCCACCTCATGCAAAGAGTTGACTTATTGGAAAAGACTCTGATGCTTGGAGGAATTGGGGGCAGGAGGAAAAGGGGACGACAGAGGATGAGATGGCTGGATGGCATCACCGACTCGATGGACGTGAGTTTGAGTGAACTCTGGGAGTTGGTGATGGACAAGGAGGCCTGGCGTGCTGCAATTCATGGGTTGCAAAGAGTCAGATACGACTGAGCAACTGAACTGAACTGAACTGAATGGGACTGGATGCCATGATCTTAGTTTTCTGAATGTTGAGCTTTAAGCCAACTTTTTCACTCTCCTCTTTCACTTTCATCAAGAGGCTCTTTAGTACTTCTTCACTTTCTACCATAAGGGTGGTGTCATCTGCATTAGGTCAGGTCCATTCAAATTGTCTCCTTGTCTTATCAAGTCAACTGTGCCATATAAGATAATCATGGAAGTGATATCTGTTCATAGGTTTTGGGGATTAAGACTGGACATCTCTGGCTGACCATTTTAGAAATTCTACCTTCAGATCGCTTTTCAAGGAATCCAACAACTACTCTATCCATGGTCCTAGAGTGACATTTCTCCTCCTTGTTCTCCAGGGCCAGAGGTATTATATCAGCATCTCTTTCTATCAGTGTCCCATCCTACTTCTCTACTGGTGAACATTTTGCTGCTGCTGCTGCTGCTGCTAAGTCACTTCAGTCGTGTCCGACTCTGTGTGACCCCATAGACAGCAGCCCACCAGGCTCCCCCATCCCTGGGATTCTCCAGGCAAAAATACTGGAGTGGGTTGCCATTTCCTTCTCCAATGCATGAAAGAGAAAAGTGAAAGTGAAGTTGCTCAGTCTGTCCGACTGTTAGCGACCCCATGGACTGCAGCCCACCAGGCTACTCCGTCCATTGGATTTTCCAGGCAAGAGTACTGGGGTGGGGTGCCATTGCCTTCCCCATCCCTGGGATTCTCCAGGCAAGAATACTGGAGTGGGTTGCCATTTCCTTCTCCAATGCATAAAAGAGAAAAGTGAAAGTGAAGTCGCTCAGTCTGTCCGACTGTTAGCGACCCCATGGACTGCAGCCCACCAGGCTACTCCGTCCATTGGATTTTCCAGGCAAGAGTACTGGGGTGGGGTGCCATTGCCTTCCCCGCAGAGAAGATGGGTTATCTATAATTCCTACAGATCCTATAATAACACTCTATAGTTTTCCATTACACTTTGACTGGTCTGTTCATCTTTAATTTGTTACCAGAAAAATATTTTTTACAAAATTTATAAAATAATAATTTGTTGTTCTGATCTCATTTTATATTTAGAATTTTTGAAAATTGGCATTTAAAGTACTACTAAAGTCATAGCCTCTGGTTTCTCATCCAGAATTAAGGAGCTTAGAAATCATCATTCTATCCTAACAGCAAGTAAGAAGTTAAACATATAAAGGAATCAATAGTTTTGTTTGGATCTATCAGAGAAGTGATACCATAGTGCAAATTCATGGGTAAGATGACTAAATACTGTCAAGATCTCAGTGCTTCTGCATGTAATCTATAGATTTAACATAATTCAAATCAAATCCTAATGAGTATTTTGTATCTAAAATCAAAAAGAACTCTTAAAGCTCAGCAATAAGTAAATGAAAACCTTGATTAAGAAACGGGCAAAAGACCTGAACAGACGTATTTCCGAAGAAGATCCACAGATGATAAGTAAGTGTATGAAATTATGTTCAACATTATATGTTACCATGGAATTGAAAATTAAAACAGCAATGAGATACCAATCCACACCTATTAGAATGGTTGAAAATTCAAAACTCAGACCACACTCAATGCTGCGGAGGCTCTGGAGTATTAGGAATATTCATACATTGCTGGTGGAGTGTGGAATGATTTAGCCACTTTGGAATATAGTTTGGCAGTTTCTTACCAAGCATACTCTTATCACGTGATCCAGTAATTGCACTTCTTGGTATTTACTCAAGGAGTTGAAACTTCTGTCAAAAGAGAAACCTGAACGATGATGTTTCAGTTCAGTTCAGTCACTCAGTCGTTTACGACTCTTTGCGACCCCATGAATCGCAGCACGCCAGGGCTCCCTGTTCATCACCATCTCCCGGAGTTCACTCAGACTCACGTCCATCGAGTCAGTGATGCCATCCAGCCATCTCATCCTCGGTCGTCCCCTTCTCCTCCTGCCCCCAATTCCTCCCAGCATCAGAGTCTTTTCCAATGAGTCAACTCTTCGCATGAGGTGGCCAAAGTACTGGAGTTTCAGCTTTAGCATCATTCCTTCCAAAGAAATCCAGGGTTGATCTCCTTCAGAATGGACTGGTTGGATCTCCTTGCAGTTCAAGGGACTCTCAAGAGTCTTCTCCAACACCAAGAGTCAGTGATGCCATCCAGCCATCTCATCCTCGGTCGTCCCCTTCTCCTCCTGCCCCCAATTCCTCCCAGCATCACAGTCTTTTCCAATGAGTCAACTCTTCGCATGAGGTGGTCAAAGTACTGGAGTTTCAGCTTTAGCATCATTCCTTCCAAAGAAATCTCAGGGTTGATCTCCTTCAGAATGGACTGGTTGGATCTCCTTGCAGTCCAAGGGACTCTCAAGAGTCTTCTCTAACACCACACTTCAAAAGCATCGATTCTTCAGCGCTCAGCTTTCTTCACAGTCCAACTCTCACATCCATACATGACCACAGGAAAAACCATAGCCTTGACTAGATGGACCTTAGTCGGCAAAGTAATGTCTCTGCTTTTGAATATGCTATCTGCTGCTGCTGCTGCTGCTAAGTCACTTCAGTCGTGTCCGACTCTGTGTGACCCCATAGACGGCAGCCCACCAGGCTCCCCCATTCCTGGGATTCTCCAGGCAAGAATACTGGAGTGGGTTGCCATTTCCTTCTCCAATGCATGAAAGAGAATAGTGAAAGTGAAGTCGCTCAGTCTGTCCGACTGTTAGCGACCCCATGGACTGCAGGCCACCAGGCTACTCCGTCCATTGGATTTTCCAGGCAAGAGTACTGGGGTGGGGTGCCATTGCCTTCCCCGGAATATGCTATCTAGGTTGGTCATAACTTTCTTCCAAGGAGTAAGCGTCTTTTAATTTCATGGCTGCAGTCACCATCTGCAGTGATTTTGGAGCCCCCCAAAATAAAGTCTGACACTGTTTCCACTGTTTCCCCATCTATTTCCCATGGAGTGATGGGACCGGATACCATGATCTTCATTTTCTGAATGTTGAGCTTTAAGCCAACTTTTTCACTTTCCTCTTTCACTCACATCAAGAAGCTTTTTAGTTCCTCTTCACTTTCTGCCATAAGGGTGGTGCCATCTGCACATCTGAGGTTATTGATATTTCTCCCAGCAATCTTGATTCCAGCTTGTGTTTCTTCCAGTCCAGCGTTTCTCATGATGTAATTATGTTATTAAAAAAGAACTGACGTTAAGATATTATTTCTGAGAGGTCCTGTTAAAAATGCAAATATATAACTTTGAAAGGATTTAACGTGTTGTTTCTTTATATGTGAATATATATACACATTTGGCTGTGCCAGGCCTTAGTTGCAGCACATGGGATCTTCCATCTTCGTTGCAACATTCGGGGTCTTTAGTTGCGGCATGCAAACCCTTAGTTGCAGCTTGAGGGATCTAGTTCTCTGACCAGGGATAGAACCTATGCCCCCTGCCTTGGGAACTCAGAGTCTTAGCTACTGCACCACCAGGGAAGTCCCTGATTTCGTGTTTCTTGAAGTATGATCCTCAAGAAGCTATAAATATCATCCTGGGGCGGGGGAAGGAAATCAAGAACTAGTAACCAAACAAATGTGGGCTGCTAGATTAAACAAAGTTAAATAGGGTCCCTTCAAGACCTGTCAGCATCTCGCTGCTGTGCCTTGTGACTCCGAGAGGGGTGTGTAGTAGCAACGTTTCCTGAGTTTATTTTACATTTCATCTGAGAAGCAAGAGCACTTCAGTAATGTGTTTTGTGGAACACAAGTAATTCTGGAAGCAGCCCCTCAGCTAAGTTCATCCTTTGAGGTCCCCCGGACGTGCCACTTCATCTAAGCTGCCCCTGGAGATATGTAAACTTTTCCTTCGTGAATAGCCTGGCTTTGCTTTGTCTCATTGTCTCCCTACCTCTTCTCTACCCACTGTGGTGGTGGTGGTTTAGTTGCCAAGTCGTGTCCGACTCTTAAGTTGTCTTGCGACCCCGTGGACCGTAGCGCTCCAGGCTCCTCTGTCCGTGGGATTCTCCGGGCAAGAATCCTGGAGTGGGTTGCCATTCCCTTCTCCAGGGGATCTTCCCCATGCAGGAATCGAATCTGGGTCTCGTGCATTGCAGGCAGATTCTTTACCGACTGAGCTACAAGTGAAGCCCTCTCTACCCACTGCCTCCTGGTCCGTATTGTATCAGTTTCACTGCACCTGGGACATCCTTGTCTTGCACAGAGGTACTCAGGAGATACTTGCAGTACTGTATTGGTACCTAGCTGAGTCAGCCTGAGAGTTCAAAAGGCACTGGCAGGAGTGGGAGCCCGAGAGAGGTCCGGGGCTTGGGACCCTCACTGCTCTGGGATGGGGATCGGGGAGAGGACTCAGGGAAGACACGGGACCAGTGTAAGAGGCTGGACACAGAGAACAGAAAAAGGGAGCAAAATCTGGACATGCTGAGAATATAAATCGAATGTACTGAAGGCCAGCTCTGTGTCTGACACCCTGTGGTAGACTCTGGTTTTTGTTGTTGTTTCTGTTTTGTTTTGTTTTGTTTTGTTTTAAACATTTCTTTCTTTATTTGGCTGCATCGGGTCTTACTTGCGGCACACAGGCTGTTTGCTGTGTTATGGGTAATCTTTCATTGCGGCACGCAGACTCTTCAGCTGTGGTGTGGGCTTAGTTTCTCCTCGGCAGGAGGGATCTTAGTTCCCTGACCAGGAATCGAACCCATGTCCTCTGCCTTGGAAGGTGGATACTTAAGCCCTGGATCACCAGGGAAGTCCCCTAACCATTGAATATTTAAACTTAATCCTGATCTTTCAAATAGGTGATATTCTTCCCATTTCCTCAATGAAGAAATGGCATCAGCAAGGTGAAGCAGACATCAGTGTTTGTGCTGGGAATACAGAGATGAATAAAGCCCAGGCCTTTCCCCCAACAAACCCTTGTTTCATGGAATAGGTGGTCCTGTAAATAAATAATTATAAACAGTGGGGGGACTACAGTGATTAAGCTGTGGTCAGGGTCACAGGGGAGAATCCGATGTGTGTATGTGGGGAAGGGGTGGGAGTTGACAAATCCAGAAAGGCTCCCAGGAGTGATGCTGGAGCCAAGTGGGCTGAGAATGTGAGGACAGCAGGGACCGAAAAAGCAAAAGCTTGGGCAAGGTGAGGAATATCCCAAGAAATTAATTGCCACTGGAGTATGGCATGTGAGGTTGGTGAGAAGTGAGGCTGAGGAAGTTATAGACAGGTTGAAGAGTTTCGGATTTGATTTTTGAAAACCATGGGAAGCTGCTGCAGGGTTTTAGCAGAAGAGCAAGCCCGTCGTGGATACATAGTGGTAAGTGGTATTATTCCCATTGTCTGTGAGGGAAGCCAGGCTCAGAAAGAGACTTGCCCAAACACACTCTGCTTATCAGAGGTGAAGCAGAGCCACAATTTCAGCTCAAATCCATCTGGATCTTGCCATGACTAAGCTGCCTCTCAAAGTAACAATGGACAATCTTCGCACTGAATTTCCTACTGAAAAGTACTCTCACTCTGATATTGGAATCAGACAATAGTTTTAAGACTTAATATGATTTTTTTAAAAAAAAGGTTGTTCTTTTTTTTTTTCTCTCTCTCTCTATTTTCAGAGTAAAGAAACACTGGACAAAATTAGGAGATAAAATATGCTTTATAATAAAACCCATTTTACTTCCAATAAAAGGTCTTATTTTCCAGAAGTTTTAGCTTCTAATACATTTAAAGTTTTAGCTTTAATACATTTAAAGATAGTCTAATGGTGGATGAAGACAGTGAAAATTTATCAATGTAAAATGACATTCTTTATTCATTTTTCCTTTTTATTTTATTTTTTTATTTAAACTTTTTATTTTATATCGGAGTATAGTAGATTAATAATATTGTGATAATTGCAGGTACACAGCAAAACGACCCAGTCAGTTCAGTTCAGTTCAGTTGCTCAGTCATGTCTGACTTTTGTGTGATCCCATGGACCGCAGCATGCCAGGCCTCCCTGTCCATCACCAACTCCCGGAGTTTACTCAAACTCATGTACATTGAGCCAGTGATGCCATCCAACCATCTCATCCTCTGTCATCTCCTTCTCCTCCTGCCTTCAATCTTTCCTAGCATCAGAGTCTTTTCTAGTGAGTCAGTTCTTCACATCAGGTGGCCAAAGTATTGGAGCTTCAGCTTTGGCATCAGTCCTTCCAATGAATATTCAGGGCAGATTTCCTTTAGGATGGACTGCTTGGGTCTCCTTGCTGTCCTAGGGACTCTCCTAGGACATTTGAGAAACAAAATTCGAAAACATTTTTAATTTGGGGGGGCTGTTCTTGCTGTCCGAGAGTCTTCTCCAATAACACAGTTCAAAAGCATCACTTCTTCAGTGTTCTTCAGCTTTCTTTATAGTCCAACTCTCACATCCATATATGACTACTGGAAAAACCATAGCTTTGACTAGACGGACCTTTGTTGGCAAAGTAATGTCTCATACGTATATACGTATGACATTTTTTTTTGAACATAAGCCCATCTGTTCTCCTTGGTTGGCCCTTGTAATAAACCTTTTTTCTGATAAAAAGAAAAAAAGGCTTAANATCCATATATGACTACTGGAAAAACCATAGCTTTGACTAGACGGACCTTTGTTGGCAAAGTAATGTCTCATACGTATATACGTATGACATTTTTTTTTGAACATAAGCCCATCTGTTCTCCTTGGTTGGCCCTTGTAATAAACCTTTTTTCTGATAAAAAGAAAAAAAGGCTTAACGTGATCAAGAACTAAAGTTACATGGTACTAGTACTTAGTGCTATAAAGGTTCAGAGAAGGAGGAATCAGGGAGGACATCATAGGGGAGATGGCATCTGTGTTGCCCTGAAGGAAAACGTAAACTAGAACAGATAATGCGAAACCAGGTGAGAGAACGATGGGGCTGAGGGGGTGGGGTTGTGCATCCACGTGGTAGAGCAGGAGTGGGCGTGGGAAACAGATGACAAGAGGCCACTTCCTGGCACAGCCACAGCCACTCCCTTCCAAAGACTGCTATGTAAAGAGGAAAGAAACAACGATCATATAACTGGATTTCCATCTTCACTTTTGCTAAATATAAATACACAACTGACATTCTTAAAATATTTTTAACTGCCTTATTGCAGTCACTAGAGAGTTTATTTCCTGCCCTGTTCCCCCTTACTCTGCACAGTGATATATCTCAATGTCCCCATCCCCTCCTCAAAGCCACTCTGTACATAAAAGGACAACTGTGAAGATTCTACTGCTGGTAGGACCATAGTCAGATGTACACACATAAATTACATTTGAGTGAAAATGCAATCATAGGATTCTGTATGATGAACAGAGCTTGCTTATGGAGAAGAGGGTGTGTGTTTGTGTTAAGTCTCCCAAGTTAAGATTCCTTCTAACTGTTTTGATGATATTCAGAGCCTGGAGTTGGAATCTTTTGCAAATGCTACTCTATTATATTACTGTTGATGGTGTGGGGAAAAAAGGATGTATATATGAGTCAAACAGACCTGGGAAAGTATTCCAGCTCCCTTCCTACCAATTCTTTTACCTTGAGCACATTATGAACTGTCTTAAGACCAAGTCTTATGGATTTTTGATCTTATAAGTATGCCACTTCTTTCTGCCATTGTGAAATAATTTTCAGTAGCAAATAAATATGCTCTAAGGGGACAACAGAGGATGAAATGGTTGGATGGCATCACCGACCCAATGGACATGAGTTTGAGTAAACTCCGGGAGTTGGTGATGGACAGGGAGGCCTGCCGTGTTGCAGTCCATGGTGACCCAAAGAGTTGGCCACAACTGAGCGACTGAACTGAAATGAATATTTCTTACCTGAAAACAGCCCCCCNATGGTTGGATGGCATCACCGACCCAATGGACATGAGTTTGAGTAAACTCCGGGAGTTGGTGATGGACAGGGAGGCCTGCCGTGTTGCAGTCCATGGTGACCCAAAGAGTTGGCCACAACTGAGCGACTGAACTGAAATGAATATTTCTTACCTGAAAACAGCCCCCCCAAAATTAAAAATGTTTTCTAATTTTGTTTCTTAAGTGTTACAAGATAAATTCATTAATTTAAAACTCTGTTGATCTTATTCCCCTCTTGAGCTATCTTTTAGTTTCTGCATTCCCTTTCTCAAAAAAACTTAAAAATTGTCTCTTGGTTTGGCTTTGACTACTTCCCCTCACTCTAATCTCTTCTCATCATTCCACAGGGACTATTCTTGTCTGTGTCATCCAGTGACCTTCGTGTTGCCAAGCTGAAGGCCACTGCTTTGTTTTGGTCTTACTTATTCTCTCAGCAGCATGTGACAAGGCTGATCTCTCTTTGACACTCTGCTTTCCTGGGTCTCTTCATACCTCCCTTGACTCTCTTCAAGTCTCCTTCTCTTGGGACTTCCCTGTGGTCCAGGGGCTGGGACTCTGCTCCCAGTGCAGGGGCTTTGGGTTCAATCCCTGGTCAGGGAGCTAGATCCCACATGCTGCAATTAAGAGTTCCCATGCCTCTACGAAGATCTGAGATCCCGTGTGCCACAGCTGAGACCCAGTGCAGCCAAATAAGTACATATTTTTAAAAACCAAACTCTTAAAAAGAAAATCTCTGTCTGTCTTCAACCTCTAACTGATAATGTGCCTCATGTTCTGAAGTGGCCTCTTCTCTATTTATTCACCCTCTGTAGATCTCCTGTTTTAATCTGATGGCTTGCCATAACATCCGTTGGCTAATGACCCTCAAATCTGTAGCTTCATCCTCAGACTTTCTCTGGAACTCTACATTCCTATCCAGAGAGATGTCTAGGCAATGTTGCAAATTTAATGTGACCGAAAGAAAACTCTGGATGTAGTCTAAACCTGTTTTTTCAGTCTTCCCCAGCTCAGTAGGTGCTGCTGGTATTCCTTTTAAGTACTCATGCCAAAATATCTAGGCCTTTTTTTTTTAATTGAGAAAATAATTTATTTAATTGTAAATCAGGAATTTTAGTTCTTTAACATTATTAATAAGATTTTTGAGTTTGTCCATTTGGATTTTAAATTTAAGTGAACACTTAAATCAAGATCCCTTCAAAAGGAAACATCATTCCTTTTCTCTGATCTTTGAGGGTATGTCATTTCTTTGCTTTCAGACTTAAATTATGAACTTTCCCTACTCCAGAATGGATCCCCAAAAAACTTGAGTTATAGAGAGGCAAGAGTCCCAACTGACCTTTGATTGCCTTTTTCTTTTACAAGTCCACTTCTTCAGGAGTTTTGCTGTTTTTCTTTTGTTTTACTGGGTTGTGAAAAATTTTGGCAAGAACTGAAGAGTAGGAGGCACAGTGAAACAGCAGAGAAAATGGAGGTTTCATTTTATCAAAGAAGCTCACAGTGCTAGCATCAAGCCAGTGCAGTGGCTCTTCAAGTCAATTGCTTGAAAATGGAAAGCAATGTCGTAAACTGGAACACAAGCAAAATACAAATGTGCCTGCATATGTAAATATTGCCTCCTAACCTCCTTTACATCGACTTGCTTAGCTTTAAAGAATATATAAGATTTGATAGCTTCTTTTAGAGAAAGGAACTGAATGATAAGATGTTCAGTTACGAGGACTGGATCTCCCATTGCCATCCCCTCTACTTTTGATATAAAATCAATTACCCATTTTATTAAACACGTCTGGTTATTATACTTCAGTAGTGCAAGGGGAAATGAGAGGTTCCTTGATGTTAGCCCTCCAACTTGGGGCCCGATGGGCTGAGGGTTGGAGCGGGGGTAGCAGAGCTCACTGATGACTGACTGTCATGAAGTCCAGGTCTGGGAAATGTAACCCCTTGCAAGCCTCTTCAGTCCCCTGCAGGTCTTTGTCTCCTGTGACACCACCCACTTCTTCTGGCTTAGGATCTGAAGGTTCAGGTTCCAGAGTCTGGCATACTGAATATGACTTGGCCAAAACAACACTGCTCTGGCTGGCAAAACGGTTGAGGAGACTGGAGACCACCCGCACTGCCTCCCATTCAGCGCCTGGATCCATGCCATATTTATCTGCCAACCGCATGCCCTGTGTCCCTCAGAGGAGGGACTGCCCCACAGTGATCAGCTCCCTGTCTTTCTACCCTCTCTTTGCTTGTTCCATGCCAACTTACAACAACTCATTGCCAGCTTAACTTTGAGGCTTTGTTCTCACTTCATGCAGAGCACTCACTGGCTCATTCAGATTGCTGTGACTCCCAGCATCTCCACCACATCCACTGGGAATCTCGACTAGTCTTGGCACAGAAGCCAGACGACATCCTGATAAGGAAAGGATGTTGACTAAACCACTTGAGGATCAACAAGGTAGACTGGGGCCTACTAAGAGTTGTCCTGCTGAAAAAGCAACCCTGTGTTGCTTCAGACCCAGCAGAGATAGGAAGACACTGAAATCAAGAGGACAGCCCCTCTCGGTCGTATCTTGTTGCCAAACACTTCCCTTCACATACTTCTCTTTAGCACGTCGGCTGGCACACATAGAGTGTTTCTGGCTTTTTTTTTTTTTTTTTTTNTACTCCGTCCATTGGATTTTCCAGGCAAGAGTACTGGGGTGGGGTGCCATTGCCTTCCCCGGGTGAACATTTTAACAATTACATAATTGCAACAAGCAATGCAAATTTCCAATGTTCCTCTGCTGTCAGTAATGGGGTCCCCATTGTTGGTTAGATAGTCAGCATTGTGTTGGTAAAATTCCAATTTATGTCTGGCTTCTTAAAGCCATTCTTGGTGTCCACTAAGCTAGAAGGGCTTCTTTGGAAACTGTCTCTGAGAAAGAGATTGTGTTGGGGATTGCTCTCAAGGGAGACGTATATTGGGAATGTAGAGGAGGGAGTTGCTAATTCTCAATGCAGTGCTAAATGAGGTCTCATTTGATCCTAGAGCAAGTTCTCGAACTAGAGTATCCTTTGAAAGCATGGTGGGACCATTGTGTTCTCATGTTAGCTGGTCCTGGGAGGTAATTACCTGTAACAACTAATAATTCCCAGTAAGGTAACAGCTGAAAGTCACCATGGGCTAAGGCAGAACACTACAGACCTTCTACCACTATAGAACTGTCTACCACTATAGCATTACTACCACTAGAGTTCAGTTCAGTTCAGTCGCTCAGTCGTGTCCGACTCTTTGCGACCCCATGAATCGCAGCACGCCAGGCCTCCCTGTCCATCACCATCTCCCGGAGTTCACTCAGACTCGTCAATCGAGTCAGTGATGCCATCCAGCCATCTCATCCTCTGTCATCCCCTTCTCCTCCTGCCCCCAATCCCTCCCAGCATCAGAGTCTTTTCCAATGAGTCAACTCTTCGCATGAGGTGGCCAAAGTACTGGAGGAGTTTCAGCTTCAGCATCATTCCCTCCAAAAAAATCCCAGGGCTGATCTTCTTCAGAATAGACTGGTTGGATCTCCTTGCAGTCCAAGTGACTCTCAAGAGTCTTCTCCAACACCACAGTTCAAAAGCATCAATTCTTTGGCACTCAGCTTTCTTCACAGTCCAACCCTCACATCCATACATGACCACAGGAAAAACCATAGCCTTGACTAGACGGACCTTTGTTGGCAAAGTAATGTCTCTGCTTTTGAATATGCTNAGAGTCTTCTCCAACACCACAGTTCAAAAGCATCAATTCTTTGGCACTCAGCTTTCTTCACAGTCCAACCCTCACATCCATACATGACCACAGGAAAAACCATAGCCTTGACTAGACGGACCTTTGTTGGCAAAGTAATGTCTCTGCTTTTGAATATGCTGTCTAGGTGGGTCATCACTTTTCTTCCAAGGAATAAGCATCTTTTAATTTCATGGCTGCAGTCACCATATGCAGTGATTTTGGAGTCCCCCAAAATAAAGTCTGACGCTGTTTCCCCTGTTTCCCCATCTATTTCCCATGAAGTGATGGGACCATATGCCATGATCTTTGTTTTCTGAATGTTGAGCTTTAAACCAACTTTTTCACTGTCCCCTTTCACTTCCATCAAGAGGCTTTTTAGTTCTTCTTCACTTTCTTCCATAAGGGTGGTGTCATCTGCATATCTGAGGTTATTGATATTTCTCCCGGCAATCTTGATTTCAGCTTGTGTTTCTTCCAGCCCAGTGTTTCTCATGATGTACTCTGCATATAAGTTAAATAAGCAAGGTGACAATATACAGCCTTGATGTACTCCTTTTCCTATTTGAAACCAGACAATATTTGCTAAATACTGTACTTTAGCAAATTGCAGTACTCCTAATGCAATCATATCTACTAACACTATCATTATCTACATATCTACTAACATTACATATATTCTTGCAATCTAGCACCACTACAGTATCTACTAAAACTACTATATCTTCTAACATTCCTGCATCTACTAACAATACTGTATCTATTAAGAATACTGTAACTGCCAACTCTACAGTAATGACTAACACTATAATATCTACTAACACTACAATATCTACTAACACTACACTATCTGACATTGTGATGTCTGCTAACACTACAATATATACCAACAGTACCATATCTACTAAGACCATCACTGTATCTACTAATAAACCCTACAATATCTACTAATGCTACACTTACTATCATAGTATTTATAAATTAAAAGAGAGAATATTTACTCAACTGGAAGACTCTAAATTAGACAAAATATTCTTGATTTTTGAATGTTTATTTTATGAGAAAACATCACCATATCACACTTGGTTGCCGTCAGGATAGACAAGAGTACCAATACTTACAGATATAATTTTTTGGATAAAAATCTAGGAACTTAAAGATTCTTTCTTTTATCAAAGAAAGTAAATGGTAAAGTCCTTCTTCCTTTTAATCCCACCTACTAAAGAAGCCTGACTTTGCAACAGAGTTGTGCTTGTTTCATATTTAAATATGGTGGGGCCAAATGAATTAGTAGAGGGAAGTCTCTCAGTGCTAGAGACCTAAACTTTAGCCCTTTCTCTTCAGTGTAACTTTGAAGAAGTCCTTTAACTTCATCTTTTTCTCTAATTTTTGAAATGAAAATATTGGAATAATTAATCTTCAATGTTCTTTCCAAGCCGGAAACCATAAGCTGGATACTTGATTTTATTCCCTTTATGAAAGATTCTTCTCTCTTGAGCTCAGATTTCACAATCTGTTTTCCCCATTTGTCATCTTCACCACTTGAGCAGCCTTGACTTGAAATGTGAGGCCACCCCCATACAAGCTGTTCTGATCTGCCAAGCTGTCCACTCTCCACCCCATCATTTTGTGTGTGTGTGTGTGTGTGTGTGCGTGTGTTTGAGAGAGAGATTTACATATCCTGCCAATAGAAATTCACAGCACTCTTGCATTTAAAACATTTCCTGTATATGAGCTAGCACCTCAAGTAGCCATGGAAGAATTTAGAAGCTCCAAAAGAAGAAAGCTTCCGACAATAATTATGAAGGATGCTTTTGCATTAAATGGTGAAGTTTTTCTTTTCTAAAGTGATTCACTGGGATCCTAAGAATTTGACTCATATTTATGACTCTGGCAGTATACAGCAACTTTACTGACGCTCAAGTGAAAGGCTTACCTTGAGTATCCATGCCAGCCTTCTAGTATTATTGCTGGTCACACACCTCCATGGCCTTCCTCCTCTCTCAATTAGATTCTCTTTCAATTATTTGTTACTTCCTCTCATGATTGGAAAAACACACTGACAAAAAAGAAATACCCTTACCACCTAGCGGTGAACACTGGTGACACGTCAATGTCTTTTTACTGTTTGATGTTTTATCATGCACTAGGATTTTTTGATTTTATATCATCAAATATCTGAGCTTTGTCAAATATCACTCCTTTAATTTGCAATTATTTTTATTGTTTCAAGAAAAAGTAGTTCTGTGAAAAATTAGATTAAGGAATGCAATAGTAAGGTGGCTAGAATATATCTGTCTCCCAGAGTACTTGATAAAGATTGTCACACTATATTATTTATTTCAGAGACAGAATATTATAGTTTCTAAGACCACAGAGTTTCACGTCAGATAATACTGCTATAAATCCTGTTGCCATTTAAAAGATGTTTGACTTCTGGCAAATTGCTTAACTCTGCCAAGGAATTTTTCCACTGATGAAAAGAAGATATATATATTTTTAGAATTTTTTTCTTAGTATTTGTAAATCTTATATTTAGAGCCTGAGAATGAAAATGTGCTCAATATTTACTTTTATCAAAGCATTAATTTTAAAAAAGCCTAATAAAATCTAGCGCTTGTTAGGTCCCAAATACTAGGCTAAGCATTTTACACATATTACCTTTTATTAATTCTCACAACATTTTTTGAGGTAAATACAGTTATAAATTAGCCTTATTTTACAAGCTAGTAAAGTGAAGAACAGAGGAGGCAAGTAACTTGCCCAAGATCACCATGGCTGGTAGGTGACAAAGTCTGGATTTGGATGTAGTCTATGCCTTTAACCAATAGTCCACATCACAGAAACTACTTGGTCAATTTTATCAGTTTTGCATTTGAAGAAAAAGTTTCATATATTAATCATAACTTAGTTCAGGTAAAAAGGGTTGCCTAGTAAAGGTGTTTTAAGGTTATCCAGCTCAGCAAATAAAGAAAACTGATGCACAGATTTCTTTGTAACTGGCTAAAATAAAACATTGAGAATGTTTAAAATAAATATTTAAGTAATATATACCTTTACCTGAAATTAGTATTATGCTATTATTGACATCAGAGAAGATGTTTGACTTTTGGCAACTTGCTTAACTGTGCTAAAGAATTTCTATACTGATGGAAAGAAGGTTTATTTCTATACTGACAGAAAGAAGATATATATTAATGTGTACTTTCGTAGCCAACATATCTGTATTACAATGAATTCTACATTATTAAAGTCATTATTAAATGGTTGAGAGCCAAATTCTAACTTCAGGATACGTATTCCATGAAAGGGACATCTGTGAGTTTGGGTAGTGGTCCAAGATCCATCTACTTCCTTCTGGTAGCAGCATCTTGACTTTCCTTTAGGGAACAGCTTTCTCCTACCCCAAGCACATGTACTTTAGGCATGGTCAAACCTTCCTTCTGGACCCAGAAATTGACCTGTGGCTCATATAGTGGGTGACAGTATGTCCTCTCCTATGCTCCTTCTTGCCATATGCTATGCCACTGATGGGATTCCCTTGTGGCTCAGAGGGTAAAGAGTCTGCCTGCAGTGTGGGCCAGAGTTCGATATCTGGGTTGGGAAGATCCCCTAGAGAAGAAAATAGTAATCCACTCTCTCAATATTCACTTTCACCAGTATTCTTGCTGGGAAAATCCCATGGACAGAAGAGCCTGGCAGGCTATAGTCCATAGAGTTGCAAAAAGTCAGACATGGCTGAGTACACACACATGCACGCACATGCGCACGTGCATGCACACACACGCACACACATATGCCTATTTAGCACTGCAACAATTTTTTATCAGAGTAATATTTTTAAGTGAAACCTTTCTGTGTACACCAGTTGTAGGATATTATCAACACTAACATAGAATGTGTTTTTTATTCTAAAGAGAAAAAAATCACTTTCTCATCACTGGTTTGCCTTACCCCTATATTCCTGACAGCTGAGTGGCTTCAACTTCATCTCTACATTAAGCTTTTGGTCATTCCCACTTATAACAAGGAGAAATAGAGCAGTGGTTCAGCTTGATTAGGAGCCCCAGCCTCTGTTCACACTGCTGCTGTGTCTGATCATACATGGCATCCATGCCTGATACTATCGTCTCTCTACATTGCCTTGGAAACAAACTTCCTTTGTGAACCATGCATCATACCAATTCCAGTCACTTGCGGGCTAAATCGCTTCAGTTGTGTCGACTCTTTGCGACCCTATGGACTGTAGCCCGCCAGACTCCTCTGTCCATGGGATTCTGCACACAAGAATACTGGAGTGAATTGCCATGCCCTTCTCCAGGGGATCTTCCTGACCCAGGGATAGAACCTACACCTCTTGCATTAGGAGCTGAGTTCTTTACCACTAGCACCTCCTGAGTCACTTGGCCCTGCCTTATTGCCCATTAACAACTCTCTGACTTAAAAAACTACTGAATAACCCCATTCTCTAAAGACCAGTTCCCTGCTCTGTTTTTGCTGGTGCATACAGGATTAAAAGTCCTAAATTATCCCACAGTCAGGGCCTTATGCCCTACTGCTTACCTCATTGACACTGCCATCTTAGGATCTGTTTCAGTGCTTTGTAAAAACCAATAACTGTGTCAAATAATCAGGATCTTAATTAAAATATAAATGGATGATTTCTGATCTCAGGAAGCTCATTATCTAACAGAAAACAAAGAATGCTACAAAATGAAAGTTCCTATACTGTGAGAAGTGTCCAATGTGCATCCATTTTTCAGGCTTAATCTATAAATTGGTTAACTAGATTGACAACCACAGAAAGGTATACCTGTAGAACAGAATATTTTAAAGCTTGGCAGTATAAAAATAATGGAACGGCAGACAGGAGTTGGAAGAAGGGGAAAAAGAGATGACTCGTATCCAACATAGGGGCAAGACATGACATAAAGTTTAATGTTGATGAATAAAGAAAATAAAGAATCAAGAAAATCAAGTAGATCAACAAATTCAACCAAGAGAAGAACTCAGAGTAAATATGTTAACTTGATTAATCACAAAATAAAGAAGGAAGCATATTATTTTCGCTTAGGAAGAGAAACATAGAAAAACATACAGAAATGTTTAAAATTGAAATCACTTAAAGATTGGAATTGGGACTAGGTTTGGGCAAAGGAAAGAAGAGTTAAATGACAAGTAAAACTCTTCTTTCCTTTGAAGTATAACACGCAAGACTTCCCTGGTAGCTCAGATGGTAAGGAGTCTGCATGCAATGTGGAAGACCTGGGTTTGATCCCTGGGTTGGGCAGATTCCATGGAAAAGGAAATGGCAACCCACTCCAGTATTCTTGCCTGGAGAATCCCATGGACAGAGGAGCATGGCAGGGTGCAGTCCATGGGGTCACAAAGAGTCAGACACGATTGAGCAAATTCACTTATAGCATGCAAAAAAATGAGTAACTCAATCATAGAGCTAAATATATATTTCATGTAGTGAATGTACTCGTGATAAATTAAACGACAGAGTAATCACGAAGTTAAATTATGGAAAAACCTTATAAGTACAAATATCTAAATTTGAAGCAAGTTGCTTTTAGAAGGAACAATCCCAATCTGTTATAAATATCATTATTCACATTTTATTATTTAAAAGAGAATCTTGGTGATTTTATGAAAATTGCCCAAAGTTTATGAGGTAGCATGGAGAATTTGCACTCAGTCCTATCTAAATTCACAATATGAATTCCCAGTCCCTACCTCTTGCTTCCAAAATGTGTACTTCCCCACTAATTTTTATATCAGCTACTGAAGGTCCTAGTGCAGTGACCTTACATATTTAAGGCTTTTGATTAATGCTTCTTTGGGGACAACTTAATGGTTGAATTATTTATTTAGCATATGATAGGACCCATATTACCGTTAAGTTTTATTTTACCTTAAGGACTTTCATTGGATGTAGTCTATGAGGTAAGGATTTGTTAGCTTTTAAAATAGAATATTAAAAAAAGAGAGAGAGATGCTACCCCAGTAACACAGGACAGCGGACTATGGAATGTAGGCAATGGCACCCACCAAAGAAGCAAAACTCAGCAGTGTGTGTTCTCCATTTTTACGTGACTTCTTTCTGAAAACATGTTTCTATTGTTTCTTGTTCAATCACTCAGTCGTGTCCAACTCTTTGAGACCCCATGAACAGCAACACCTCAGGCTTCCCTGTCCTTCACCATCTCCTGGAGTTTGCTCAAACTCATGTCCATGAGTCAGTGATGCCATCCAACCATCTTGTCCTCTGTCGACCCTTCTCCTCCTTCCTTCAATCTTTCACAGCATCAGGATCTTTTCCAATGAGTTGGTTCTTTATATCAAATGGCCAAAGTACTGGCGCTTCAGCTTTAGCTGGAAATATGAACTAACTTCAAAGTCTAAAAAACCTTAAGAGTTATGAAAATAACTTTGGCTCTCAAAGAGGTAAAAATGCTATACTACTAAGACTCTAATCACACTTGAAATTTATGTCCAAATAGTGTCAAAAAATTTCCAGTGTTTGAACACATTCTTTAATATGATACATTTCCTTGGCAATTGAAAACTGTTCAGCAGTTTAAACCTATCGATCGTTTTACTGAGAATAAAAGCTCCCTGTTTTTGTCAGGTTAAATGATTCCCAAGTTTTCTCAGTTGAATGTCAAGTGAGTCAGTTTTTAATTTTTATTGTTTTGTCACTCTTTGATTTTCAAAAGATAGTAAACAGAATATGATAAAATATTGTTGCAACATTTTAGTAGAACACATTCTTCAATCCAGACCTGATCTGGAGAGAAAACAGGTACTCTGGATGTACATGGAATCTCAGTCATTTTCTCTGTGTCCCCCTTGGATATCCCCCCAACCTTTGGAAATTCTTGAAGGATTTTGAAGAAACACTAGGCTGCAGAGAAACTGGGAAGAAATGACCATAATGAAATATTGAAATATGGGGTTGCAGAAACCTCACTCTTCTAAAATGGCAGAACTCCCAAATGGAACTGTTAACTGTTAAAGCAGGTCTCCAATGGATAGATATAAGTAGTCTGAATAGGCTTATTAAAAACAGTCTGAGTGCCAGTGTATAATATGCTAGCATCACTGACTCAATGGACATGAGAAAAGTGAAAGTGAAGTCTCTCAGTCATGTCTGACTCTTTGTGACCCCATGGACTATAGCCCACCAGGCTCCTCTGTCCATGGGATTCTCCAGGCAAGAATACTGGAGTGGATTGCTTAGCAAACTCTGGGGGACAGTGAAGGACAGGGAAGCCTGGCATGCTACACAGTTCATGGGATCACAGAGAGTGGGACACAACTTAGCAACTGAACAACCGCAACAACAGACTGAAGGTCAAAAGTATAAAATTCGAGAGCCATCTATCTGTGGGAAACCAGCCATATGCACTGACAAGGGCCAGCCCTCCAGGAAGATTTAAACACAGACTGGTGGACGAAGGCCAGAGAAATAACATTTCTGCCTTTCTTGGCTCTTTTCCATTTTTCTTCCTTAATCATTATTTTTATTTTTTAAATATTTGGCCAAATTTTTCCTTTCTTTGCTACACTATCTTGTATCTCTTTGCTTTTGTAGTAGCAGTGGCTAGACTTTTATTTATACCCATTGTCAAAAAAAAAAAAAGATAATGTATTTTCTCATCAGTGAACAAAGAATTATTCTGTTTTTGAACCATTTATTATTTTCCTGCTTACTTACTATAGTATTTAAACTCTAGCCATCCCTATTCCAGATAATTAAGTTGAAAGTGTTGAAAGTGTTAGTCATTCAGTCATGTCCGACTCTTTGCAACCACATGGACTGCAGCCCACCAGGCTCCTCCTTCCACAGCATTCTCCAGGCAAGAATAATGGAGTGGGTAGAGTTCCAGAAAAACATCTATTTCTGCTTTATTGACTATGCCAAAGCCTTTGACTGTGTGGATCACAAGAAACTGGAAAATTCTGAAAGACATGGGAATACCAGACCACCTAACCTGCCTCTTGAGAAATCTGTATGCAGGTCAGGAAGCAACAGTTAGAACTGGACATGGAGCAACAGACTGGTTCCAAATAGGAAAAGGAGTACGTCAAGGCTGTATATTGTCTCCCTGCTTATTTAACTTATATGCAGAGTACACCATTGGAAACGCTGGACTGGAAGAAACACAAGCTGGAATCAGGATTGCCGGGAGAAATATCAATAACCTCAGATATGCTGATGACACCACCCTGATGGCAGAAAGTGAGGAGGAGCTAAAAAGCCTCTTGATGAAAGTGAAGGAGGAGAGCAAAAAAGTTGGCTTAAAGCTCAACATTCAGAAAACGAAGATCATGGCATCCGGTCCCATCACTTCATGGGAAATAGATGGGGAAACAGTGGAAACAGTGTCAGACTTTATTTTTTTGGGCTCCAAAATCACTGCAGATGGTGACTGCAGCCATGAAATTAAAAGACGCTTACTCCTTGGAAGAAAAGTTATGACCAACCTAGATAGTATATTCAAAAGCAGAGACATTACTTTGCTGACTAAGGTCCGTCTAGTCAAGGCTATGGTTTTTCCTGTGGTCATGTATGGATGTGAGAGTTGGACTGTGAAGAAATCTGAGCACCGAAGAATTAATGCCTGTCTCTTATACACATCTAGATGTGTATAAGAGACAGGAATAGAATATGAACCATACTCTTAAAGTCCTTTGGTCTTACATATTCAATAGAATTTTTCAATGGTTTTGAGTATCATGTTTCTATTTTTTTAATATAAATTTATTTATTTTAATTGGAGGTTAATTACTTTACAATATTGTATTGGTTTTGCAACTAAGGTCCGTCTAGTCAAGGCTATGGTTTTTCCTGTGGTCATGTATGGATGTGAAAGTTGAACTGTGAAGAAGGCTGAGCGCCAAAGAATTGATGCTTTTGAACTGTGGTGTTGGAGAAGACTCTTGAGAGTCCCTTGGACTGCAAGAAGATCCAACCAGTCTAACCTGAAGGAGATCAACCCTGGGATTTCATTGGAAGGAATGATGCTAAAGCTGGAACTCCAGTATTTTGGCCACCTCATCCGAAGAGTTGACTCATTGGAAAGACTCTGATGCTGGGAGGGATTGGGGGCAGGAGGAGAAGGGGACGACCGAGGATGAGATGGCTGGATGGCATCACGGACTCGATGGACGTGAGTCTGAGTGAACTCCGAGAGATGGTGATGAACAGGGAGGCCTGGCGTGCTGCGATTCATGGGGTCGCAAAGAGTCGGACATGACTGAGAGACTGAACTTAACTGAACTGAACTCTTTTTTAGATTATTTTCCCATATAAGCCATTTCAGAGTATTGAGTAGAGTCCCTGTGATATACAACAGGTCATTATTAGTTATCTATTTTATATATAGTAATGTGTATGTGTCAACCCCAAACTCCCAGTTTATCACTTGCTCTCCATTTAACATTCTGAAGAACAAAAAATATTCAGACTGCTTGCAAATCGAGAGAGGAAATTGAAATAGATTTTTAGAGTCCTTGAAATAGATAGAAAAAGAAAGAATCTTATTTAGACCAGGATCAACTTTTCTTAAACTGACTCATTGATTTAAAAAAAAAACAGTTTTCCATCATTCGTGTGTATCTAACTTGCAAGCCCCATCTGGAAGTACCCATGAGAATGAATGCAGATGGATGACATAAAAGAACCCATTCAGGGGGAAGTTAATTTGCCTAAGGATTCTCTATTGGCATTTGTTTCGCTTGAGCCGACGGCTCAGCAAACACCCATCCTTGTCCCAGATCTTTGGTATGAACTTTGTTGTAACAGTTTACTTGAAAATTGCCTGCAGACCTAGAATGAATTTGGACAGCCAAAGTGAATTAATTAAGCTGAAAAGAACTGTCTCAACAATGATTTCCTTATGTGATTTTTATTCAGATCTTCCAGGTCACTAATTCATCATGTTTTCTTTATAAAGAGAAAACAGTGGGAAGGCATGTTAGGCATTCTGTACAGTGAAATAGTCTTGGTTCTAACATCAGTGGAGCAGGAGCTGTGTGGCAGAAACGCAAGTTTCCTTTAAGCTCCCGAGATAAATGTGTTAAACATTTTGGATGAAATGCTTTCCAAAACTGAGCGTTTAATTTCCTGTTTCCTTAAACAGAATGTTCTGAATGTGATTACAAACATATTTGTCAGACTCTGTTGGAGCTATAACACCGTGGTCTCAAGAGCAAAGGGCTTGAAAAGTGGGGATGATGCTTATAATCTATTTTTTTATTTATTTGACTGCCCCGGGTCTTGCTGTGTTGTTGTGTGTCAGTTGCTCAGTCATGTCCAACTCTTTGCAACCCCAGGCTCCTTTGTCAATGGCATTTCCCAGGCAAGAATACTGGAGTACGTTGCCATTTCCTCCTCCAGGGGATCTTCCTGACCCAGGAATCGCAGCCAAGTCTCCTGCATTGCAGGTGGATTCTTTACCGTCTGAGCCACAAGGGAACGCTGAGTCTCAGTTTCTGAATCCTGGATCTTTCATTGCAGCATGTGGGATCTAGTTCCCTGACCAGAGATCGAACCCAGGCCCTCTGCATTGGGAGTGCAGAGTCTTAGCCACTGGATCACCAGGGAAAGTAAAAGTGTTAGTCGCTCAGTCATGTCCAACTCTTTGTGACCCCATGGACCACAGCCCAGCAGGCTCCTGACCATGAAATTCTCCAGGCAAGAATACTGGAGAGGGTAACCATTCCCTTCTCTAGGGGATCTTCCCGACCCAGGGATTGATCCGGAGTCTCCTGCACAGTAGGCAGTTTCTTTACTGTCTGAGCCACCAGGGAAGTGCCCTGCAATCTACCTTAAAATCCTTCAGCATAATCTATCTGTAACATGTGAATTACAGGCAACCAGTTCAGCTAAGTTAGAAACACAAAAATTCCAGAGATAGTTAGAACCTACACTCAAAAGACTCACCAGAGACACTGCTTTGGGAAGGATGCTCCATGTCCTCCTTTACCTGCTACAAGTAATAAGCCCTCCCTCCTCCCAGTCTTTGGCTTGGCTGTGTCTTTTGGTTCAACACTCACCAAGAGTTGAACCCAGTTTGGGGGTAACGGTTTTTTAAAAAATTTTATTGGAGTATGGTTGATTTACACTGTTGGGTTAGTTTCAGGTGTACATCTAAGTGAATCAGTTATTCATACACATATACCCACTCTATTTTTTAGATACTTTTCCCATTACAAAGTATTGAGTCGAATTCCCTGTGCTAAACAGTAGGTCATTATTAGTTATCTATTTTAAACGTAGTAGTGTGTATATGGGAGGAGGCAATGGCACCCCACTCCAGTACTCTTGCCTGGAAAATCCCATGGATGGAGGAGCCTGGTGGGCTGCAGTCCATGCTAAGGGTCGGACACGACTGAGCGACTTCCCTTTCACTTTTCACTTTCATGCATTGGAGAAGGCAATGGCAACCCACTCCAGTGTTCTTGCCCGGAGAATCCCAGGGTCGGGGGAGCCTGGTGGGCTGCCGTCTATGGGGTCGCACAGAGTCGGACACAACTGAAGCGACTTAGCAGCAGCAGCAGCAGTGTGTATATGTCAGTTCTAATTTCCCAATAATAACATAATGTTATTACTCATTACTGTGAAAGACCAATGTTGGTATGATTTTTGTGCCTTAAAATTAATGCAATTAAATAAATTTAATTCATTTCAAAAAATAATAAAAGACTCATCAAAAGCTCACATTGGCTCTCTTTATCTCCAGTCAACATCAGATGATTTGTTAACTAGTATGTCATTGATGAAATGGTGGAATTGCCAAGGACATTGTCTAGGAGCTGAACTATAGTCTTTCCTACTTAAGTATAAACAGGGGGTATTAATCTAATGAGCCTCCCATATGTAATTTTAATTCTCTAGTAGCTACCATTATAAAAAGTAAAAAGAGGTGGTGGTCCAATGTGTAAAGATCTACCTGCCAATGCAGGGAACATGGGTTTGGTCCCCAGTCCAGGAGTATTCCACATGCTGTGGGGCAACTAAAGCCCATGTTCGAAAACTACTGGCCAGGGCACCTAAAACTTATGCTCCACAACAAGAGAAGCCTGCACACTTCTTGCAACTAGAGAGTAACCCCCACTGGCTACAGCTAGAGAAAGCCCACCTGCAGTAATGAAGACCCAGCACAGCCAAAAATAAATTAATTAATCAATTTAATTTTTAAAAATTTTAAAGAAATGGTGGGATTAATTTGACTAATCAGTCAGCTCAGTCACTCATTTGTGTGCGACTCTTAGACTAATACATTTTATTTAATCCAGTGTATCCAGTATATATCCAGTATATCCAAAATATTGTCATTTCAGCAGGTAATTTATGTGAAAATATTTGAGATATTTTGTACTAAGTCATGGTAATCAGTGTATATTTTACATATTATTAGCCACACTAACACTGTGCTAAGAGCTTTATATCTCTAATCCTTAAGACAAGATAGGGTATCTTTTAATCCATTTTACAGATGAGAAAACTGAGGCTTGGAGGGATTCAGTAGCTTTCTCAGGTGATATAAATGTGTCAGTGGCAGCCAGGTCAGCCAGTGACAGCCAGGTGTAGTGGATAATATAGACCAGATCCCCACATCATGGAAGGTAACCTTCCCCCGACTGGTGATGCGGGGGTGCAAAGGCACAGCCCTCTTGCCTCGATTTGGGACCAGAGTTTTCAGGTAGGATGGGCCTCAGTTGCAGGAGATGGACTTGCCATCTTCTTGTGCCCAGTCCTGCCCTCCTAACTGCCTTGAGCATCTCTCCCCAGAGACTCCCCAGGCAACGGCTACAGTGTTGCGAGGGAACCCAGCCTAAGACATGTTTTGTGCATGCATTCTCAATCGTGTCTGATTCTTTGCGACCCCATGGACTATAGCCCACCAGGCTCCTCTGTCCATGGGATTTCCCAACAAGCATACTGGAGTGGGTTGCCATTTCCTCCTTCAGGGGATCTTCCGGACCCAGGGATCAAACCGCATCCCCAGCGTCTCCTACATTTGCAGGCAGGTTCTTAACCGCAAGCGTCACCTGGGAAGATCCCAGTTTAAGACAATAAGACCCAATTCAGACTCCAAAGCCTTTGCTTAGGAACTTCTCCCTCTTAAAGAGCTAAGGCTTTGCAGTCTTCCCAACACTGTGTCTCCCTACCAGGGTAGGTAACAAGTACAGCAGCTGTGTCTCTTGGGGAAGGGGATTTACCCAAGAAGGGATGGCGCCTGGCATTACTGACCCTTGGGTCTTTAGAAGCTTGGCAATATGAACTTATTAAAGAAATAAACTTGAGGGTAAGTTATCTGCATTTTTAGAACACACACAGAGCAACCAATAAGAATAACATGGGAATGATTTCCCAGGAGTCCCCCATGTAATAAATTATGTCTTTAAAATACTCGTTGAAAATAGCAAGAATCTTAACGAAACCTTAGTCACACTGGACCTTTGCATCACTTTCAATCAGCCCAACCTTAGAGATTACAACAGCAAAATTCTCTGATTGTCCAGCAGCAGCCCAGGGTGACCTGGGAGTCGCCCTTAACCCAGTTGCCCATCCCCAGAGCTTAGACTCACCCAAGATCCCTGCATTTGGGTGGATCATCTGGGGGCCCCCCAGGACCAGCAAAGACATTACAGTCTTTGAAGACCCCTTGAAAGTGAAAGTCACTCAATTGTGTCTGACTCTTTGCGACCCCATGGACTATACAGTCCATGGAATTTCCCAGGCCAAAATACTAGAGTGGGTAGCCTTTCACTTCTCCAGGGGATCTTCCCAACCCAGGGATCAAACCCAGGTCTCCCACATTGAAGGTAGATTCTTTACCAGCTGAGTCACAAGGAAAGCCCAAGAATACTGGAGTAGGTAGCCTATCCCTCCTCCAGGAGACCTTCCCAACCCAGGAATCGGCCCAGGGTCTCCTGCATTGCAGGCGGACTCTTTACCAACTGAGCTGAGGGAAGCCTTGAAGGCCCCTTACTAGTGAATTGACCAAAACCATCCTATTCACTGAATTTGAACTTTCTGTTCAGCACATCCCTATGCTGACTATGCATTTGATTTCTGGGGTCCCTCTGGTGAAATTGTGTAAGGCTTTTTCTAACTAATCAAAGGAATTTTTGGAAACTGGCCCTGGCTGGTCCTTAACACCGCACTGGGGAAGGCAAAGCAAAAGTAGGCTGAAGAAAATGCCATTGCTTTATTCACTGCTGGAGCCCAGAGCCAAACCTGCAGAGCAAGAAAACTTATCTTCAAACGAATCTTTCTCCAGAAAAGAAGAAAAGGCCAAGGGCCAGAGCAGACACTCCAGGGCCCCACCAAGAAGTCCACCTGGCTTGTGGGTCATAACGTCGTGGGGAGCAAGAGAGTGAAGATGGAAACTGAGCTTATGTGTATTTAGAAGGCAGTGTGTGTCTTCAGTCATTAAGTCACGTTCAGGCCTTGGCAATCCTAAGGACTACAGCACGACATGCTCCTCCACCCTTCACTATCCCCTGGAGTTTGCTCAAATTCCTGTCCATTAAGTGGTAGTTATGGGGGATGGGTCGTGAAGATCTTTTCTGTACAGTTCTTCTGTGTATTCTTGCCACCTCTTCTTAATATCTTCTGCTTCTGTTAGGTCCATACCATTTCTGTCGCTTACCGAGCCCATCTTTGCATGAAATGTTCCCTTGGTATCTCTAATTTTCTTGAAGAGATCTCTAGTCTTTCCCATTCTGTTGTTTTCCTCTATTTCTCTGCATTGATCGCTGAAGAAGGCTTTCTTATCTCTTCTTGCTATTCTTTGGGACTCTGCATTCAGATGCTTATATCTTTTCTTTTCTCCTTTGCTTTTCGCCTCTCTTCTTTTCAGTGCTATTTGTAAGGCTTCTCCAGACAGCCATTTTGCTTTTTTGCATTTCTTTCCCATGGGGATGGTCTTGATCCCTGTCTCCTGTACAATGTCATGAACCTCATTCCATAGTTCATCAGGAACTCTGTCTATCAGATCTAGGCCCTTAAATCTATTTCTCACTTCCACTGTATAATCATAAGGGATTTGATTTAGGTCATACCTGAATGGTCTAGCGGTTTTCCCTACTTTCTTCAATTTAAG
>SJYX01018131.1:83632-104936 GCA_006410675.1 Oreotragus oreotragus
CTGAATGGTCTAGTGGTTTTCCCTACTTTCTTCAATTTAAGTCTGAATTTGGTAATAAGGAGTTCATGATCTGAGCCACAGTCAGCTCCTGGTCTTGTTTTTGTTGACTGTATAGAGCTTCTCCATCTTTGGCTGCAAAGAACATAATCAATCTGATTTCGGTGTTGACCATCTGGTGATGTCCATGTGTAGAGTCTTCCCTTGTGTTGTTGCAAGAGGGTGTTTGCTATGACCAATGCATTTTCTTGGCAAAACTCTATTAGTCTTTGCCGTGCTTCATTCCGCATTCCAAGGCCAAATTTGCCTGTTACTCCAGGTGTTTCTTGACTTCCTACTTTAGCATTCCAGTCCCCTATAATGAAAAGGACATCTTTTTTGGTGTTAGTTCTACAAGATCTTGTAGGTCTTCATAAAACCGTTGAACTTAAGCTTCTTCAGCATTACTAGTTGGGGCATAGGCTTGGATAACTGTGATATTGAATGGTTTGCCTTGGAAACAAACAGAGATCATTCTGTCGTTTTTTAGATTGCATCCAAGTACTGCATTTCGGACTCTTTTGTTGACCACTATGGCTACTCCATTTATTCTGAGGGATTCCTGCCCGCAGTAGTAGATATAGTAGACAACATAATCCACCGATATGTGCTTAAATTAGAAAGTGAATGTTTGAAGCAAAATAGCCAAGTATCTCCTGCCCCACCCCCCACCCCCACTTCCAAGCTATTTAATAACTACAAAAGGAAGAGTGTAACTTTAGAGAAATCCATCAAAACCCACTTCAACTAAAGTTAACAGAGGGAAAAACAAAACTTTTAAAAGTTGGCTTGAAGAGAGAAAAGAGGTTGTTGAATGGGTCAAAAGGAAAGTAAATTGTAAGATGAAAGCTATAAACCGTAAAATTTCAGTACTTATTTTAAAAGTAAAATGATGGAGAAGGATACCATTCAAATGTTAGCCACAGGAAACCTGATATTAAAATATTAGACAGTCCAGTTCAGTTCAGTCACTCAGTTATGTCCAACTCTTTGCGACCCCATGAACCACAGCATGCCAGGCCTCCCTGTCCATACCAACTGCCGGTGTCTACCCAAACCATGTCCATCCAACTATCTCATCCTCTGTCATTCTCTTCTCCTGCCTGAATCTTTCCCAGCATCAGGGTCTTTTCAAATGAGTCAGCTCTTCGCATCACGTGGCCAAAGAATTGGAGTTTCAGCTTCAACATCAGTCCTTCCAATGAACACTCAGGACCGATCTGCTTTAGGATGAACTGGTTGGATCTCCTTGCAATTCAAGGGACTCTCAAGAGTCTTCGCCAACACCACAGTTCAGAAGCATCAATCAATCGGAGCTCAGCTTTCCTCACAGTCCAACTCTCACATCCATACATGACTACTGGAAAAACCATAGCCTTGACTAGACGGACCTTTGTGGACAAAGTAATGTCTCTGCTTTTTGATATGCTGTCTAGGTTGGTCATAACTTTCTTTCCAAAGAGTAAGCGTCTTTTAATTTCATGGCTGCAATCACCATCTGCAGTGATTTTGGAACCCAAAAAAATAAAGTCAGCCACTGTTTCCCCATCTATTTGCCATGAAGTGATGGGACCGGATGCCATGATCTTAGTTTTTTGAACATTGAGCCTGGAATGCAAAAGTAGGAAGTCAAGAAACACCTGGTGTAACAGGCAAATTTGGACTTGGAGTACAGAATGAAGCAGGGCAAAGGCTAATAGACTTTTGCCAAGAGAATGCACTAGTCATAGGAAACACTCTCTTCCAACAACACAGGAGAAGACTCTACACATGGACATCACCAGATGATCAACACTGAAATCAGATTGATTATATTCTTTGCAGTCAAAGATGGAGACACTCTATACAGTCAGCAAAAACAAGAACTCAATATGCCAGCAAATTTGGAAAACTCAGCAGTGGCCACAGGACTGGAAAAGATCAGTTTTCATTCTAATCCCAAAGAAAGGCAATGCCAAAGAATGCTCAAACTACCGCACAATTGCACTCATCTCACACGCTAGTAAAGTAATGCTCAAAATTCTCCAAGCTAGGCTTCAGCAATACGTGAACTATGACCTTCCAGATGTTCAAGCTGGTTTTAGAAAAGGCAGAGGAACCAAAGATCACATTGCCAACATCTGCTGGATCATTGAAAAAGCAGGAGTTTCAGAAAAACATGTATTTCTGCTTTACTGAATATGCCAAAGCCTTGGTGTGGATCACAATAAACTGTGGAAAATTCTGAAGGAGATGGGAATACCAGACCACCTGACCTGTCTCCTGAGAAACCTGTATGCAGGTCAGGAAGCAACAGTTAGAACTGGACATGGAACAACAGACTGGTTCTGAATAGGAAAACGAGTACATCAAGGCTGTATATCGTCACCCTGCTTGTTTATCTTATATGCAGAGTACATCATGAGAAACGCTGGACTGGAATAAACACAAGCTGGAATCAAGATTGCTGGGAGAAATATCAATAACTTCAGACATGCAGATGACACCACCCTTATGGCACAAAGTGAAGAGGAGCTAAAAAGCCTCTTGATGAAAGTGAAGGAGGAGAGTGAAAAAGTTGGCTTAAGGCTCAACATTCAGAAAATATCAGACATGATAGACTTAAAAGTCACGTGAGAAAGAAATTTCAGAATGGTCCACCACCAGGAAGATTTAACAATTCTAAGTATATCTGTCCCAATAACATAGTTTCAATATGCACAAAGCAAAAACGGACAGATTGAAAGGAGAACTAGACAAATCTTATCGTAATGGAGAGTTTTAAAAGATTACCCTCAATAATTGATGGTATAAACAAACAAAACAGTCAGGATTGTAGCAACGCAATGAACAAAATTTTCTTATTACATATATGTAAATATACCATATTTATGGACGTCCCTGTGGTACAGTGGATAGGAATCTGCCTGCCAGTACGGGGACTCAGGTCCAATCCCTGGTCCAGGAAGATCCCACATGCTCCGGAACAACTAAACCCGTGTACCACAGCTAAATGGTTCCGTGCTCTAGAGCCGCTGCTGCACAAGCGAAGCCACTACAATGAGATGGCCGCACACCACAACGAATGGTAGCAGCTCGAGAAAGCCCACGCATAGCAATGAAGACCCAGCACAGCCAAAACTAACTAATGAATGAATAAGAAATATACCATATTTATATAGTTGTATATAAATATTATACATACATAGATATAAAGACTGTTCCCAGTAAAGACAGTAAATATACAAAAAGATGTTCAACCTCATTGAGGTTGTCAATAGAGAAATGGAAATTAAAATCAGAATGAGATAAAAACCAAGAACTTCGGTGTGGGATGTACTTTTGGCCTAAGTGTCAGTTGCTAAGAGTCAGTTGCAAGTCACTTAGGAAACTGTCGGCAGCATTTGTTAAAGCTGATAATACACATACTCCATATGGTCCAGCCGTTCCCCTCTGAAATATATGTATAAGGATCTTGATAGCAGTACTAATTAGATTGTTGTTGTTCAAAACTGGAAACAGATAAATTGTGGTTCATTCTTAGCCTATATAAGAAGTACGTAGCAGTTAGAATGAACCAGAGCTGAGGGCAATGGGGAGGATGAATCTCTCAAGCATAATATTGAGTGGAAGAAGTCCTTTGTAAAAGGATGCTTTCTGTGTTATTCCATTTATATAAAGTTCAAAAATAAGTGATCTTGACCAGTGGTATTAGAAGTTAAGCGGCAGCTGTAGGGGAGCCGGGGGAACACACCTGAAGCTGTTCTGGCTCTGATCTGAGTGGTAGTTACCTGGACGTCTCACTGGGTGAAAATTCATTAGGCTGTACACGTAACATTTGCATGCTTTTCTGTATGTTTATAGAACCCAAAGAAATGTTTACTTAAAACGACAGTGAGACCATCTTTTTTCCTTTCAGAATGACAAAGATAAAAGGCCTTGATAAGATTATATAGGCAAAGTTGTGGGAAACAGACACGTGCACGCTGCTGGGAATGTAAGTGGAAATAACCTCTGCGAAGGGCAGTTTGTCAGTGTTTATCAAAATTAAAACTGCACGTATCTGAAGATCCCCTGGAGAATGGAATGGCTACTTTCAGCGACATACTTGCAAATGTACGAGGCCTTATATTGGGACTTTGTTTATAACAGTAAAAGTTCACTAAGGAGCAAGTTAAGTTATGGTACATCCATGTGACAGAATACCTATAGCCGTTAAAATAGAGTGGGAGGGCTCTAGCAATACTGACAGTATGGAATGTGCTCTGAAATATGGCAAGGTATAAAGCAGTATTTGTAACATTCTATTATTTGTATTAGGAATAATTATATGTCAATATAAATATTAATGTATACATATGCATGTAGTCATGTATGGATGCGAGAGTTGGACCATAAAGAAGGCTGAGCTCTTTAGATTGATACTTTTGAACTGTGGTGTTGGAGAAGACTCTTGAGAGTCCCCAGACTACAAGGAGATCAAACCTGTCAATCCTAAAGGAAATCAGTCCTGAATATTCATTGGAAGGACTGATGCTGAANTGCAAAGAGTTGACTCAATGGAAAAGACTCTGATGCTGGAAGGGATTGGGGGCAGGAGGAGAAGGGGACGACCAAGGATGAGATGGCTGGATGGCATCACGGACTCGATGGATGGGAGTCTGAGTGAACTCTGGGAGTTGGTGATGGATAGGGAGGCCTGGCGTGCTGCGATTCATGGGGTTGCAAAGAGTCGGACATGACTGAGTGACTGAACTGAACTGAACTGATGGGGGATGGGCTTAGTTGCTCTGCACTGGCAGCATGTGGAATCTTATTGGACAAGGGATAGAACCTGTGTCTCCTGCATTGGCAGGTGGATTCATTTTTTCTTATTTTTTAGAAGGCAGAGCTAACAGGAATTGCTGATGAATTGGATCTGGGGTGTGAGAGAAAAGTTAAAGTCTGACCTTGACCTCAAGGTTGTGACCTGAGCAACTTGAGAGATGGGAGCTCCACCTTCCAAGACAGGAAAGACATGGTCCCCCAAAGACAAAGCAGCAGCAAGAACCTGTGGGTGGAAGTTCACCCCAGGGTGATCCAAGTAAGCAGAAGAAGGGAGAAGGGAGAGTGAGGTAAGTTAAGAGTAATACTTCTGGGACCGTGCCTGTTTTCTTCTTAAATACATAAATAAATGCAGATACATGCATGTGTATTCACTTTGTGTGTTCACATCTGGTCGCCCTCTCTTAGGCTTAAAAGTTAGCATGCTATAAACCCTGTTATGCACCTAGCTTTGTTCACATTACAGTAGATCCTGGCAGTCACTCTGTGGGCATGCTGAGTCTAAACGTTCATTGGCCCCAAAAGTGAAACAAGCTGGCAGTTGGATGTGCATCTGGAACTTGCAGGAGAGTCTGGCTTGAGATATAAAATTGGGAAGCAAATGAGACTGCCAGGGTTTTGACAGGCTCAGGGCTTCGCAGGTAGCTCAGTGGTGAAGAACCTGCCTACCAATGCAGGAGAAGCTGGAGACCCAGGTTTGATCACTAGGTTGGAAAGATCCCCTGGAGAAGGATATGGCAATCCATTCCGATATTCTTGCCTAGAAAATTCCATGGAAAGAGGAGCCTGGCAGGCTACAGTCCATGGGGTCACAGAGTCAGATACAACTGAGCACAGCACAGCATAGCCCAGAAGGGGTCTGGGGGTAGAATCCAGGGTCACACCATTGACACAATATGTTTTGGGTTTTTTTTTTGTTTTTTGTTTTTTTCCAGCTTTATTCACTTCACTTTTCTCATATAAAACTATGTGTTGGCTACACGTGGAACTTGGGTCCTGTGCATGGAGACTCTGACACATTTTGAAATATTTTGTTCTAGAAACATTCAGCCATGCATAGAAGTAGAGATAATGACATGCCAAGGGCTTCTTTCATAGCTCAGTTGGTAAAGAATCTGCCTGCAGTGTAGGAGACCCAGGTTCAATTCCTGGGTCAGGAAGATCTGATGCCACTCACTCCAGTATTCTTGGGCTTCCCTTGTGGCTCAGCTGGTAAAGAATCCGCCTGCAATGTGGGAGATCTGTTTTTGATCCCTGGGTTGGAAAGATCCCCTGGAGAAGGGAAAGGCTACCCACTCCAGTATTCTGGCCTGGAGAATTCCATGGACTACACAGTCCATGGGGTCACAAAGAGTCAGACAGGACTGAACGCCTTTCACTTTCACTTTTCAAGCTTCCTCAAACTCATCATTCCACTTCAGCTATTATCAACGTTTTTCCCAACTTTGTTTTAGCTCCTACCATTTGTACTTTTTTTTCTTTGGGGGATATTTACAGTAAATCCTGTGTCATTCCATCCTCAAATGCTTCATTACATCTCTAAGTGACAAGGTCTTAAAAACAAACAAACAAACAAACAACCTGTATTAATGTCCTATTTCGGGCTTCCCTGGTGGTTCAGTCGTAAGGAATCCATCCACCAATGCAGGGGACCCGGGTTTGATCGCTGGTCTGGGGAGATCTCACGTTTCTTAGAGCAAATAAGCCCGAGCACAACTACCGAGCCCCTGCTCTGCAGCCCACGCGCTGCAGCTGCTGAAGCCGCTGGTCCTAGGCCCTGCGCTCTGCAGTAAGAGAAGCCACCACAGTGAGAAGGCCACGCCCTGCGCCTGGAGGGTAGCCCCCACTCACTACTAGAGAAAGCCCGTGCAGTCACGAAGGGCCAGCACGGCCAAGATAAATCAAGGGATCTATATACATATTTAAATGTCCTATTGCTCTTTTAACAAGTTACCACCAACTTAGTGACTTAAAACTATACACACTATAATCTTCCAGTTCTGGAGGTCAGGAATCCAGAATGGGTCTAAAATCAAGGTGTGCTGCGAAGTCGCTTCAGTCATGTCGGACTCTGCGCAACCCCATAGACAGCAGCCCACCAGGCTCCGCCGTTCCTGGGATTCTCCAGGCAAGAACACTGGAGTGGGTTGCCATTTCCTTCTCCAATGCATGAAAGAGAAAAGTGAAAGTGAAGTCGCTCAGTCGTGTCCGACTCTTAGCGACCCCATGGACTGCAGCCTACCAGTCTCCCCTGCCCATGGATTTTTCCAGGCAAGAGTACTGGAGTGCCATTGCCTTCTCTGAAATCAAGGTGTAGCCAGGGCCGTATTCCTTCTGGAGCTTCTAGGAGTGAACCATCGTCCTTGCCTTTTCCAGCATTCGCCTCGTACATTCTCTGGCTTACAGCCCTGCATCACTTCAGCTTCTACATCACATTTCTCTGCTTTTGACCTTCCTGCCTCCCTTTTTTTTAAAGATCCTGATAATTGCCTTTGGCCCAACCATGTCATCCAAGACAACCACCCCATCTCAAGGTTCTTAAATTCATCACATTAGCAAAGTGCCTTTTGCCACGGAAGGTAACATATTCTTGGATCTGGATTAGGTTATGGGCGTATCTTTGGGGGGTATTATTCAGCCGCCAGAATGACCATGCCATCCTCACAATGAAAAAATTTACAGTAATTCCTTAATGTCATCTATACCTGGTCCCCATGTACATTTCTCTGATTTTTATCAAGTGTTTTTTACATTTAATTTGTTTGAATCTGAAGTCACATTATGGCAGGATGTCAGGTCCTTTAAGTCTCTATTTTCCTCTGCCAACCACTCCTTCCTTCTGATTTCCTCTTTTTTTTTTTTACAACTGTGATTTGCTTTAGAAACCAGGTCATTTGTCCTATGGCGAATGTGGCTTGCTTTCTTGTGGTGTATTTAACTTGTTCCTCTGTATCCTGTGGGCTTCCCTGGTAGCTCAGCTAGTAAAGAACCAGCAATAAGGAAGACCTGGGTTCTATCCCTGGGTTGGGAAGATCTCCTGGAGATTTTTTTTTTTACAACTGTGATTTGCTTTAGAAACCAGGTCATTTGTCCTATGGCGAATGTGGCTTGCTTTCTTGTGGTGTATTTAACTTGTTCCTCTGTATCCTGTGGGCTTCCCTGGTAGCTCAGCTAGTAAAGAACCAGCAATAAGGAAGACCTGGGTTCTATCCCTGGGTTGGGAAGATCTCCTGGAGGAGAGAATGGCTACCCACTCCAGTATTCTGGCCTGGAGAATTCCAGGCACTGTGTAGTCCATGGGGTCACAAAGAGTCAGACGTGACTGAACGGCTTTCTCTTGTATTTCCTGTGCAAGGACAGACCTGGATCCAGCTTTCATTTAATTTTTTTTTTTTTTTGGCAGTAGAGTACTTCATGTGAGATCAAGCACCAAGAAATATGGGTAAAGTGAGTGGTGCATGTTAAATATATACACTAGATTTCAACGAAAAAGTGAAAAATATCTCATGGATAAGGCTTTATATTAGTTACATATTGAAATATCATTTTGGATATACAGGGCTGAATAAAATATAGTATTAAAATTAATTTTACTTTCTTTTTTACTTTGTTTATTGTGGTTACCAAACTTTGATGCTTATATATATGCCTTATATTTCTTTTGGATAGCACATATATAAACAGTAATATCATCTTCCAATGATGACATTGGTTTCTAATTCTACATTTTATTTATTTTTCTTGTCTTGCTGCATTAGCTTTGTCTAGTCACTAAGTCATGTCCAATTCTTTGTGACCCCATGGACTGCAGCACACCAGGCTCCGGTCCATGGGGTCTGTGTTAGCAAAGACCAACCATTTCACATTAAATAAGATAGTAATGATGAGGATCCCAGTTGCTTTCCCAACTTAAAAGGATGGTTTCTCACAGACTCAAAGACTTAGAGAATGAACTTATGGTTGCCAGGGAATGAAGCTGGGAAGGGATAGTTAGAGAGTTTGGGATCATCATTTATACACTGCTACCTTTAAAATGGATAGCCAACAACGACCTACTGTATAGCACAGGGAACTCTGCTTAATATTATGTGGCAGCCTGGATGGGAGGGGAGTCTGGGGGAGAATGGATACATGTATGTGTATGGCTGGGGCCCTTTGCTGTTCACCTGAAACTATCACCACATTTTTAATCAGCTATGTGCTATTCTGTGTTTAGTTGCTCAGTTGTGTCCAAGTCTTTGCGACCACATGGACTACAGCCCAGCAGGCTCCTCTGTCCATGAGGATTCTCCGTGCAAGAATACTAGAGTGGGCAGCCTATCTCTTCTCCAGGGGAACTTCCCAACCCAGGAATTGAACTGGGGTCTCCAGGGAAGCCCATTAATCAGTTATACTCCAATACAAAACAAAAAGCTTTTTTTTTTTTTTTTAGGGCTTCTTTCATAGCTCAGTTGGTAAAGAATCTGCCTGCAGTGTAGGAGACCCAGGTTCAATTCCTGGGTCAGGAAGATCTGATGCCACTCACTCCAGTATTCTTGGGCTTCCCTTGTGGCTCAGCTGGTAAAGAATCCGCCTGCAATGTGGGAGATCTGTTTTTGATCCCTGGGTTGGAAAGATCCCCTGGAGAAGGGAAAGGCTACCCACTCCAGTATTCTGGCCTGGAGAATTCCATGGACTACACAGTCCATGGGGTCACAAAGAGTCAGACAGGACTGAACGCCTTTCACTTTCACTTTTCAAGCTTCCTCAAACTCATCATTCCACTTCAGCTATTATCAACGTTTTTCCCAACTTTGTTTTAGCTCCTACCATTTGTACTTTTTTTTCTTTGGGGGATATTTACAGTAAATCCTGTGTCATTCCATCCTCAAATGCTTCATTACATCTCTAAGTGACAAGGTCTTAAAAACAAACAAACAAACAAACAACCTGTATTAATGTCCTATTTCGGGCTTCCCTGGTGGTTCAGTCGTAAGGAATCCATCCACCAATACAGGGGACCCGGGTTTGATCGCTGGTCTGGGGAGATCTCACGTTTCTTAGAGCAAATAAGCCCGAGCACAACTACCGAGCCCCTGCTCTGCAGCCCACGCGCTGCAGCTGCTGAAGCCGCTGGTCCTAGGCCCTGCGCTCTGCAGTACGAGAAGCCACCACAGTGAGAAGGCCACGCCCTGCGCCTGGAGGGTAGCCCCCACTCACTACTAGAGAAAGCCCGTGCAGTCACGAAGCGCCAGCACGGCCAAGATAAATCAAGGGATCTATATACATATTTAAATGTCCTATTGCTCTTTTAACAAGTTACCACCAACTTAGTGACTTAAAACTATACACACTATAATCTTCCAGTTCTGGAGGTCAGGAATCCAGAATGGGTCTAAAATCAAGGTGTGCTGCGAAGTCGCTTCAGTCATGTCGGACTCTGCGCAACCCCATAGACAGCAGCCCACCAGGCTCCGCCGTCCCTGGGATTCTCCAGGCAAGAACACTGGAGTGGGTTGCCATTTCCTTCTCCAATGCATGAAAGAGAAAAGTGAAAGTGAAGTCGCTCAGTCGTGTCCGACTCTTAGCGACCCCATGGACTGCAGCCTACCAGGCTCCCCTGCCCATGGATTTTTCCAGGCAAGAGTACTGGAGTGCCATTGCCTTCTCTGAAATCAAGGTGTAGCCAGGGCCGTATTCCTTCTGGAGCTTCTAGGAGTGAACCATCGTCCTTGCCTTTTCCAGCATTCGCCTCGTACATTCTCTGGCTTACAGCCCTGCATCACTTCAGCTTCTACATCACATTTCTCTGCTTTTGACCTTCCTGCCTCCCTTTTTTTTAAAGATCCTGATAATTGCCTTTGGCCCAACCATGTCATCCAAGACAACCACCCCATCTCAAGGTTCTTAAATTCATCACATTAGCAAAGTGCCTTTTGCCATGGAAGGTAACATACTCTTGGATCTGGATTAGGTTATGGGCGTATCTTTGGGGGGTATTATTCAGCCGCCAGAATGACCATGCCATCCTCACAATGAAAAAATTTACAGTAATTCCTTAATGTCATCTATACCTGGTCCCCATGTACATTTCTCTGATTTTTATCAAGTGTTTTTTACATTTAATTTGTTTGAATCTGAAGTCACATTATGGCAGGATGTCAGGTCCTTTAAGTCTCTATTTTCCTCTGCCAACCACTCCTTCCTTCTGATTTCCTCTTTTTTTTTTTACAACTGTGATTTGCTTTAGAAACCAGGTCATTTGTCCTATGGCGAATGTGGCTTGCTTTCTTGTGGTGTATTTAACTTGTTCCTCTGTATCCTGTGGGCTTCCCTGGTAGCTCAGCTAGTAAAGAACCAGCAATAAGGAAGACCTGGGTTCTATCCCTGGGTTGGGAAGATCTCCTGGAGGAGAGAATGGCTACACACTCCAGTATTCTGGCCTGGAGAATTCCAGGCACTGTGTAGTCCATGGGGTCACAAAGAGTCAGACGTGACTGAACGGCTTTCTCTTGTATTTCCTGTGCAAGGACAGACCTGGATCCAGCTTTCATTTAATTTTTTTTTTTTTTTGGCAGTAGAGTACTTCATGTGAGATCAAGCACCAAGAAATATGGGTAAAGTGAGTGGTGCATGTTAAATATATACACTAGATTTCAACGAAAAAGTGAAAAATATCTCATGGATAAGGCTTTATATTAGTTACATATTGAAATATCATTTTGGATATACAGGGCTGAATAAAATATAGTATTAAAATTAATTTTACTTTCTTTTTTACTTTGTTTATTGTGGTTACCAAACTTTGATGCTTATATATATGCCTTATATTTCTTTTGGATAGCACATATATAAACAGTAATATCATCTTCCAATGATGACATTGGTTTCTAATTCTACATTTTATTTATTTTTCTTGTCTTGCTGCATTAGCTTTGTCTAGTCACTAAGTCATGTCCAATTCTTTGTGACCCCATGGACTGCAGCACACCAGGCTCCGGTCCATGGGGTCTGTGTTAGCAAAGACCAACCATTTCACATTAAATAAGATAGTAATGATGAGGATCCCAGTTGCTTTCCCAACTTAAAAGGATGGTTTCTCACAGACTCAAAGACTTAGAGAATGAACTTATGGTTGCCAGGGAATGAAGCTGGGAAGGGATAGTTAGAGAGTTTGGGATCATCATTTATACACTGCTACCTTTAAAATGGATAGCCAACAACGACCTACTGTATAGCACAGGGAACTCTGCTTAATATTATGTGGCAGCCTGGATGGGAGGGGAGTCTGGGGGAGAATGGATACATGTATGTGTATGGCTGGGGCCCTTTGCTGTTCACCTGAAACTATCACCACATTTTTAATCAGCTATGTGCTATTCTGTGTTTAGTTGCTCAGTTGTGTCCAAGTCTTTGCGACCACATGGACTACAGCCCAGCAGGCTCCTCTGTCCATGAGGATTCTCCGTGCAAGAATACTAGAGTGGGCAGCCTATCTCTTCTCCAGGGGAACTTCCCAACCCAGGAATTGAACTGGGGTCTCCAGGGAAGCCCATTAATCAGTTATACTCCAATACAAAACAAAAAGCTTTTTTTTTTTTTTTTTATAAGAGAAGGATGGTTTCTCAGATGAAAGAGTTTCCTAGTTTATGTTATGGGTTGAATTTTGCTTCCCCTCCAAATTCAAATGTTCAGTTACTAACCCCCAGTACCTCAGAATGTGATTGGTTTTGAAGACAGAATCTTTATGGAGATAATTAAGCTAAAATGAAGTCATTGGCCAGGGGCAGAGGCAGGATGGGGAATAATCCAGTATAAATGGTATCCTTGTAAAAAGGGGAAACTTAAACACATGGAGGGAAGACAGCCTGAAGAGACACAGGAGAATGGCCATCTATAAGGAAAGAGGTCTGGAGCAGATTCTACCAGAGCCCTTGGCAGGAACCACCTGCTTGTACCTTGATCTCAGATTTCTAGCCTCTAGAACTGTGAGAAAGAGTTTTTCTGTCATGAATCCCCTTGTCTGTGGTGCTTCTAAAGGATGTTCAAAAAAACTAATTCACTCAGATTAAGGAATTTTCCTCCTGTTCCTAGTTTTGCTGAACTTTCTTATCATTGATGACTGTTGACTTCTCTTGAATGCTTTTTCCCGGCTTTTAAGATCATCATGTGGATTTTCCCCTGTAACTTGTGTATGTTTTGGATTATTCTCAGCCATTATCTTTTCAAACACTGTGCTTAGTCACTGAGTCATATCTGACTCTTTGCAACCCTATGGACTGTAGTCCACCAGGCTCCTCTGTCCATGGGATTTCCCAAACAAGAATACTGGAGCAAGTTGCCATTTCCTTCTCTAAGGGATGGATCTTCCCAACCCAGGGATTGAACCCACATCTCCTGCGGCTCCTGCGCTGGCAAGCAAGCAGGTTCTTAACCTCTAGTGCCACATGGGAAGCTCATTGCCTGCTGTGGAAATCTAATGAAACCTATGTCAGACTTTATCATTCAGTCTTCTGAGTTTCTTAATATCTCACGGTTTTTCTCCTCATCTCTCTGTGTTGCATACTAGCTAACTTTTTTCCACTCAGTCCTTCTTGTGATCAATTCTGTCTTCAATTGTGTCTAATCATCTGCTTTTCATCCATTCGTTTTCATTTTTAAAAGTTCTATTTGGTTCTTTTAAAGATATACATGGTCAGGCCTTCCCTGATAATCCAGTGGTTAACACTCCTCACTCCCAATACAGGGGACTTGTGTTCTATCTCTGGTCGGGGAACTAAGATCTTGCATCAGTGCAGCCAATATATATATATATATACACCTGGTTATTCCTGGAAGTTTCTTTTGATTGTTCATTTTAAATGCTTTTTAAAATTCCATGTACCATTATTTAGTGATCTGTATCTAACTGTTCCACAATCTGAAATCTTAGGAGACCTGTGTCTGCTGTTCAAGTTTCTGCTGATCCTCACTCATGACGACTTCTTTCCTTATGTGTTGGGAAATTGTATCATGAGCCTGTATTTAGTCAAACTTAGTCTGAGTAACACTGAGGGTAAAGTTGGGGAGGCTTTCCTCCAGGGAGGAGTGATATGAGACACGAACAACTCATAGTGGAAAAGCAGCGAATGACACATAATAAAATGCCTCGTGGTCTGACACTGTGGCAGCAGTAAGTGTCCCAGGAGATGAGAAGAGAGAAGAAAACATTTGAGATGGATGTTAAAGGCAATGAAAGAAATGGGTAGCTGTGTGATGAAGTCATGTGAGATCATTGTTTATCAGAAAAAAATTATTTTCACAGTCACAGAGGAGTGTTACCATGTACAATTTGGAATCCTTGCTAACCTGGCTGAACAAACACCCAGGAAGCAGAACTTTGGCACAGAGGATGCTGATACAAGCTCCAGAATTCCTGGGTAATACACCAACAGGGTAGAAGGGAGATTCAAAGATTTGCCATGAAACTGCATTTGTGAAGAGATTTCCCTGGTTGTCCAGTTGTTAAGAATCTGCCTCCCAATGCAGGGGACACAAGTTCCATTCCTGGTCTGGAAACGGAGATCCCACTTGCCATAGGGAAACTAAGCCTGAGCGCTGCAACTGGAAAAGCCTGAGAAGCGCAACTACTGAGCCCGGGAGCTCTAGAGCCCGTGTCCCACAATAAGAGACGCCCAGGTGCAGCAACAAAGACCCAGCGTAGCCAGAACCAAAAAAGGAAAAAACAGCTTTTGTGCACATTTTTATCTAGACCATGTTTGGGGAGATGACATGGGGGAGATTCTGGTAGAGATTGTAGAAAACTTAAAGACCCTCCGTTGATGCCCCCACTAAGGTCTGTCCAAAAGCCACAGAGAAATCAGCACCTCTCCCGCTTGTCAGGGAGGTACTGAGCCTGGCCTGGAGCTAACGTTTTTTCCTAACCTGTTCCACACGTCTTCTCTGACATTGTGTTTGGAGCCAGAGAGTTTTGTCAATTGCTGATTACAGGAGAAAAACATTATCCAAATGGCAGAGTGGTGCCAAAGCCTGCATGTTGTGAATGCCTGGCTAATGCTGCTGAGTTTCTATAATAACTAGTTCATCCTTTAGGTCCAGGAAGCTGGGGAGAGATGTGGCTGGCCTGCTAATCCAGCTAGCTGCCAGAGCCCAGAGGGATCCTGCTGGGGCCACAGGAAGATAGAGGGGTCTCCTGCAATCCCTACAGCCAGTCCCCACTGGAAAGGGATCTGAAACCTTTTGAAGACTGGGCCCACTTCTTCTTCAGATTCTCACAAGTACCAGGGGATTCCTGAAGGTCACCAGCAAATCTCAACATTGGCAGATAAGGACGATGAGAGGAACCTGAGTCTCAGAGAGTGGGTCTGAGAAAAATGCAATTCAACATCACCTACAGAGAAGCACCTCATCCATTCAGCAAAAACTTATTAAGCACCTGCTTTGGGTTGGACATGGGAACATGGTGGTGAATCAAAGTCCCAGTCTGGCCTTCCCAGTCTGATGACGGAGATGGCCTTGTGAGCAAAGGGTGTTAGGGTGTACAAAATACAGGTGCCAGGAACCCAGAGGAGGGATCACGTGGTCCACAATCTGGGGGATTAGGAGCAGCGTGGAGGTGGAGGAAGAGCTAGTTGGTTTACAACTCCATTTAAAGCATCATAAGGGGCTTTGGTGTGCTGTCATTTTCATGAGTCTGGCAAAGAGGGTCGGTGCCCCAGGTGCAAGGAGCCCCACGAACAGAAACACCATTGTCACAGACTTTCCCCCACATCCCCAACCCTACCAAATGGCATGGGTGATGACCAGAGCACAGAGGAGGGGGCAGCAAGCTTCCTCATCCTCACATCTCAGGCTCCCCGGCCCTGCACGCAGGATTCTACCTCTCTAGGTATTGTATTTCTGAGTTGTACAAAGTAAAGTCATCTCACTCCACAACTGGCCAACAGTGCTTTCCAGAAAGCTAGAGACTTTTTAAAAATGAAAGTATAGTTGGTTTACAATGTTGGGTTCATTTCTGCTGTACAACAAAGAAACTGAGTTATACATATACATACATTCTTTTTCATATTCTTTTCCATTATGGATTATCAAGGGATATTGAATATAGTTTCCTGGGTTATATAGTAGGACTTTGTTGTTTATCCATCGTGTATATACTAGTTTGTATCTGCTAAACCCAAACTCCCACTGCACCCCCCTCCACCCATTTCCCCCTCCCCCTTGGCAACCACAAGTCTGTTCTCTATAACGACATATTTATTAATATCATTGATTCATTGACTTTTCAAGGACCTTTCTTCTTTCTAGCCCATGCTTGGATTTAGGGAATGGAAAGTGTCTTCACTGACATTCAGCTGGGAACCAGACCCCTCTGTCTGCATTAAGGTGACTTCCCTCTTTCCCTGTCTTTGCCTTTGTGCTCTCCAGAGTCTTCTGTCCAGGAAAATGGTTTGATCATTACAAGGAACTGCTGAAACACCCATCAACTCTTCAGTGGAAAGTACCAATGGACAGTTTGCCTCCTAAGATTCTTTGAATCCCTTGAATTCTTGGCTTATTTTTAAATCCTCATCTTACTGCTCCCCCAATCCTGGAAAGTTGTGTCGTGATTCTTACCCAGTCCCAATCAAGTGTCCTCATTGAATGATTTGCCTGAAGCCACGCTTCCAACTCGATAAATTCTGACCTTACCTTGCCCCTTCAGAGGCCCTGGGGAAACTTTGCAAAGTGAGATTCCTCCTTACCTGGTAAGCAATAAACTTAACTTGCTCTTCCCAGCAGACTGTGTTGGTGATATTTGGGGAGCCAGTTTTCAACAGTTGCTTTTTGTGACAACCTTCTGAGTTAGAAGTTGGAGAAGGAAATGGCAACCCACTCCAGTATTCTTACCTAGAGAATCTCATGGACAGAGGAGCCTGGTGGACTATAGTCCATGGTGTTGCAAAGAGTCAGACACGACTGAGCGACTTCACTTCACTCCTGAGTTAGAGGGGACTCCCAGGTGGTGCTAGTGGTAAAGAACCCACCTGCCAATGCAGGAGACGTAAGAGATGCAGGTTTGATTCCTAGGTCAGATCCCCTGGAGGTGGGCCTGCTATTTATTTGGGGACTTTCCTGGTGGCTCAGCTGGTAAAGAATCAGCCTGCAATGTGGGAGACCTGGGTTTGATCCCTGTGTTGGGAAGATCCCCTGGAGAAGGGAATGACTACCGCTCCAGCATTCTGGCCTGGAGAATTCCATGGAGTACATAGTCCATGGGGTCACAAAGAGTCAGACCACATGGAGTGACTTTCATTTTCACTTTCTGAGTTAGACGGTACAAGTGTTTCTCTCCCCATTTAACAGATAGGGAAGCTGAGGTACTGAAAATCAGAAAGTATGTTCCAAGTAGGGGCAGCTCCAGAGCCCCAGTCTCAGGAGTTGATCTCCTGACAACAAGCATCAGCTAGCTCTCAGAAGGACAGTCATCACCAAGCCAAGGATGGTTCAAATGTGCCGGAACCCAGATGACCATGGGCCTCGGTTAGGAAAGGCTAGGGCAGAACTCTGTAGAAACCAGACATACAGTAAAGATGGGTAGAAAACTCATTCAGGGGGTTCCCCCAGCATAAGACTGAGAATGGGAGGGACTGCTATCATGAGAAATCAAAGGACAAACACTTGGACCCAAGTACAAGAATGTTCAATGTTCATCCAAGCTCTGTTACTAACATCAAAAGGAGGCACTCCAGAATCCCCGGGGAGTCCAGTGGTTGAGGCTCTGTATTTTCACTGCCTAGGGTGCTGGTTTAAACCATGGTTGGGGAAGTAAGATCCCTTAAGCCTCTTGATGTGTTGCTCAATTGCTATGTCGTGTCCAACTCTTTGTGACACTTAGCGACTGCAGCATGCCAGGCTTCCCTGTTCTACACTAACTCTTGGAGTTTGCTAAAACTCATGTCCATTGAGTCGGTGATGCCATCCAACCATCTCATTCTCTTCTCCTGCCCTCAATCTTTGCATCAGGTGCCCAAAGTATTGAAGCTTCAGCCTCAGCATCAGTCCTTCTTATAAATACTCAGGGTTGATTTCCTTTAGGATTGACTGGTTTGACTCCTTGCAGTATAAGGGACTCTCAAGAGTCTTCTCCAGCATCACAGTTTGAAAGCATTAATTCTTCAGTGCTCAGCCTTCTTTATGGTCCAACTCTTACATCCGTACATGACTACTAGAAAAACTGTAGCTTTGACTATATGCACATTTATCAGCAAAGTGATGTCTCTACTTTTTAATACACTGTCTAGGTTTATCATAGCTTTTCTTCCAAGGAGCAAGCATCTTTTAATTTCATGGCTGCAGTCACCATCCACAGTGAGTTACTCAGTGTGGCCAAAATGAAATAAAATGAGGAGACATCCAAATGATTCATCATCAGTAGACCGGAAACATGAAGTTGGATTATTTCTACAATAGGGCCCTATTGTGTTGTAAAAATGACTGGGTTAGAACCTCAAGAGGCCAGAGGTGGGGGGCAGGAAGTGGATGACAGAGTGAGGGGAAAACAGTGTGATTCCATTTCTGTGAAGTTCAAAGATATGTAAATGATACAATCTATTATGTAAGGATACAAGCGAGTGAAATAAAGCTTTAAAGAAGGGCAAAGTGTGTTAATCACTCAGCATGTCTGACTCTTTGCAACCCCAAGGACTATAGCCTGCCAGGCTCCTCCTCTGTCCATGGAATTCTCCAGGCAAGAAAGGCAAGGGAACCAGAAACACAGCTCAGAACCATGGGGTTCTCCCCAGGAGGGCAAGGCATGGATGGAATCAGAGAACCAGGAGTCTTTAAAGACAGCCCCTCATTCTTTTTCTCCAGCAAGTGGTCATCTCAGTGTTCAGTGTATCTCAGTCACCCATAACTGAACGTATTTATTTAATTTTTATTTTATATTGGAGTATAGTTGATTACGGAGAAGGCAATGGCACCCCACTCCAGTACTCTTGCCTGGAAAATCCCATGGACGGAGGAGCCTGAAAGGCTGCAGTCCATGGGGTCGCTGAGGGTTGGACACGAATGAGCGACTTCATTTTTACTTTTCACTTTGATGCATTGGAGAAGGAAATGGCAACCCACTCCAGTGTTCTTGCCTGGAGAATCCCAAGGACAGGGTAGCTTGGTGGACTGCCGTCTATGGGGTCGCACAGAGTCGGACACGACTGAAGCGACTCAGCAGCAGCATAGTTGATTAACAGTGTTGTGTTAATTTAGGTGTACAGTGGGGTGATTCAGTTATGTATATACATGTGTTTATTCTTTTTCAAATCATTTTCCCGTTTAGGTTATTACAGAGTATTGAGCAGAGTTTCCTGTGCTATATAGGAGGTCTTTGTTGGTTATCTATAAGTATTTAAATACAGCAGTGAATGCATGTCAATCCCATTCTCCCAATCTATCTTCCTCCCCACCACCCCCACCCCCACACACACTTCTCTCCTGGTAACCATAAGTTCATTCTGTAAGTCTATGAGTCTGTTTCTGTATTATAAATAAGTCCATTTCTGTCATCTTTTTAAGATTCTGCATAGAACTGATAGTGTATATTTGTCGCTCTCTGACTTACTTCATTCAGGATGGTAGTCTCCAGGTCCATCCATGTTGCTGCAAATAGCATTATTTCACTCTTTTTAATGGCTGAATAGTATTTCATTGTTTATATGTACCACATTTTCTCTATCCATTTGTCTGTTGATGGACATTTAGGTTGTTTCCTTGTCTTGTCTACTGTAAACAAACCTGCAGTGAACATTGGGATGCATGTCTTTTCAAACCATGTTTGTCTCTAGATATATGCTCAAGAGTAGGATTGCTGGGTTATATGATAGCTCTAGGTTTACTCTCTTAAGGACCTCCAGACAATTCTCCATAGTGGCTGCACCAATTTACATTCCCATAAACAGTGTAGGGAGAGTTCCTTTCTCTCCACACCCTCTCCCGCATTTATTGTTTGTAGCATTATTGACCTTTAAAACATCATTTTGTGCAAATGATGAAAAACAAGAGACGTGAGCTGTGCCTCTGTATCTGCCAACACCTTCCTCCTGCTCTTTCTTTTCAGGCCCCACCTCTGTCTACTTATCTGGGGATGTGATCAGACACAGTGGTTTTCAGGTATGTGCCTCCTGTGCCCTGGATCAACTCCCAGTGGACTGTTTTAATTTCTAATCATTTCTAATCCAATAATTTCATTTTAGGTATATTTTCTCTAGGGGCTTCTCAGGCAGCACAGTGGTGAAGAATCTCCCTGCCAGTGCAGGAGATGCAGAAGCCTTGAGTTCAATGCCTGAGTCAGGAAGATTCCCTTGGAGAAGGAAATGGCAACCCACTCCAGTATTTTTGCCTGGAAAATCTCATGGACAAAGGAACTTGGCAGCTTATAGTCCATGGGATCGTAAAGATTTGGACACAACTTTGAGACTAAACCACAACATATTTTCTGTATTTGGTGTTAGTCTTTTTTATACCCACAGTGTTTGAAAACGGAATTAAAATATCACTAAAATCTTCCTCAGGAAGTCTGCTGCTGCCCAGTTCAGAGCCCTCAAAACACTTGGAGGGTCAGCAGGTCACAGAGGAGCTGAGGACAGTGTGAAACCCCAGGAGTACTCCCGGCCCCTGTTGGCTGCACAATAGCTGCTCCCTGCAGGAGAAAAGCCCCCCACCCTCCTCAGGGCCTTTATTGGGGAAGGAATCTAAGTGGAAATATGTGACCCAAACTTCCAACAAAAAGAAATTATTGCTTCCCTTATGGCTCAGTTGGTAAAGAATCTATCTGCAATGCAGGAGACCTGGGTTTGATACCTGGGTTGGGAAGATCCCCTGGAGAAGGGAAAGGCTATCCACTCCAGTATTCTGGCCTGGAGAATTCCATGGACTCTATAGTCCATGGGGTCACAAAGAGTCAGACAGGACTGAGCCACTTTCACTTTTCATGATTCCTTATTCAAAAACAAGACCAGGAGCTGACTGTGGCTCAGATCATGAACTCCTTATCTCCAAATTCAGGCTTAAATTGAAGAAAGTAGGGAAAACTGCTAGACCATTCAGGTATGACCTAAATCAAATCCCTTATGATTATACAGTGGAAGTGAGAAATAGATTTAAGGGCCTAGATCTGATAGACAGAGTTCCTGATGAACTATGGAATGAGGTTCGTGACATTGTACAGGAGACAGGGATCAAGACCATCCCCATGGAAAAGAAATGCAAAAAAGCAAAATGGCTGTCTGGAGAAGCCTTACAAATAGCACTGAAAAGAAGAGAGGCGAAAAGCAAAGGAGAAAAGAAAAGATATAAGCATCTGAATGCAGAGTTCCAAAGAATAGCAAGAAGAGATAAGAAAGCCTTCTTCAGCAATCAATGCAAAGAGATAGAGGAAAACAACAGAATGGGAAAGACTAGAGATCTCTTCAAGAGAATTGGAGATACCAAGGGAACATTTCATGCAAAG
>SJYX01018131.1:116528-131093 GCA_006410675.1 Oreotragus oreotragus
AAAAAAAAAAAAAATAGAAAAGGCTCATTCCTCCACGCTTGTCTTGAAGCTTCATCAGAGCTGACTGACACTCCTCCCCTAGGCCCTTTTCCAACTCGAGGTTATTCTGAGGCCCCCTTATACCTCCATCCCTTTTTACTCATGTATGTATGCCCAACTCCCTTTTCTGCCACAAAGCCGCTTCCTCTGGACTCTTACCTTCCAGCCTTAAAACTAACATGCAGTCTTTACAAACCAGTGCTAATAAATACCTACCCCAACCTCAGGACTTGCCACTATCTAGCTACAACCTGGGGACTGGATCCTGTTAAAGGACCTCCCCAGACACACCACACCCTTCCTACTCCCTTATAAGGGTCCATTTCAGGTACTGCCCACAACTCTGACAGCAGACAAGCTCTCAGGACACCCATCCTGGATCCATCTGCCGAGACTCAAGCCTGCTGATCCCCAGTGGGGCCCTCAACACAGGCCCTCTATTCCTGTCAGCAGTTATCTGGCACAAGACTACAGACTTACCAGAATCCAGACCACCAAAACTGTGAGCACAACTCACAATTCATATGCTTGAATGGGCTCTCATACTCCTTACCTTCTTATTTCTCCTTCTGTACTTTATAACTTTTTGCCTAAACTCTCCCCTTCTCCATGAGGAGAGTACCATTCAACCCAAAACAACTCACATGGCCCTCCACCAGGTAGGGACAGCTATACACCCCCATTCAGCAGGAAGAAGTTATAGAAAATATGACTGCCGCCACAATTCCTGATAAATGGGCCAACTGGGTTCCACATAAACTTAAGAATAAGTTAATATTCAGAGAGGGGAAACGGAAACCCATCTAACATTATTCAAAATAGAGTAATACCTGTCAAAGGCCAGTATCAAGTCTCTTCCAGACATCCAAGGACTGGAAAATGATTGGAGACAAGTCTGTTCTCAGAAGAACCACATCCTCTAGAGGAACGGCTGCCTGGATACAACTGGGGCCCAAACTAGACGTGAACCCACCGCTTCGTTCCTGCTCCTTGCCCTTTGAAACTCAATAAAAGACTCTACCCCTCTTTCTTCAGGGCCACACAATGCCTCTGGCTCATTTCCTCCCTTGGAAAGAGAATAAAAAAAACTCTTTTTCTCCCTTGTTAATATTTGTGTGAATTCTTTCACAACCTGCATCAGCTCACCTAACATTTTACAGTACATTCAAAAAGATACCCATTGGTAGGAGGAGGGAACCCCTATATAAATATGCAAGTGAGGGTCATAGTCATATGTTTGATGAACACGGCCTACGAATTTCACTTCTAGGTTTATGTCCAAGAGAAATGAAAAGATGGCCACACAAAAGCACGTGTGTGAATGGTCATGCAAGCATTAATCATAATCCCCAAAAGAAGCAATAACCCAAATGTCTACCAACTGTTAAATGGATAAATAAAAAATGTGGCATATCCACAGAGTAGATTATTTTACAATTAAAAAGAAATTAAGTATTGATATATACTAAAACATGGATGAACTTTGAAAAGATAATGACAAGTAAAAGAAGCTAGACATAAAATGTCACATATTATATGATGTCATGTGTACGAAACATCCAGAATGAGCAAATTTGGTCAGAGACAGAAAATAGAAAATCGGTTGCTTAGGCCTGGGGAGAATGGGAACTATCTGCTACAGGGTTGGTTTCTTTTACTGAGGACAGTTCAGTGCAGTTCAGTTGCTCAGTTGTGTCCAACTCTTTGTGACCCCATGAACTGCAGCACGCCAGGCCTTCCTGTCCATCACCAACTCCCAGAGTCCACCCAAACCCATGTCCATCGAGTCGATGATGCCATCCAACCATCTCATCCTCTGTCGTCCCCTTCTCCTCCTGCCCTCAATCTCTCCCAGCATCAGGGTCTTTTCCAATGAGTCAGCTCTTCACACCAGGTGGCCAAAGTACTGGAGTTTCAGCTTCAATATCAGTCCTACCGATGAACACCCAGGACTGATCTCCTTTAGGATGGACTGTTTGGATCTCCTTGCAGTCCAAGGGACTCTCAAGAGTCTTCTCCAAAACCACAGTTCAAAAGCATCAATTCTTCAGTGCTCATCTTTCTTTATAGTCCAACTCTCACATCCATACATGACCACTGGAAAAACCATAGCCTTAACTAGACGGACCTTTGTTGACAAAGTAATAAATATTCTAAAATCAGATTATGGTAGTGACTGCAAATACTTTTGTTGTTCACTCAATAAGTCATGTCTGACTCTTTGTGACCACATGGACTGCAGCATGCTAGGTTCCTCTGTCCTTTGCTGTCTCCCAGATCTTGCCTAAACTCGTGTCCATTGAGTTGTTGATGCCATCCAGCCATCTCATCCTGTGTCAACCCCTTCTCCTCCTGCCCTCAATCCTTCCCAGTGTCAGGGTCTTTTCTGATGTGTCAGCTCAATGCAACAAGTGGCCAATGTATTGGTGCTTCAGCTTCAGCATCGGTCCTTCCAGTGAATGTTCAGGGTTGATTTCCTTTAGGATTGACTAGTTTGACCTCCTTGCTGTCCAAGGAACTCTGAAGAGTCTTCTTCAGCACCACAAGTCAAAAGCATCAGTTCTCTGGCACTCAGCCTTTTTTTACAGTACAACTCTCACATCTGTACAGGGACTACTGGAAAAATCAAAGCTTTGACTATATGGGCCTGTGTTGACAAAGTGATGTCTCTGCTTTTTAATATGCTGTCTAGGTCTGTCATAGCTTTCCTTCCAAGGAGCAAGCATCTTTTAATTTTGTGTCTGCAGTCATCATCCACAGTGATTTGGGGCTATAAGTGAGTGAATTCTCTATTTTTATTTATTTATTTTTTAATTGGAGGATAACTGTTTTACAATTCTGTGCCAGCCTCTTCTGTATAACAATACAAATCAGCCATAATTACAAATATATCTCCTCCCTCCTGATCCTCTCTCTCCTCTCCTACCCTACCCCTCTAGGTCATCACAGAGCACCAGACTGGAGTCCCTGCACTACACAGCAGCCTCCTATCAGCCATCTATTTTACACATGATAGTATATATATATCAATACTACTTTCTCAATTCGACCTACCCTCTCCTTCCCCTGCTGTGTCCACAAGTCCATTTTCTACGTCTGTATCTTTTCTCCAAATAGGTTCATCAGTACCATTTTTCTAGATCCCATATGTATGTGCTAATGTGTCTTTCTCTTTCTGACTTACTTCACTCTGCATAACAGGAAGCTCTAGGTTCATCCACATCTCTAGAAAAGACTCAAAACCATTCTTTTTTATGGCTGAGTAATATTCCATTGTATGTATGTACCACAATTCATCTGTGGTGGACAGATAGGTTGCTTCCTTGTCATGGCTATTGTAAATAGTGCTGCAATGAACATCAGGGTACATGTGTCTTTTTCAGTTATGGTTTTCTCAGGGTATATGCCCAGTAGTGGGATTGCTGGGTCATATGGTAGTTTTATCCCTAGTTTTTTAAAGAAATCTCCACACTGTTCTCCATAATGGCTGCATCAATTTACATTCCCACCAACAGTGCAGAGGGTTTCCCTTTTCTCCACGTCATCCTTTCCAGCATTTATTATTTGTAGACTTTTAAAAAAACATTTATTTAGTTAGTTGTGGCATGTGGGACCTAGTTTCCTGACCAGGGGTTGAACCCAGACTACCTGCACTGGGAGTGCAAGTCTTAACCACCAGACTACCCGGGAACTCCCTATTTGTAGATTTTTTTTGATGACGGCCATTCTGGTTGGTGTGAAGTAATACCTCATTATAGTTTTAGTTTGTATTTCTCTAATCATGAGTGATGTTGAGCATCTTTTCATGTGTTTATTGGTCATCTGTATGTCTTCTTTGGAGAAATGGATGAATTCTCTGTTATGCAAATTCTACCTCATTTAAGTTACTAAGAAAAAAAAAAAAACATCGCAAATTGTTAATAGGATGATGTGTGGGTGCAATTTGCTTCTTTCATTTGTCTATATTTTCTGAATTTCTGACTGCTTTTTAAAAGGAAAAGGGCTATAATTAAAAGGTTGTTTCACAGTGACTATGCACATTAATATTCTTGCTTNAAAAAAAAAAAAACATCGCAAATTGTTAATAGGATGATGTGTGGGTGCAATTTGCTTCTTTCATTTGTCTATATTTTCTGAATTTCTGACTGCTTTTTAAAAGGAAAAGGGCTATAATTAAAAGGTTGTTTCACAGTGACTATGCACATTAATATTCTTGCTTTGTTTCTTTTGTCCTGATTATGGTTCACAACCTTCAGACTGCTTTCAGAAAACAAAAGGATTTTTTTCTTCATGTGATACCAGTCAATTAACATTTATTAAGGTCTTACCATATACTCTGAAAAAAGTGAAAATGTTAGTCATTCAGTCACGCCTGACTCTTTGTAACACCATGGACTATAGCCTATCAGGCTCCTCTGTTGATGGAATTCTGCAGGCAAGAATAATGGAATAGATAACCATTCCTTTTTCCAGGGGATTGTCCCAACCCGGGGATAGAACCCGTGTCTCCTGTGTCTCCTGCATTGCAGTCAGATTCTTTACCTGTTGAACTATCAGGGAAGACTTTTCATCTCACAGACTAGCAAAAAATAAAATACTGGCATTACCAAATGTTGGGAGAGATGTAGAAATATGAACTCTCTTTTGATGACAGTGAAGTCGTGGAAATCGATATGGTTGTTGCTGGCCAAAATTTTGGCTTTCTCTGCCCATCAAAGCCAAATAAAAAAATATCAAGAGTGTGATGAGGAACAAAGGTGCTAGGCTCTTTCTTTCTTTCTCTGGGCTTGTTTCAATGACAGTCATAGGCTGGCGTCAGTAACCCAGTAATTGAGTCTGGCAGTTTGGTGGCTCTGCGGAACTTCCTTCTGATGTGTAACTACAAGGGGAAAGGTGTTGTAAGGGTAAACACCAGATTCAGGATGTATTTAGCATAGAGTCAAAGGATAACAGGTTCGAAAACCTGCAGAGTTATGGGGCAGAAAAACAAACTTATTTACAGACATTCAGAGTTAGGAGCAGTTAAAGTAAAAAAAACTAAGAATGTTTAGGCCTGCTCACTGTTCTCTTTATCTCCTTTATTCCCAGGAAAAGAAAAGGAAAAAAAAAATCATCCATCTTCTTTTTCCTCTTCACTGCAACATGATCACCTGAGCAATGTCTGTGAAAATGTTATACATTCAGACTAATTGACTCAGCAGTTCAAATTCTAGAAATCTGCTGTACAGAAACACTTAGGCATGCAGGAGGTTTGTTGCACCCCTACCGTAAGAATGAAAATGTGGGAACATCACTGTCCATTGTTGGCACACTAATTAAATCCTGAGTGACATTTAAACCGTGATATTCAGGGCAGCTTTCAGAAGAGCAAGGACAGATGACCTGCAGAGGCATTCCTCTGAAGATAGGAATGATGCATGGGGGGTATGGTGAAGACAGCAAATTGCGGACGCATTTACCATCATTGTTTTCTTTTTTTTTTTAAGTAGGTAACCACCTCTGAAACTCCAGTACTTTGGCCACCTCATGCGAAGAGTTGACTCACTGGAAGAGACTCTGATGCTGGGAGGGATTGGGGGCAGGAGGAGAAGGGGACGACAGAGGATGAGATGGTTGGATGGCATCATCGACTCGGTGGACGTGAGTCTGAGTGAACTCCTGGAGATGGTGATGGACAGGGAGGCCTGGCGTGCTGCGATTCATGGGGTCGCAAAGAGTCGGACACGACTGAGTGACTGAACTGAACTGAACTGAACCACCTCTGTATGAATATGAATATGTTTCTTGGAACATGCATAGAAAAAAATATCTGAAGGGTCACACACCAGACTTTTAACAGTGGGAAGAAAAATAGGAAGGAAAGGGAAGAAGTATATTTCTGTTTTGAAATTTTTAATAACCAGCATAGAGTATTTCTGTTATCTTAAAAAGCAAGTGTCTGGGACTTCCCTGCTGGTCCACTGGTTGAGAGTCTGCCCACCAATGCAGGGGACACAGGTTTGAGCCCTGGTCTGGGAAGATTCCACTTGCTATGGGGCAACAAAAAACCCATGTGCCGCAACTACTGAAGCCCACACACCCTAGAGGCCGTGCTCAGCAACAAGAGAAGCCACAGCAATGAGAAGCCCTCACATCACTGCTAGGGAGTAACCCCTGCTCACAACAACTAGAGAAACCCGCACAGAAACAAAGACCCAGTGCAGCTAAAAATAAATACATTTGAAATAATAATTTTTTAAAAAAGTAGTAAGACACTCAATTGCTTCTTTTCTGCCCTTAAAAAAAAAAGAAACTGGGAGCATCTTTAAAAATACAGACTGCTAGAATTTTGTATGGAGAATTGTCATACGGATCACATAACATACTACTCATACACATGCTGCCCACCCCCAGCACTTCCTTTTCCCCCTGAGAACTGTTCAGTGATCTCTGTAGCTTTTACCATCAACTGATCATCTCTGTATTTACAGGTGTATTTTCTATTTCTGTACCAGAGTATAAGCAACCTGAGGGCCAGAACTTTGCCCTCTGGCAGACAGTTTTGTTTTCTGTTCTAACTCCAATTCCTGGTTTATAGCAGGACCTCAGTAAATATTTGTTGAATGAACCTTGACCAGCAGAGGAAGGGCAAGGTAACTTCAGGGTATGCAGCTTGCATATTTCATCACAAATCAGAAATTAGAGGGTTTGTTACCCCAGCAATGACATTGTCAGGAAGGAAAACTTTACTCTCACGTTCCGTGATTGTGTGTGTGAAAGTTGCTCAGCTGTGTCCACTCTTTGCAACCCCATGGATTGTAGCCTGCCAGGTTCCTCTGTCCATGGAATTCTCCAGGCAAGAATACTGGAGTGGGTTGCCATTTCCTTCTCCAGGGGATCTTCCTGGCCCGGGGATTGAACTCAAGCCTCCTGCATCTCCTGCACTGGCAAGCAGAGTCTTTAATGTCTGAGCCACTAGTTCCGTAACTGGTGTTGGTGGTGGTGGTTTAGTCACTAAATCATGTCTGACTCTTTCGACCCCATGGACAGAGGAGCCTGGCAGGCGACAGTCCATGGGATTCTCCAGGCAAGAATACTGGAGTGGGTCCTGCAAATTAAAACTGACAAACAACAGATTAGCAAGAAAAAAAGATTTCTATTCCCATATATAGGGGAATTTGCAAAGAAACGTAGCTCAAAGTGATTAGCGCTGGGGGCTTATATACCATCTTAATAGGGAAAGAGAAGGGAGGGAAGGGAGAGTAGATGGAATATGTTAGGGAGGTAGAACAGGGAAAAGGAGTCCAGAATGGCGGTGGCTACAAGACAAGGAAGGGAAAAGCCCGCGAAAATGAAACAAAAGAAAGTCCGAGGACCGGAGTGAGAACCTCAGGTAAAACAAACAACACTCCTGGCTAGCCCAGTTTACATAGGACAGGCCCAGGGAGATCTCTCCACCCCCCGCTCCCCGCCTGTGCGCTGGGGCGCTCTTCTCCTTGTGTCTTTAGATCCACGTGCCCGCCTCAAAGATGGATTTTCCTGCTATCTTCTAAATAAAATAGAGCTGTAACACTGAGCTGTAATGCTGATTTGTCTAAGAGCTATAACATGATTCATTCGAGACCTGAGAGCTATAACACGGTCTATCCAAGACCTGAAAGCTGTGACATGCCACGGGGGCTTTAATGTCCGTCACTCCAGATCTTTGTTGTGACGAGACAAAGGATCGAGGAACATACACTCGTGTGACAGAATATATGACAGTTTAATGACAATGTTTGTTTATAAGAGTCGATCGTCCCTGATTAACCCTAAGGAGGGAATTTATGAAAAACTGAGTTATTTGGGGGAGGTTCTGCTTTGGGACAGATAAGAGAGTTCAGAAGAAAAAAAAAATCCTGTTCTCAAATGCCTTCAGCTCAAAATAATTCTCATGCCACAGTGGTTTATGGTGGACTCCTTCAACATTTAATTTCGCATCACAGCTGTGTATGATTTTGTCCACTCAGCCAGCTCAGGGGCCCTGAAGGCAGGAACCATATCTGACTTATCTTAGAATCCCCAGCATTGAGCTAGTAGGTGGAAGGTATTTAATAAACATCACTGCATGAGAAGCTTTTCTGAATAGCTCATCTGTAAGGCAAGCAAGAAAGGGATCCTCTCTTCCTACCTACATCTAAGAACAACCTAAAACTCTGAGTATACACGTAAATGTACTTCTTTACTGGGCAAGAATCCCAAATTCAAAAGGGGTATAAAACCCTCCCTCAAAAGGTAAAAAATACCAGTTTGGCTGGTAGTGTCAACTAAAAAACTATGTGCAACACAAAAGTTGAGTTAGGTTTTATTCGGTGGGAATGTTAAGACTCCAGCCTAGGAGGCAGTATCTCTGGTGACTCCAAAGAGGCAGGGGAGGTGCCAGTCCATAAGCAAGTTTGCAACAAGGAGCAGGTAATCTGAATATTAAAAGATTACTGTTAATTAAGAGAAAACTAAATCTCTCATGTGAAGAGATTTAGCAATCTTTTATGAATGGGAAGATGCAAGCATCTGGGCTTGCTGAAATCATTTCTTTCGTATGCATGTAGCTATCTGGGGCCAATCCTATTTCCTTTATTGTTCACATATTAATTCCTTATGAACCGTAAGAGATGGTGAATGTAGCCAATGGCCACCTCTCACAACTCCCTAGCTCTTCAGTGCTTCCCAGGGAGGAAGTAGCTGATGGCTTCCAAATAGCTGGCTTTGTTTCACCTGGGCTCAGAAATTTGCATTTGGAAAAGCCTTGTTTACTGGTAGGGCAGAAAATATTTCATTTCACAGTAGAGATTGATGTCTTTTCTTTCCTCTTTTGGCTATATTCCTCCAGCATATTTATTATAGATTCTGACCCAAAGCATTGCTGCAAATCAAATAAGCAGGGGGGTAATTCTTCCAGCTAAGAAGGGGGACCCCTCCCTACCTCCTTCCATAAGATGCTGTGCTAAGCTCCTGACTGTTTTTCAGGGGAGTAAAATGCCAGAATCAAAGACTTTGATGTACACTTAGAGCTATACACACCCTACACCCAATATACATGCAACACGTGCCTGGCACTGGAAAGGGCTCGGAGCCAGGACAACCCACGTGAGAGACCTCTCGCCTCCTCCTTCCAAGGACGTCTCCTGAGAAGCTGAGAGAAGAGGAGAGAAAATGAACGGGTTCTTTCAGAGGGTATGGAGAGCTTCGCGGCTCATGTAACAGAATTTCTGAGCTTAAAGTGGAAAACTATGATAACCTGAGGTGAGAGAATTGTGACAGTTGACAGAACTCATAGAAAAGTTAATTCATTTGTTCCAGGGATACAGATATGCCAAGACAGAAATAATCAGGGTGACCTCGGGAGCAGAGGGGGCCATGGACCTCTTCAGGAATTTAAAGCAGAAGCCTTAGCCACAGAAAATATGCACAGCTACCTCACATTTGTACACAGTTTGGGGCATTCCTTGGACCTCTGACAGCTCATTCATGGGACTCTTGCCTAGATTAAGAAACCGTGCTTTGCAGTAAATGGGACATAGTATATTGACTCTTCTGAGGAATAAGAATAAATTAAACTCATAGTACAAGAAGCTCTGCCAAGACATAAGCCCCTGTCTGTGGAGCTGGTATCTATGGGTCTGGCAGGAGTAAAACTCTGTTCAGTGTAAACCCAAAGACAGCATTAAGATGGAACCAAGAGACGCCCTTGGCATCACATTAGCAAGACCCGGGACCAGGTCCAGATGGGGTGGACTTTAATTGAAAACAGAAGCATCTTTGTCTTTGCTGAATCATCTTTGTCTTTCCTGGATTCAAAAAGCTGTTTGCAATGAATGGAATAAGAGGCAGAAGACTGGAATGTTAATTCTCAGCCTTAAGTTTTCTTGTTTTTTTCTTTTTTTAACTTTTTAAAAATGGTTTTTATGTTGTTGAGTTTTATATATATATATATATATATATATAGAGAGAGAGAGAGAGAGAGAGANAGCTGTTGCACCAGCAACATGAACTGACCCATATGGGCAAGACTGCCTTAGAGATTTTGCTAGGCCCATACTACCTCATTGCTCACCTCCCCGCACTCTGTTCTTCTGTCTCCCAGCAATGTATAATCTGTTTACAAAATAATGCTCGCCAGGGGCCTAGTAGGTCGACAGGGAGGCAGCATTGTGGACTATCTCCCTTTGAGCATACAGAAGCAGGTTTCACTGAAATCACTCCAAATCAAGGATTTAGATACCTTGTAGTTTTTATCTGCACCTCTTCAGGCTGGGTGGAAGCCTTTCCTACCTGAACTGAAAAAGCAAGACAAGTAACCAAGGCACTCCTGAAAGACACTGTTCGCAGATATGGAATGCCTCTGACCATAGGGTCAGACAATGAACCGGCATTTGTAGCTGATGCAGAACAACAGGTGGCAAAGGCTTTGAACACCCGGTGGAAACTGCATACTGCCTGCCATCCCCAGGGCTCAGGGAAGGTGGAACACGTGAATTGAACGCTCAAACAAACCCTACCAAAACTATGCAAGGAGACCAGCCTATCACGGGTAGGGATGTTGCCTGCAGCCCTCTTAAAAGTGAGGAATTTGCCCTGGGCAGGGATAGGGTTTTCACCATTTGAAATCCTGTATGGACGACCACCCTCGCTAGTCAGCTTAAGGGGAGACACCAGAGAACTGGGGAACTTGGACTTATATAGGCAGCTACAAGGGTTACAACACACAATCTCTCAAATACATACATGGATACTTGATAGAATACCCATTTCCTTAGGCATAAGAGTATATCCTCACCAACCAGGGGACTGAGTATGGGTAAAGGATTACAAAAAAGTGCCTTTAAAGCCTGTGTGGAAAGGGCCCTATTTTGTAATCTTACCTACCCACACTGATCTCAAGGTGCCAGGAACAGACACTTGGATCCATTACTCCAGAGTCAAACCTGCAAGTCTGACTGATAGCCAAGAGAAGTGGGAAACGACCCTTAGTCTGGAGGAACCCCTGTGCCTGACCTTGTGGAGAAGGTAACAGCTACCCCCAAAGCCCCACTCTGGCCACACTGGAAGCTCGTCAATAAAAGCATGGCTGAAGCTTAAGGAACCAATAGGACTGACAAAAAGCAGATGTATTGGTTATTAATTGGTCTGGGACTCCCCCTATTCATCTTATTTGGAATAGGGCTTTACTCTCTACCCCAAAGTGGACTTGTATCCAAAAACTCTCTCTGCTTTGCCTACTTCTTCATAGTTCTTGTTTTTTGCAGTCTATTCTTACTGTGATCAACTTAATTATGAAAACAGTGTATTTTTGCCTTACAGTTCTATTAAGTTGTAAAATCCCCTCCTCACCTGAGAGTCAGGATGGTTGTTCTGAATGTATGGAGTCTTTCTACTATGAGGGTAAATGGGCCCAAGGATTCACTGACTACACATACAAACCAACTGCATGTTATAGTTCAGCTTTCCCATGGACTAGGGAAGGGAAGCATTACTGGGAGGGAAAATTAGAGCCCACAGTACGAATGGCCTAACATGCTATGGCACCCCAAGACAGATGGCCTGCTTGACTTCACAGACTCATTTTGGGATGTCAGATGAGGGAGTGGGGGTGTGGCAGGCAAGACCAGGCTAGGAAGGAACCAGCTCAAGAGATGGTCAAATGGTTAAAAGCCCAAGTAACCAAGCCAGACCCATTGCCATTATGTCCAAAAACTGGATCTTTTTCCTTCTCTTACATTTCTTAACTCTTTAAATCCCTTTAACTTTTGTTTTAAAGCTGATTTGCTGGTTCTAAATTCTCTTAACTTTTGCCTGTTTGAAAGTGTTTGATTTCTCCTTCAATTTTGAATGAGATCCTTGCTGGGTACAATAAGCTTGCTTGTACATTTTTCCCTTTCAGTACTTTAAATATGTCCTGCCATTATCTTCTGACCTGCAGAGTTTCTGCTGAAAGATCAGCTGTTAATTGTATGGGGTTTCCCTTGTATGTTACTTGTTGCTTCTCCCTTGCTGCTTTTAATAGTCTTTCTTTGTGTTTAGTCTTTGTTACTTTGATTAGTATGTGTCTTGGCATGTTTCTCCTTGGGTTTACACTGTATGTTACTCTTTGTGGCTCTTGGACTTTATTGTCTATTTCCTTTTTCATGTTAGGGAAATTTTCAACTATAACCTTTTCTAAAGTTTTCTAATACCCATTTTCTTCTCTTCTTCAGGGACCCCTATAATTCAAATGTTGGTGTGTTTGATATTTTTCCCAGAGGTCTCTGAGACTATCCTCAGTTGTTTTCATTCTGTTTATTTTTTCTGCTCTTCAGAAGTTTTCCCAACATTTTATCTTCCAGCTCACTGATTTGTTCTCCTGCTTCATATATTCTGCTATTGATTTCTTTGTTTTAAAGTCTATTTTTTCTGATATGAGTATTGCTACTCCTGCTTTCTTTTGGTCTCTATTTTTGTGTAATATCTTTTTCCAGTCCTTCACTTTCAGTCTGTATGTGTTCCTTGTTTTCAGGTGGGCCTCTTGTAGACAAATATATAGGGGTCTTGTTTTTGAATCATTTCAGCCAGTCTTTGTCTTTTGGTTGGGGCATTCAACCCATTTACATTTAAGATAATTATTTTTTTTTCTTTTCCACCAAGAACATTATGAACTATATATTCATTATTTTTTTCACCACTAACTTTTGCCATTTTCCAAGCAACTTCATAATTTGATATTCCTAAAACTTTTTACCTTTTTTAAAAATATATAAATTTATTTATTTTAATTGGAGGCTAATTACAATATTGAATTGGTTTTGCCATACATCAACATGAATCCTCCATGGGTGTATACATGTTCCCCATCCTGAACCCCCCTCCCACCTCCCTCCCTGTACCATCCCTCTGGGTCGTCCCAGTGCACCAGTTCCAAGAATCTTGTATCGTGCATTGAAACTGAATTGGCAATTTGTTTCATATATGACATTATACATGCTTCAATGCCATTCTCCCAAATCATCCCACCCTCTCCCTCTCCCACAGAGTCCAAAAACTGTTCTATACATCTGTGTCTCTTTTGCTATCTTGCATACAGGGTTATCATTACCATCTTTCTAAATTCCATATATATGCATTAGTATACTGTATTGGTGTTTTTCTTTTTGGCTTACTTCACTCTGTATAATAGGCTCCAGTTTCACCCACCTCATTAGAACTGATTCAAATGTATTATTTTTAATGGCTGAGTAATGCTCCACTGTGTATATGTACCACAGCTTTCTTATCCATTCGTCTGCTGATGGACAATTAGGTTGCTTCCATATCCTGGCTATTATAAACAGTGCTGTGATGAACATTGGGGTACACATGTCTCTTTCAATTCTGATTTCCTTGATGTGTATGCCTAGCAGTGGGAGCAGTGGGATTGCTGGGTCATAAGGCATTTCTATTTCCAGTTTTTCAAGGAATCTCCACACTGTTCTGCATAGTGGCTGTACTAGTTTCCATTCCCACCAACAATGTAAGAGGGTTCCCTTTTCTCTGCACCCTCTCCAGCATTTATTGCTTGTAGACTTTTGGATAGCAGCCATTCTGACTGGCATAAAGTGGTACCACATTGTGGTTTTGATTTGCATTTCTTTGAGAATGAGTGATGTTGAGCATCTTTTCATGTGTTTGTTAGCCATCTGTATGTCTTCTTTGGACAAATGTCTATTTAGTTCTTTGGCCAATTTTTTGATTGGGTCGCTTATTTTTCTGGAATTGAGCTGCAGGAATTGCTTGTATATTTTTGAGATTAGTTGTTTGTCAGTTGCTTCATTTGCTATTATTTTCTCCCATTCTGAAGGCTGTCTTTTCACCTTGCTTAGAGTTTCCTTTGTTGTGCAGAAGCTTTTAATTTCAATTAGGTCCCATTTGTTTATTTTTGCTTTTATTTCCAATATTCTGGGAGGTGGTCATAGGCGATCCTGCTGTAATTTATGTTGGAGAGTGTTTTGCCTATGTTCTCCACCAGGGGTTTTATAGTTTCTGGTCTTACATTTAGATCTTTAATCCATTTTGAGTTTATGTTTGTGTATGGTGTTAGAAAGTGTTCTAGTTGCATTCTTTTACAAGTGGTTGACCAGTTTTCCCAGCACCACTTGTTAAAGAGATTGTCTTTTCTCCATTGTATATTCTTGCCTCCTTTGTCACCGATAAGGTGTCCATAGGAGTGTGGATTTATCTCTGGGCTTTCTATTTTGTTCCATTGATCTATATTTCTGTCTTTGTGCCAGTACCATACTGTCTTGATGAATGTGGCTTTGTAGTAGAACCTGAAGTCAGGCAGGTTGATTCCTCCAGTTCCATTCTTCTTTCTCAAGATTTCTTTGGCTATTCCAGATTTTTTTGTATTTCCATACAAATTGTGAAATTATTTGTTGTAGCTCTGTGAAAAATACCATTGGTAACTTGATAGGGATTGCACTGAATCTATAGATTGCTTTGGGTAGTATACTCATTTTCACTATATTGATTCTTCTGATCCATGAACACGGCATATTT
>SJYX01018132.1:5989-22738 GCA_006410675.1 Oreotragus oreotragus
AAAGAAGACATACAGATAGCCAATAAACACTTGAAAAGGTGTTCAACATTGCCAATATTAGAGAAATGCAAATCAAAAATACAGTGAGGTATGTCTCACACCAGTAAGAATGGCCATCATCAAAAAATCTACAAACAATAAATGCTGAAGGGGATGTGAATAAGAACCCTGTTGCACTAGTGGTGGGAATGTAAACTGATATAGCCACTGTGGAGTGCAGTATGGAGTTTCCTTAAAAAATTAGGAATAAAACTACCATATGACCCAGCAATCCCACTACTGGGCATATATCCTGAGAAAACTATACTTGAAAAAGACATATGTACCTCAAAGAAAGGAAATGCCAAAGAATGTTCAAACTACTGCACAATTACACTCATTTAACCCTCTAGCAAGCAGAAGGCAATGGCACCCCACTCCAGTACTCTTGCCTGGAAAATCCCATGGGCAGAGGAGCCTGGTAGGCTGCAGTCCACGGGGTCGCTACTAGTCGGACACGACTGAGTGACTTCACTTTCAGTTTTCACTTTCATGCATTGGAGAAGGAAATGGCAACCCACTCCAATGTTCTTGCCTGGAGAATCCAGGGACGGGGGAACCTGGTGGGCTGCCGTCCATGGGGTCACACAGAGTTGGACACAACTGAAGCGACTTAGCAGCAGCAGCAGCAACACTCTAGCAAAAGTAATGCTCAAAATTCTCCAAGCTAGGCTTCAAAACCATGTCAACCAAGAGCTTCCAGATATTCAAGCTGGATTTAGAAAAGGCAGAGGAACCAGAGATCAAATTGTCAACATCAGCACCACTGACTCAATGGACATGAGTTAGAGGAAGCTCCAAGAGATAGTGAAGGTTGGATCATAGAAAAAGCAGAGAATTCCAGAAAAACATCTACTTCTGCTCCATTGATTAGAATAAAGCCTTTGACCGTGTGGATCACAACAACCTGAAAAATTCTTAAAGAGATGGGAATACCAAACCACCTTACCTGCCTCTGCGAAACCTGTATGTGGGTCAAGAAGCAACAGTTAGAACTAGACATGGAACAACAAACTGGTTCCAAAATGGGAAAGAAGTTATGTCAAGGCTGTAAATTGTCACCCTGCTTATTTAACGTATATACAGAGTACGTCATGCGGAATGCCGGGCTGGAGGAAGCACAAGCTGGAATCAAGATAGCCAGGAGAGACATTAATAATCTCAGATATGCAGATGACACCACCCTAGTGGCAGAAAGCGAAAAGGGACTAAAGAGGCTCTTGATGAAGGTGAAAGAGGAGAGTGAAAAAGCTGGCTTAAAATTCAACACTCAAAAGATGAAGATTATGGCATCCAGTCCCATCACTTCATGGCAAATAAATGAAGAAACAATGGAAACAATGACAGATTTCATTTTCCTGGGCTCCAAATCACTGCAGATGGTGACTGCAGCCATGAAATTAAAAGACGCTTACTCCTTGGAAGAAAAAAACTAAGACCAACCTAGTCAGCATATTAGGAAAGCAGAGACATTACTTTGCCAACAAAGGTCCATCTGGTCAAAACAGTGTTTTTTCCGCTAGTCATGTATGGATGTGAAAGTTGGGCTACAATAAGTGGAAACTCAAGCATCTCTGTTAGGAGAGATTAAAAAAAGAAATAAAATTTAAGGAATAAGGATGTCACAGTTGGACTATGAAGAAAGCTGAGCACCGAAGAATTGATGCTTTTGAACTGTGGTGTTGGAGAAGACTCTTGAGAGTCTGTTGGACTGCGAGGAGATCCAACCATTCCATCCTAAAGGAAATCAGTCCTGCATATTCATTGGAAGGACTGGTGCTGAAGCTGAAAATCCAATACTTTGGCCACCGGATGGGAAGAATTGACTCACTGGGAAAGACTCTTTTGCTGGGAAAGATTGAAGGCAGGAGGAGAAGGGGATGACAGAGGATGGTTGGACAACACAGCCGACTCAATGGACATGAGTGTGAGGAAGCTTCGGGAGATGGTGAAGGACAGGGAAGCCTGGCATGCTGCAGTCCATGGGGTCATACAGAGTCAGACACAACTGAGCCACTGAACAACAACCACCTCAGTGTTCACTGAACGCGATTCACAACAGCCAGGACATAGAAGCGATCTATATGTCCAATGACAGATGAATAAAGAAGTTGTGGTATGTATATTCAATGGAATATTACTCAGCCATAAAAGGAACAAATTAGAGTCAGGTGAACTGAGGTGGATGAGCCTAGAGCCTGTTATATAGAGAGAAGTAAGTCAGAAAGAGAAAAACAAATGTCATATATTAATACATATGCAAGGAATCTATAAAAGTGGTACTGATGAATCTGTTTGCAGGGCAGGAATAGAGGTGCAAATGGAAAGAACAGACTTGTGGACACAGTGGGGGAGGGAGCGGATGGAATGAATTGAGAATAACACTGAAACAAATACACTGTCAATTATAACTAATGTCCTTTGTTTCTCGGCAGAAACCAGCACAACGTTGTAAAGCAGTGTACCTCTAATTAACAAAGAAAAGAAACATATCCATTACCATGTGTAAAAGAGCTAGTTGGAAGGTTGCCCTATAACACAGTAAGTTTAGCCTGGTGCTCTGTGACAACCTAGAGGGGTGGAATGGGAGTGTGGGAAGGAGGTTCAAGAGGGAGGGGATATATGTATACTTATGGCTGTTTCACAGGTACATGGCAGAAAAAAACACAACAAATCTCCCAATTAAAAATAAGTGTGAAAAAATTAATATAAAAAGTCAAATTTCCCCCCTACATTTTGAGTCAGTAGTTACATTTTTTTAAATACAAGTAACTAAATATGAAAGAATTATTAGAAGCAGTCTAATCAAAAACATGGGATTGTGTAAGTAACTGATGACGTGATAGGCAAATACAAAATTTATAATATAGAAGGATATTGTGCTGTCCTGTCACTCAGTTGTTTCAGACTCTGCAACCCCGTGGAGTAACCCACCAGGCTCTTCTATCCATGGGACTTCCCAGGCAAGAATACTGGGGCGGGTTGCCATTTCCTTTTCCAGGGCTCTTCCCAATTCAGGGATCGAACCCACATCTCTTAAAGTCTCATGCATTAGCAGGTAGGTTATTTACCACTAGCACCACCTTGGAAGCCCTAGAAGGATATTGATTAGTGATAAAAGAAAATGTTCAAGGCTCATTGAACACTGAAAAAAATATAGAATGATCCAATTCTGTTGAAGGAAAACCAGCAGTACAGAAAGGGCAGGACAGTGGGGATGAGCCTCTCTGGAGAGGAAGAGTATTTTATTACTGACATTCTTTGGGATTTGGGGCAAATAGTGTTAATAAAAAGAAGATTCACTAAAAGGTTTTACTTTTGCTCTTAAATTCTCCCCAGACAATGAATCCCTGATAGCCTGAACTGTGGGCAGCCTCTCCCATGAAGACCCTACCTGGGCATGGTTCTGAAAATGTATTCATATGACTAACAGTAGGAAGGCTTATAATGTAACAGTGTTTTACAACGAAGATGAGTTCAGGATAGGCAATAAGTTATTACTACTAAATTATTACAGAGATGCATAAAAAATGAGAATTCATAAAGACACTTTCCTTCCCAAATCCAAAGTTTGGTACAAGACCTGCTTGCTGAGTGAAGTGGGACCTTCTGCTTCAGCCCTAGCTCTTCCTGAAGGAAAGCTACAGGGCTCAAAACAGCCTGGAGTTAAAACTCCCCTCCAGGTCCTCCCCAGCATTCTATGCAAAACAAAGAACTCTCTCACCCGCAGAAAAACATGGACATTAAGGTTGATTGCGACCAGCCCCCAGCCGGTCCCAACCTCTGGCCAATTTCCAGAATTCCTTGCCCCAGCTGTTTAAGAGATAGAATAGCCAGGACATGGAAGCAACCTAGATGTCCATCAGCAGATGAATGGATAAGAAAGCTGTGGTACATATACACAATGGAGTATTACTCAGCCATTAAAAAGAATACATTTGAATCAGTTCTAATGAGGTGGATGAAACTGGAGCCTATTATACAGAGTGAGGTAAGTCAGAAAGAAAAACGCCAATACAGTATACTGTTTGCATATATACAAGTATGTGAAGTGAAGTTGCTCAGTCATGTCCGACTCTTTGAGACCTCATGGACTGCAGCCTACCAGGCTCCTCTGTCTATGGGGTTTTCCAGGCAAGAGTTCTGGAGTAGTTTGCCATTTCCTTCTCCAGGGGATCTTCCCATCCCAGGGATCGAACCCAGGTTTCCTGCATTGTAGGCAGATGCTTTACCATCTGAGCTGCCAGGGAAGATCCACTAATGCATATACATGGAACTTAGAAAGGTGGTAACAATGACCCCTTATGCAAGACAGTAAAAGAGACACAAATGTAAAGAACAGTCTTTTGGACTCTGTGGGAGAAGGCAAGGGTGGGATGATTTGAGAGGGTAGCATGGAAACATGTATATTATCATATGTGGAGTAGATCGCAGATCCAGGTTCCATGCATGAGACAGAGTGCTCAGGGCTGGTGCACTGGGATGACCCTAAGGGATGGGATGGGGAGGGAGGTGAGAGGGGGGTTCTGGTTGGGGAACGCATATACAGCGTGGCTGATTCATGTCGATGTTTGTCAGAAACCACTACAATATTGTAAAGTAATTAGCCTCCAATTAAAATAAATACATTAATTTTAAAAACCTGAAAAAAAAGAGATAACTAATCTGAACAACCTTGGAGAAGAACAGGCCCGCTTAAGACGATAGATTTCCACATATATGCCTATACATTCTTACTCTTTTCTTGGGTCAATGCAGCAGCTCACTAATCTGACTGCCGCCCCTTCTAGCCTGATTAAAAGTGATCTGTTCCTGTCAAGTGCTGGTCTTGTTCTTTTTCTGAACCTCACCTTTTCTGACTCCTTTACCCTATACCCCCTGCCCCCTTCTCTCCCTTCCTCATAGTATATTCCAGTTCTACTCTAGTCCAGCCCAGAACTTGTGAGATTCTTCACAAAACTACTTACCATGCTTATCCTTACCTCCACCGTTTACCAGCAATGTTATCCTAAAGTCAAAAAGCCTATCTTTGCAGAGCAAGCAGGACTGACAGCAGAGGAGAGGAAAATTTAAAGAATAGGTGGAGTGGAATGGAACTAAATTGCCAAAGACAATGCTTTAGCATCTTTATCCCACTGTTGATCTATTGAGCTGTATTGATGAGAATAGCCTTGGAGCTTGTTTTTTTGTTTGCTATATGGTTCCTCCTGTCTTTCTTTTGAGGCACGAGTAAACTGGGTTTGAGGTCCAGTAACTTCTCAAATTATAAAGATTATACTCTTGAAGAAAAAGTATGTTTGCTAAGAAAGTAAATGTGTTAGAAACCTCCAAAGCTAGCCTCATTTATGAACATTAAAACTCTACTCCATGGTGTCAAAAATCTATTGAGGAAAACCTACCTGTCACATTAGAATCTACAAAGGCAGAACCTCTCCTGTCTTTCTTGTTATATACACACTGTTAATTTTAGAAGTTTGTTAACAACTCCATGTTTGTTATTATCTTGCTGTTTAAGTTTTGGGGCTGGCTTCCTCCCAGGAAGGGTCTTTGTAAGGCTCAGCAAAACACGTACGCCTCAGCAGACACTTACCCAGCTTGACCAAAGCTTGGAGATTCAACCCTACCTCGTGCACTTGCCCATATAGGGTAGAGGATATAAGAACACTTTTTAAAGAAACTATCTGGGAAAAGAATCTGAAAAAAGAATAGATTTACATACACTGTATAACTGAATCGCTTTGCTGTACACTTGAAACTAACACAATATTATAAATCATCTATATTTCAATAACAAATAAAAATTTTAAAAAGAATACCTATGCCATGTTTAGAGAGCTGAAGGAAAGTGGATGAATGCAAAAAGGTGAAGGAATTTTAATAATAAAGTCTTGCTTCTTCTCAGTCCCCAACCAAACCCACCTGTCCACGTCTTGCCTAACTAGGATATAAAATTCAGAGTATTAATTAATCTATTCTAAATTTCTTTTAAAAGTATTTCTAAAATATTGTTTTCTTCACTATACCTACAAGATAGGTATACATTTGCCTTAATCATTCCCCCTTCTTTTTTTAAAATATACACTGCAAATAATTAATATTTAATACTTGACTATTCCTAACGAAGACAAAGCAAGCCAGTGTTCTGAGAAGAAGCCTTTATCTTTCACTTCAGAATGTATTTTGGTTCTCCCGTTTGAATATGAATGATCTGGAAATTCACTTCAAACTGAAGCACTGTAGCTGAGAACCACAGCCCTGGGGAACTAGTCTTGGATCCACGACTGAGTAACCTCTGTAAGTGATTGCCCCTCTCTGGCCTCCTTTCCTCTTAGGGACAACAAAGAACGAGATCAGAAACTGAATCTAGGGCCCCTCACAGCATAGCAAATCAAAGTGTCTCCGAGTTCCTCTTTAAATAGTAAAGTCTTGCTGTGAAGAATTGCTGTCTAGATCCCACAGCACAGCTTCGTCTTATAACTCACTCCAAACTGGAAATAGCTCTTCTCTCGGGCTCATAGGGAACTCAGCTGTAAGCAGACTCACATTGTCTCATTGACAAGCATTAAATGTGGCATCTTCAACCTCTCCTGTAGGAAGGAAAGCTACATGGGATGTAAAACAAATAAAAACCCAAGAGGAACCCAACTAAGTCATTAAGGCTGTTCTGAAAGAGATGGCATGCTCCACCCCTTCATTCCCAGCCCTATCTCTCCAGCCACTTCAAACCAGGTTGCCACTTTCTTTCTGGCAGAATCAGGGAGAGCAGCTGAGTGTGTTGAGATCTGAGGCTCCAGATGTAGACAGCATTTTGGGAGCTGGCTCTTGCTATTTGAACAGGACTCACAATGAGAGGAGCCCAGGGCCATCTCTAAGAATTGCGGGCACATTTCCAGGCAATTAGTGATTGCGCTTAAAGACCAAAACATCCGAGCAACTCAATTGGAGCCTTTTTCTGTGTGTGTGATCCCTCTCGGTTGATTAATGAGTGAATATGCCCTCATTTATCCTCTTTGAGGACACAGCTGTTGGGAGCTCGCACACAGGCACATCCTGTCTCAGCAAAGTGCTCTGCTTTCCTTTCAGCTGCTTCTCTGTTCTAGTCCTAAAATGGCATCTCCGGTGGACAGCCTGATGCTTCACTTCCAAAATCATGAGACAGCAAGGTTGAAGGACTCCATTTTAACTCTTATTTTGCTTAGTGTCACCCCAATGTTGGAAACATTCCAAATGTACACTTTTCAAAAGGGCAGCTTTGTTTCTAAGTAACACGCCCCTTTAACAAGATACAGCTTTCTTTGGCTGCTGTTTCAAATCCCCTTTCCAGGCCTCATGCCTGTGGTCACTTGTCTTTGGATGTGTTACAAATGGCCTCCTGACTGAGGTGTTTGGGAGAGGATCTCCTGAGTCACTATGTATTAACATTGGGTTGAATACAATAAATTAGATATTTTAAATTAAAATGAGTGTTTCTTTTTAAAATGTGTATACCCAACAAGGTGAAGTGTTTCCAATATAAGGTCAAATTTAGTTACAGGTGTGAAGGAAACTCATACATCCTTTATGGAAAGGTCTGTGGTGTTAAATCAGAAAGTTTATCCTTGGACTTGAACGGGCTTTGTTTGTAGTTTGTATTAATGGCTATTTCTTAAAAGATATTTCTTAAAATAGCAAACTGTAAAAAGACACAGACTCTAGATACTGCCATGATTAGCTGATTGGATCCTTCTATCTCCCATCAATTGCTCATTTCAAATGGCCCAACATTCATTGAATTTTATCTATGGGTGTTTTTTTTTAATATTTTCAAAAAACAAGAACATTGTGACTCATCTTAAGGTTGTAATATTCAGCCCCAAAAGTACTCATCCAGGGCTGATTTTTTTTTTTTTTAAGTACTGCTAGAACTGAGATGTTGCCATTCCTCTTAATAATGTTCTTATATGCCACAAAAGCTTAGAAAACAGCTATGAAAAAACAGAATTGCCACTCATATATTGAGTCTAATATGTACTACATCACATTACATTCCAAACCTGATTTGCTAGGCAACGTNGTAATATTCAGCCCCAAAAGTACTCATCCAGGGCTGATTTTTTTTTTTTTAAGTACTGCTAGAACTGAGATGTTGCCATTCCTCTTAATAATGTTCTTATATGCCACAAAAGCTTAGAAAACAGCTATGAAAAAACAGAATTGCCACTCATATATTGAGTCTAATATGTACTACATCACATTACATTCCAAACCTGATTTGCTAGGCAACGTGGATTCTCAAAAGAAAAGCAAATGAAAGGAGATTAATAAAGCAACGCATTCTGTTACCTTTTTAGAAAGAAATACTCAGAGTTAATCATTCTTATTACTTACATCTTGTGCTGCTCCACAGGACTAGAAATGGTGGCCCTGTAATCCACAAGATAAGTATAAAAGAAAATCTCTGTAAGATTTTTCAAAGCAGCTATTAAAGGGAAAGTAAATATAATATGATTTTTTAATGCAATATTAAAAGTATAAAGAATGCCATTTTGTCAAAATTTCTGTCATCTTTTGTGATCTTCTGTTATTGCTTCTCTTTCAACGCTTTCAGGACCTAGCCTTCACCAGTTTCTAATTTGAAACCTGAAATCAAGAGGTCTATATGTAAACAAGTAAAGACAAACACACAGATTAGGGAAGAATACAGATAGGAGTATGACCGGACTGTCTGCTCTCACCCAGTGGTTTAACCTATAGGCTGAGCACATCATGAGAAAATGCTGGGCTGGATGAGCTCCAAACTGGAATCAAGATAGTTGGGACAAACATGAACAACCTCAGATATGCAGATGATAACCACTCTAATGGCAGAAAACAATGGGGAACTAAACAGCCTTTTGATGAGGGTGAAGGAGAGTGAAAGAGCTGGCTTAAAACTAAACATTTAAAAAAACTAAGATCATGGTATCTGGCCCCATTACTTCATGGGAAAAAGAAAGGGAAAAGATGGAAGCAGAGACAGATTTCCTCTTCTTGGGCTCTAAAATCACAGTGGCTGGTGACTGCAGCCATGAAATCAGAAGACGATTGCTTCTTGGCAGGAAAGCGATGACAAACCTAGACAGTGTGTTGAAAAGCAGAGACACGACTCTGCTGACAAAAGTCCATATGGTCAAGGCTATGGTCTTTCCAGTGTTCACGTACAGTTGTGAGAGCTGGACCATAAAGAAGGCAGAGAGCCAAAGAACTGCCGCTTTTGAACTGTGGTACTGCAGAAGACTCCTGAAAGTCCCTCGGGCAGCAAGGAGATCAAACTGGTCAACCCTGAATACTCACTGGAAGGACTGATGCTGAAGCTGAAGCTCCAGTATTTTGGTCATCTGATGCAAACAGCTGACTCTTTGGAAAAGTCCCTGATGCTGGGAAAGATTGAAGGCAGAAGAATAAGAGGGCATCAGAGGATGGGATGGCTGGATGGCATTATAAGTTTCGGGAGATGGTGAGGGACAGGGAGGCCTGCAGTCCATGAGATAACAAAGAGTCAGACATGACTGGGAACTGAACAACAACAAAAGGAATTATAAGACACCTTAAAAAGTGTACTGTTTCATTTTGATTCTCCAAGTGTGTCCATGTTTCAATAGCATCAGTACCACCTGGGAACTTGATGGGAAGGCAAATTCTTGCACAATACCCTAGGGGAATGAGTCAGAAACCTTGGAAATAGGGCTCAATGACTGCTGTTTTAACAAGTATTCCACAAGCCTGCTGACATTTGAGAATCACTTCTCTACCTGAAATGCCTGAAGTTCTTCCAGTGAAGAATGAAGTATGCCCTAGGTTCTAGACTGGTTCACTAAAACGTGATGGCAGTGACCAGAAATAAAGTTAAAGAACTAGATTTGGTTAGAGAAGCAGTATATATGTCTGTGCTTAGTCGCTCAGTCATGTCCAGCTCTTTGCCACCCCACGGACTGCAGCCTGCCACACTTCTATGTCCATGGGGATTCTCCAGGCAAAAATACTGGAGTGGGTTGGCATGCATAATTTTATCTCCAAAAAATGTTCGCTTGCAGCATTTGACCAATAGCAGTGCTATTAACTGAAATGTTATATTGCAGAGCAATTTCATTAAACCAAAAATTAAAACCCCTCAACAGTAAAATGGCTGATGCTCATTAAGCACATACTATAGTTCAGTTCAGTCGCTCACTTGTGTCTATCTCTTTATGACCCCATGGACTGCAGCACTCCAGGCCTCCCTGTCCATCACCAATTCCTGGAGTTTACCCAAACTCTTGTCCATTCAGTCGGTGATGCCATCCAACCATCTCATCCTCTGTCGTCCCCTTCTCCTCCTGCCTTCAATCTTTCCCAGCATCAGGGTCTTTTCAAATGAGTCAGCTCTTTGAATCAGGTGACCAAAGTATTGAAGTTTGAACTTCAACATCAGTCCTTCCAATGAACACTCAGGACTGATCTCCCTTAGGATGGACTGGTTGGATCTGCTTGCAGTCCAAGGGACTCTAGTGTCTTCTCCAGCACCACAGTTCAAAAGCATCAGTTCTTCAGTGCTCAGCTTTCTTTATAATCCAACTCTCACATCCATACACGACTACTGGAAAAACCATAGCCTTGACTAGACGGACCTTTGTTGGCAAAATAATGACTCTGATTTTTAAAATGCTGTCTAGAAAAGTTATGACCAACCTAGATAGCATATTCAAAAGCAGAGACATTACTTTGCTGACTAAGGTCCGTCTAGTCAACGCTATTGTTTTTCCTGTGGTCATGTATGGATGTGAGTTGGACTGTGAAGAAGGCTGAGTGCCAAAGAATTGATGCTTTTGAACTGTGCTTTTGGAGAAGACTCTTGAGAGTCCCTTGGACTGCAAGGAGATCCAACCAGTCCATTCTGAAGGAGTTCAGCCCTGGGATTTCTTTGGAGGGAATGATGTTAAAGCTGAAACTCCAAAACTTTGGCCACCTCATGCGAAGAGTTGACTCATTGGAAAAGACTTTGATGCTGGGAGGGATTGGGGGCAGGAAGAAAAGGAGATGACAGAGGATGAGATGGCTGGATGGCATCACTGACTCGATGGACATGAGTCTGAGTGAACTCCTCCGGGAGTTGGTGATGGACAGGGAGGCCTGACGTGCTGCGATTCATAGGGTTGCAAAGAGTCGGACACGACTGGGCGACTGAACTGAACTGAGGTTGGTCATAACTTTCCTTCAAAGCATACTATAAGCCAGGCATAATTCTAAGTGTGTTCCATTTATGAAATCATTTTATCTTCACAATCACCTTAACATTTCCCATTTTACAAATAAGAAAACTGAGTCGCAGAGAGCATAATTTGTATACAGTTTCATAGCTAGTAAAGTGGATGACCATTTGCCCTGGAATATATTTTCTTGTCTCCAATAGATGATAAAATTATGATGAAAAAATAAAATATACATGTAAAGTTCACCCTTGCTAGTATAGTCTCTGGTTTTCTAATATGAAAAAGTCCTGCACACAACTGCTCAAGTGTAATTAGGTAGCAATCATGACAATAACTATAGAACAGACCAGATAAAAGTAAACCTGGCATACACAAGACATATGCAGTCTTTCTTGAAATGCCTGACTAGTTGGAACCCACAGATCTAACCGCAGCCTTGATGAGAAAGTCAGCCTTCATATATCACCCTTAAAGTTCAGTTTCAGGCCCAGCAGACAGAATTTGGTTGGAGAGCTGCTTTTCAGAAAGTCATGAGCCATTTCTGCCACCAAAGGGTCTGTAGAAAAGGAAAGAGCATCAAAGAAGAGAGATTTGTGAGTGAGTTCAGAACACCCATGTTCACAAATTCCTCAGAGCAAATGAAGGCTCATTTCTGCCTTTCTCACTTTTTCCTTCAAAATTATAGTCATTTAAATTTTGTAATTTCTTACTCACATACTTATAACTTATATTTAATAACTCATTTTACATTTGGAATTATAATACTAAATCAGTAAAATAAGTATTTTCTTCTTCAGTGATCAAAAATTCGTAATGAAAATAAAACATGATAAATTAATTTGGTTTCTTCCCAAGTTCCCTTACCATTAATCTCTGTAGTCTCTTTAATAATTAAGTATTAGAGAGCTGTAATATGTATTTTTTTAGAACAGCTATTGTCTAAGCATCACTAACATTCTATTTACCTACTTCCCCTGCTATCAAAGAGTCTTACACTCCACCAATATGTATTCATCTTTTCTAGCCATGTATTTATTTTGGGGTTCTTTGCAATGCATACATACATCACCTATATTCTGCAAGTGAAAGTGAAAGTCACTCAGTTGTGTCCGACTCTTTTGCGACCCCATGAACTATAGTCCATGGAATTCTCCAGGTCAGAACACTGGAGTGGGTAGCCTTTCCCTTCTCCAGGGGATCTTCCCAACNAGCCATGTATTTATTTTGGGGTTCTTTGCAATGCATACATACATCACCTATATTCTGCAAGTGAAAGTGAAAGTCACTCAGTTGTGTCCGACTCTTTTGCGACCCCATGAACTATAGTCCATGGAATTCTCCAGGTCAGAACACTGGAGTGGGTAGCCTTTCCCTTCTCCAGGGGATCTTCCCAACTCAGGGATTGAACCCAGGTCTCCCTCATTACAGGTGGATTCTTTATCAGCTGAGCTACAAGGGAAGCAAAGGCTTCCAATAATAAAATTAAGATAAAAAACTGAAGCCTTTAAGACTGAAAGATATGTTCTGAATGTATACATCTGAGAGTGAATATTTTTAAAATAGTATTACATAATTTGCTCAAACTACTGAGCAACTGAGAAAGAAGCAAACAGAAACCTGGCTATGGTAATATCAGTGGAGTGACAGTAAAGCCAGCTTCTGTAATAGTTGGCTGCAACCTGATACTGCTTTAGAATTAATTATGTGTTTGAAGCCCTTGTAAATATGATACTGCCTCTTGGAGTAAAAACTGGTCATGAGAAATTTAAACCTTTTGATGAAAAATTATAATTCAGAAGTGAAAATTTCACAACTGCAAAGATAAAGTTCTACATTTTTCAAGACTCCAGGCTCAAAAAACAAAACAAAGCAAACACACTTGAATGTCATAAATATTCTTTATACTTTCGAGTTATAGAGTGCTCTGGTTATGGGGAGGGGGAAGCATTGAATACTTTCATAAGGTATTTCTGAAAATGATTCTGGTATGAGCAGTGAAAACCCATAGTTTCATAGAGTAGACAGACTTGTTCACACAGGAAAGCATCTTTCATATTAATCTTTAAAGGTAAAAATTGACTAGGTAACCTGCTAATTCAGTTCATTCAACACAATGTATTTGCATAAACTAAACTGGTATTTGCTAAATATCTCCTGCAAATGAAACTATGAAGGGGTTCAAGGAAAGGGAGGAAAACCACTTTTTTCTTTCAGTGACAGTTACTGAGCACCTACTAGACGCAGGCACTGTTCTAGGTGCTCAGGATTCGGGTGGTGAATGAAAGTCATAAATATCTTCTTCATAAGGTTATTTTAATATAGGGATTAGGTAAGAAACAAGATGCACAGCCATAATAAGTGCTATAAAGAAAAACGGAGCAAGGAAATGAGCTAAGGACTGACATTAAGAGGAGTGGAGCAATGGTAGCTGACGGGGGCAGGTGGCCCTTCACTGAAAAGATGGGAAGATCCCTGGGAAGATCAGGCCAGGGAGAGTAAAGGAATGCAAAGGATCAAAGACAGAAACTGCTGAAATGTAAAACAACATGGAAGCCTGCGTAGCTGGAGGAGAGTGAGGGAGAGAAAAAGTAACAAGAGGTGAGGCCAGAGATGTGAAGGAAGGCAGAATGCCTAGAGCCCTGTTGCTCTTGTTTAGGTGCTAAGTCATGTCCGACTCTTTGCAACCCCATGGACTGTAGCCCACCGGGCTCCTCTGTCCATGAGATTTCCCAGGCAAGAATACTGGAGTGGATTGCCATTTCCTTATCAGGGCATCTTCTCAACCCAGGGATCAAACCCACATCTCCTGTATTGGCAGACAGATTCTTTACCACTGGGCCACCAGGGAAGCCCGCTTAGAGTCCTACTATGGGTCATTCGAATGACCTTGACCTTGACTTTGAGTGAGACGGAAGCCACGGGAGATGTCAGGGCAGATTGAGAAGTGCTGTCTTTGAGGCTTTTGAGTATTCACATGCTGATTCAGCAAGTGCTGTCAAATGGGTGTAATCACGAATATATCATTAGCCAATAAGCTCTGAGCATTTACTATGTGCCAGCTTATTTCACAAACGTACACAGTCAACCTATCCTATAATCTGGTTTGAGAAACTTGAACCTTGGAAAGTTTATGAAACTAGTCCAGTATCACACAGCAGGTAGAGAAGAGCTGGCCTTCAAACACAAGCGTCTTGAATTCTGACTCCTTGGGAGGAAAGCCTGCGCTTTCTGATTTACTCCATGCCAGAGGATACAGCAGAAGGGCTGGTTTGCTCTGTCTGGAAAACTGAAGACAGAGGAGGATGAGGCCACAGTCATTCCAAGTAAAGGAAGGGCTGGAATGGTCAGGAAGAGGTTTTGTACGCCAGCAAGTTGTCGCCCACAGCAGAGGCTGATTTTGAAACCAGATAGGTGGTTTTATCAGGTCCTGATTCCAAAGGAAGCTTTTCCTCTTTGCTGAGATTTTTTTTTTCCCCCTATAACCAAGCAAGGGTAAGAACAGTTATGTGTCTAATTACATGCTATTTGACTTCTCCCATAGACAGCAAGTCTTGTGAGGGCAGGAACCTAATGTCTTGCTCACTGTCGCTTTCCAGCTTCTAACACCTTGCCTGCAGTAAGTGCTTGGGAACTAAGTGCTGGGAGGATGCAGCATTCACACAGCTAGCATTTGCTACATTTAGTGATCAGTCAAACTCTCTCCGCCTGGATGTCCGTTACTCCCTATGCTCTTGCTTACCACTCGGAGAGAAGAGTTCCCACAGATTTCGAGACCTTGCTATCTGAGAGGGAAGTATCAACTCAACTAGGAAATGAACAGACATTGCTGGGTTATCAATTCCTGCCAGGGGACACCCCCTTATCTACTAATAGGAGTAGCACCAGTGATGTCACACAGGAAACAATATAGGGATGAAACAAGTTCCTGTTCCCAAAGGCTTAGCATCTGAAAGAAAATAACACACTTCTGGAAAAGGAAGTCAGTTATGCCTGATTAATCTAGAGTGATATGAGGGTCTGCCGTGAGTGTGAACTACTGAAATTCCATCAGTTTCAAAGAGGACTTCAGCTTTAAAGATGACATGGTGAATGTTCTACACCAAAGTTTTAAAAGTAAAGCTGTATTGAACGGGGAACTAAATTTTCAAAGAGCAGAAAGTGATGAAGAAATGGGAATGAATGAATAAAACAAACATTGAAATTTTCTGTAGGAAAAAGTGTAAAAGGATGTTGCTTCATGGAAAGCATCTTAGGAAGCCTTTCTTGGAAGTTTTATAAAGTGATCTAGATTCCAGAACAATAACTATTTATATAAATTGACTTCTTTGGGTCTCTGAATCACCTTAAATTTATATTTAAATATGTACATCTATTGAAAAATGAATTGACCTAATGGTTAAGAGTAGCTAGGGTTGACTAGCTACTTAGCAGACATGACTTAGCAACTAAACCACCACCATAGCTAACCATTAAAATCTTTGGTTTTACACACGGACATCACCAGATGGTCAATACCAAAATCAGAAATTCCAACATTCTATTCTCGATCCTGCAAGTTACAAGTTATGCGATCTTGGAAAACTACTTAACCTTTTAAGTTTATCAATTTTCTCTCTTATAAAATGGGCACAATAATACGTCTCTGTTTTCCAGTACAGATTATATAAGATAATGTATCTAAGATNATCAGAAATTCCAACATTCTATTCTCGATCCTGCAAGTTACAAGTTATGCGATCTTGGAAAACTACTTAACCTTTTAAGTTTATCAATTTTCTCTCTTATAAAATGGGCACAATAATACGTCTCTGTTTTCCAGTACAGATTATATAAGATAATGTATCTAAGATATTTAGTATATAATTGCCACAGTAGATGTGCTAAATAGATGGCAGTGACTATTATCATATAATTCTTTAATCAATTTCTCAATATTATAAGATGATTTGTTTCTACTCTAAGAACAAAACAAAGGTAAGAATCATTAATATAGAACAGTAAGTAGTTCTCAAAGTGTGTTTTGTGGAGCTCTTAGTCCCCCAGACCATTCAAGGGTTTCTGAAAGAGAAAAGCTATTTCTATATTACAACAAGGTTATTTTTATTTTTGTTGTGCTGACATTTGCACTGATGTTGCAAAAGCAATTGTAAATAAATCTACTGATACCTTGACACAAATCAGGGCAGCAGCGCCAAACTTTAATAATGGTCAGTGTATTCTCTAGTTGTATATACTTCTAGTTCTTAAAAAGTCTGTTTTACATAAGGTCCTTGATAAATAAAATGAGTTTTATTTATTAAGATCCTGTTCTTAAGTAAATATCTTTTTAAACATTATTTATAAATGAATATGAAATACACATAAAGCGATTTTGCTGCAAAAATAAGTATAACAGTGATCTCTAGGTAAAGCACTTATGCAAATTCTTTCCCATCTTTCTTCCTTTATTTTTGGCAGAATACCATTTTTATTTTAAGGAACAACTGAAGAAAAATTATGGCTA
>SJYX01018132.1:27130-49799 GCA_006410675.1 Oreotragus oreotragus
GGGGGGGATGATTTAGGAGAATGGCATTGAAACATGCATAATATCATATAAGAAATGAATCGCCAGTCTAGGTTTGATGCAGGATACAGGATGCTTGGGGCTGGTGCACTGGGATGACTGAGAGAGATGGTATGGGGAGGGAAGTGGGAGGGGGGTTCAAGATTGGGAACACATGTACACCAATGGCTGATTCATGTTGATGTATGGCAAAACCAATACAGTATTGTAAAGTAAAATTTTAAAAATGAATATCAAAGTATCTGGTCCCAATACTTCCTAGAAAATAGATGGGCAAACAGTGGAAACAGGGACAGATGTTATTTTCCTGGACTCCAAATCACTGCAGATGGTGACTGCAACCATGAAATTAAAAGATACCTGCTCCCTAGAAGAAAAGCTATGACCGAACTTGACAACATATTAAAAAGCAGAGACATTATTTTGCTTATAAAGGTCTATATAGTGAAAGTTATGGTTTTTCCAGAAATCATATATGGATATGAGAGCTGGACATAAAAAAGGCCGAGCACTGAAGAACTGATGCATTGGAACTGTGGTGCTGGAGAAGACTCTTGAGAGTCCCTTGGACTGCAAGGAGATCAAATGTGTCAATCCTAAAGGAAATCAACCCTGAATAGTCACTGGAAGGACTGATGCTGAAGCTGAACCTCCAGTACTTTGGCCACCTAATGGGAAGAGCCGACTCACTAGAAAAGATCCTGATGCTGGTAAAAATTGAAGGCAGGAGGAGAAGGGCATGACAGAGGATGAGATGGTTGGATGGTATCACTGACTCGATGGACATGATTTTGAGCAAATTCCAGGAAATAGTGAAGGTCAGGGAAGCCTGGCATGCTGTAATCCATGGAGCTGCAAAAAATTGGACAGGACGGAGTGACTGAACAACAACAAAATTTTTGGGAAACCTAGTAATTAATCATTAATTACTACTCACTCTTATGGACCCTATGAATGAGAAGGGAAAGTGACTTTTCAAGAGTCAAACACCTACATAATTTTAAATATAATTCAAAAACTATATTCAGTACTTTCCTTTCATAGCCTTACTCTCTAAGTAACAGCAACCTTACCTTTCATTTCTAGGTTATAGAAGGACAAGGGGAAAGATGTGTATGTGTGAATTATCTTTCTATATGTGAATTATCTTTCATAATTTATCTTTCATAAATCCTTGAGGGAATTTACTTTTTTTAGTCATGACTCTAAGTCAGAACATATTTAACAACTGTTTTTCTTTTTCTTTTTTTTTCAGTTTGAATTTCTGCATGTTATTCTTGGGGAAAAAAATACAGTGATCACTTTGGTGCATATAACAGTTGTTCTTGACTCAAACTTTCTATATCATGCTATTCAGAATTCCAAAAAAGAATAAAAGCATTTAAATCATATCAATAAGTTCATGTAGGTTCTTGAATTGTCCCTCAGTTAGTTCTAGGCTAGTTCAAAAAATAATGTAAAACTTTCATGAAAGTGACAGTCGCTTAGTCATGTGTGACCCTTTAAAACTCATGGACTAGTTGTGTCTAACTCTTTTGAGACCCATGGACTGTAACCTGCCAGGCTCCTCTGTCCATGGAATTCTGCAGGCAAGAACACTGGAGTGGGTAGCCATTCCCTCTCCAAGGGATATTCTGGACCCAGTCTGAACCTAGTTCTCCTGCATTGCAGGCAGATTGTTAACTGTCTGATTCACCAGGGAGGCCCTTCTATGTGCTTTTTTAAAATAAAAGAATTAAATTTGGGGTGATAAACAAATATCATCACCATGGTGAGATGTCAACTTACTGTTTTTCCTTAATATCTTGCTACTATAGCAAACATTATTGAAAGTTAGGCAAGCCTGAGGTGGGCAATTTATTTGCATGTGTTTGTGAATCTTAAGGGTCTGCAAGATGAATTGGGGCCCTTGTGATAAAGCATTTCTTGAATAATTGCTTGTTCCAAATCAGAAAATTTGAATACCAGGTGTGCATGTCCTGCCACACTCTTTTTCGTAATTTTGCTTCCTTATGCTGATACCCTACATGGAAATTTCAGATTAGTATTTCAGTCATATTACTTTTTTCTGTGAGTTCATTTATTAACATAGAACATACAGCTTGTAATACAACCCCATATGTGTGCTTTCAGCAATCTGATCCATTTAAAAAAATTCTGTGCAATATGATAGCCAATGACAGACTTACATCTTGAAAGTATTTACATGAAAGTGATTTTTTACATGTGCTCAGACATGACATATTTTCATACTATTGAATTGAAGAAATAGATTCTTAAATACTTTGAAGTCATTTCTATTAAAAATAAATATATCATTTTGTTTCCAGATATCAAGATAAGTAATAGTGTTTGGTGATACTGCCCTGAAAGGGAATTTTAATCTTCAACTCGTGATGGTAATTCCTAACAAAACTATCCTTCAGTTGTTGCAGCTGTAAAGCTGAATGTCAAGTTCACAGTTTGCATATTTGTGCAGATTTGTTTAGAAAATGGGCTCTGTTGTGAACTTGTTTCAAAATTGCCAAATGGGTGTGTAATGAAAACACATCTGCTAAACAAAAGAGAAAGACCAAGTTTGAGAAAGGAATTAGCAAGAAAACATTAGTTTAAAAAGTTCTTTTATAATTAAATTGTGTTGCAAATGAAGTAGATCTTTTCCCAAACATGCTTTTCGTAGCATCCATAACCATCAAGTAGCAGGCACTCCAGACAGAGCCAGAAGCAGATCAGCCAAAAGGAATTAAGAATAAAGCAGTAGAGAGGGAGGCAGTGGAGGTGAGTTTTAGCATGATGTTTAAAAAAAAAACAAACAAGATGACTCTGTGTGCCTTTCATAACATTATATAGGAGGCACTAATCAAAACCATCCCCAAGAAGAAGACACAAAAAGGTAAAATAACTTCTGAAGAGGCCTTACAAACAGCTGAGAAAAGAAGAGAAGTAAAAGGCTAAGTAGAAAAGGAAAGATAGATCCATCTGTATGCAGAGTTCCAAAGAACAGCAAGAAGAGATAAGAAAGACTTCCTAAGTGAACAACGCAAAGAAATAGAGGAAAACATTAGAACGGGAAAGAATAGAGATCTCTTCAAGAAAATTAAGAGATACTAAGGCAATATTTCATGCAAAGATGGGCACAATAAAGGACAGAAATGGTATGGACTTAACAGAAGCAGAAGTTATTAAGAAGAGGTGGCAAGACTACACAGAAGAACTGTACTAAAAAGATCTTAATGATCCAGATAACCATGATGGTGTGATCACTCACCTGGAGCCAAACATCCTGCAGTGCAAAGTCAAGTGGGCCTCAGGAAGCATCACTAAGAACAAAGCTAGTGGAGGTGATGGAATTCCAGCTGAGCTATTTCAAATCCTAAAAGATGATGCTGTGAAAGTGCTGCACTCAATATGCCAGCAAATTTGGAAAACTCAGCAGGTCGCAGGACTGGAAAAGGTCAGTTTTCATTCCAATCCAAAAGAAGGGCAATGTCAAATTGCACAATTGCAATCATCTCACATGCTAGCATAGTAATGCTCAAAATTCTCCAAGCTGGAATCAAGATTGCTGGGAGAAATTTCAATAACCTCAGATATGCAGATATGGCAGAAAAGTGAAGAAGAAGTAAAGAGCCTCTTGATGAAAGTGAAAGAGGAGAGTGAAAAAGTTGGCTTAAAGCTCAACATTCAGAAAATGAAGATCATGGCATCCAGTCCCATCACTTCATGGGAAATAGATGGGGAAACAGTGGAAACAGTGGCTGACTTTATTTTTCTGGGCTCCAAAATCACTGCAGATGGTGACTGCAGCCATGAAATTAAAAGACACTTACTCCTTGGAAGGATAGTTATAACCAACCTAGACAGTATATTCAAAAGCAGAGACATTACTTTGCCAACAAAGGCCTGTCTAGTCAAGGTTATGGTTTTTCCAGTGGTCATGTATGGATGTGAGAGTTGGACTGTGAAGAAAGCTGAGTGCCGAAGAATTGATGCTTTTGAACTGTGGTGTTGGAGAAGACTCTTGAGAGTCCCTTGGACTGCAAGGAGATCCAACCAGTCCATTCTAAAGGAGATCAGTCCTTGGTGTTTATTGGAAGGACTGATGTTGAAGCTGAAACTCCATCACTTTGGCTACTTGACGTGAAGAGCTGACTCATTTGAAAAGNCTAAAGGAGATCAGTCCTTGGTGTTTATTGGAAGGACTGATGTTGAAGCTGAAACTCCATCACTTTGGCTACTTGACGTGAAGAGCTGACTCATTTGAAAAGACCCTGATGCTGGGAGGGATTGGGGGCAGGAGGAGAAGGGGACGACAGAGGATGAGATGGTTGGATGGCATCATTGACTTGATGGACATGGGTTTGGCTGGACTTCAGAAGTTGGTGATGGACAGGGAGGCCTGGAGTGCTGTGATTCATGGGGTCACAAAGAGTCAGATACGAGTTAGCGACTGAACTGAACTGAGGCTTCAACAATATGTGAATCGAGAACTTCCAGATGTTCAATCTGGATTAAAAAAGGCAGAGGAACCAGAGATCAAATTGCCAAAATCTGTTGGATCATTGAAAAGGCAAGAGAATTCCAGAAGCACATCTATTTCTGCTTCATTGACTACCCTAAAGTCTTTGACTGTGTGGATCACAACAAACGGTGGAACATTCTTCAAGAGATGGGAATACCTGACCACCTTACCTCCTGAGAAACCCGTATGCAGGTCAAGAAGCAACAGTTAGAACCAGATATGGAAAAACGGACTGGTTCCAAATTGGGAAAGAAGTACATCAAGGCTGTATATTTTCACCTTGCTTATTTAACTTATGTGCAGAGTACATCATGCAAAATGCTGGACTGAATGAAGCACAAGCTGGAATCAAGATTTCCAGAAGAAATATCAATAACCTCAGATATGTAGATGACACTACCCTAACAGCAGAAAGTGCAGAGGAACAAAAGAGCCTCTTGATGAACGTGAAAGAGGAGAGTGAATAAGCTAGTTTAAAACTCAACATTTAGATAACTGACGATCTTGTGCCATCACTTCATGGCAAATAGATGGGGAAACAATGGAAACATTTAGAGATTTTATTTGGGGGGGGGGCTCCAAAATCACTGCAGATGGTGACTGCAGATGATGATTGCTCCTTTGAAGAAAAGCTATGACAAATCTAGATAGCATATTAAAAATCAGAGACTTTTCCAACAAAGTTCTGTATAGTCAAAGCTTTGGTTTTTCCAGTAGTCACTTATGGATGTGAGAATTGGACCATAAAGAAAGCTGAGCGCCAAAGAATTGATGCTTTTGAACTGTGGGGTTGGAGAAGACTCTTGAAAGTCCCTTGGACTGCAAGGAGATCAAAGTGCCCAATTGATCTAAACTGTCTTTATATCAATCCTAAAGAAAATCAACCCTGGATATTCTTTGGAAGGACTGATGTTGAAGCTGAAGCTCCAATACTTTGGTCACCTGATGGGAAGAACTGATTTATTGGAAAAGACCCTGATGCTGGGAAAGATTGAAGGGAGGAGAAGGAGATGACAGAGGATGAGATGGTTGGATGGCATCACACCTCATAAGAACAGCAGCTATTTCTAATTCTCTAGTATATCTCTCGAACCAGTATCTGACACAGGGTGGACATCCTTAAGAATTTGTTATTTAGTGAATGAATCGGTCAATCAAATACGAGCTTCCTTTCACACTAAGAGAAATATCATAACCATCTGTCCAGAGTGCTTTGGTGTACTTCTCTCTGGGTAAAGAGATTTCATGTTTCTCTAAAAATAGCCACATTTCTTAGAAGAACACTCCAAAAATGATTAAAATATCTTTGTACATATGGAAGCATATCATGTCTTCCCTGTACATTATTTTCATATGAGAAATAAATTTGCTCCTAGCTTATAAACCTGCACTTGGCCATTGGTCATTATAATGTCTTTCTTCACACACTGTATAAGAATTTAAAATTTTCTATACATCTTTATAAGTGAAGCTTAGTGATGCCTTCTCCAAAGAGCTTTTTTCTATTTGAATAAGCCAGCCTTAATAGTATTAATTCAAGAAGGGAAGAAGGCAGGCAGGAAGGAGAGATGGGGGGGAAAGGGAGGGAGGGGAAAAAGGGGAGAGGATAGGAAAGGGAGGGAGGGGAGAAAGAAAGAAAGAAATTCACTGATGGCATTATAGAACATGTTTCTCAGTTTTCTCTTCCTTAATGATAAAATCGTAAATAATAATTGGACACTAGAGAAGAAAATTGATCACTGAGTTCCCTTTCACCAAACTCAAAGTCTGCCAGGAGCAGAAAGGAATCTTTTCAAATGCAAAGCCAACCAATTACATTATCCCCCAAGGTTAAAACCCCACAGTAGCTTCCCATAGCTGATAAACGGAACAACTGCATCCAAAGCACAGCCTCAGTGTCCACTAGGCCTGCTCCTTGCTTATCTCCCTAGTCTCGTTAATCACCACTCTCTCACGTTGTCTATGCACTCAGGCCAAACTGCCTTCTCTCTAAATTCTCCACTTTTCTTGTAAACACCAGGCCTTTGATCTTACCATTCTGTTTATAAAGCTCTTTTTCATCCCACTGCCTCTGATGAACGCTAGAAGCTTCGCCTTACCTCCTCACATTCTAGGCCAGGTTCCTTTGCTACATAGAAAGCCCCTCCCTTTCCATCTCCCTCTCTCCCCTCCTTTCTAGCACATATCTTTGTTCATAATGATACATTCTTTTGCACTCTCATTTGATTAATATCCCTTTTCCCAACTAGTCCATAGCAGAGCAGGGCTGCATCTCTTGTTCTTCAGTGTTTCCTTTTAGCCTCAAAACAGTGCCTGGCATATGCAATACAGGAGGCCATTAGAAGTGAAGTGGCTCAGCCGTGCCCGACTCTTTGCGTCCCCATGAACAGTAGCCTGCACTAAGCTCCTCCATCCATGGGGTTTTCTAGGCAAGAGTACTGGAGTGGGTTGCCGTTTCCTTCTCCAGGGAATCTTCCAGACCCAGGGATCGAACCCAGGTCTTCCTCATTGTAGACAGACGTTTTACCGTCTGAGCCTCCTGGGAACTTGCTAAATAAATGAAAACATTGTTTTCACTGCATTGCTAACGCAAGTCAACCATTATCTTAAAATATACTTTGCTTAATACAGCGATAATTAAAGTATGAAATTGTGTTTCTAGCTTCTCCTTGTTGGGATAGGCATAAGTAGCTTAGGAGCAGTAAATGTAGGAGTGTCAGACATTGAGAAGTTTCATTATCACGGGCTTTCTACCTATTCTAAGTTCTATAAGTCCACTTAATGACAAGACACTCATTTCTGTTGGGAATAGAGAAGGCAGTAGCACTGATGAAAGAACACTGCATTAGTTTCGTGTGTGATCTTCAAGAAAAGAATTTTATGACAAAATGTTGACAATAATGAAATTATCAAAAGAGGGAAAGTAAGGGAAAATGCACAAAAAGCCCACCCAGACTCTGCAGAACATTTCCAGGGTAATAAATATTTAGTTACTCCATAGTGAGAATGCCATGTTTTGTGATGTGAAATGTTTCATGCCTCACAGCACAGAAGTTAAGAGAGATCAGTCAGTAATCAAAGAGCAACACCATTTGTAAACCAAAGCAAGAGATGATACAAAGATGATAGATGAAGTGTCTCTTTAGAAATGGTAAAAAAATGAATGAAGATTTCAGACATTAAAATCAATCTGGCTTCCCCCTGGGATTTCTGGGAAGATTTTATATTTTTCTCATAGTTTTATATGCATTTAAGCCCAGAAAATGCCTCTCTTTCAGTACACACTCAAATCAACAAAAATGATTAGAATATATAGAGAAAGGAGATTGGGCATTTGCTGAGATTTTTTATCCTGGATCTTGTATTGACTAGTTGTGTAATCTTGACAAAATCACTTGATCTCTCACTTGAGTCTTACTTACCTATAGTACAGAATTTAGTGAGAAACATAGAAATGACTGTAACTGTACCTTTTAACACAAGATGGAGAGGTGATGGCTGTTAATGTCTTCTTTCAGAGTGTGAGTGTGTGTGAGTGTGTATGTGTGAAATCAAGGTATGCATCACAGTGCTGAGAAGGCTTTCTTTGGTGTCCCTCCAGAATCTCTTCCTAACCTGCCCAGTAATGCATGGAATGACTCAGATGGGGAAGAGCATCTCATTCTATAATTAGCATTAGAAACTAACATTCAAGTCACCCTGGGAGAGGTGACACAAAGAATTTCATACTAAGACTTAAAAAGATTTCAAGGAGCTCTTTTTCTGAGAGCAAAATTCTGACAAGGTTAAGACGCAAAGGGGAGTGAATGCTGACAAATGCAGAAGAATAGAAATGAGAAGGCTTAGAGCACCAGGGGCACATTTTACTTATTTCACATCTTTGCCTGAAGCTGGCCCAAGAGAGTAACTTGGAGAGGACAGTGACACAGACTCCAGCTGTTGGTGGCAAGCACCTCATCTTTATCCCCAGGAGAATGCAAGTTTATAGGGTTGTACTTTGAGCCCATTTCACACCGACATATTAGCAATGGTACCCTCCCCTAAGAATTGCATCTATGAGAGCCCATCTGATTATAAAATAGCGAAAGGAATATACTGGAATATGAGCGTTTACAACATGAAGAGCAATGACAATTCAGGTAGGGTTAGTGTAACTTTTGCTTGGTTTTGGCTATGTTCTTACATAATTTCTGTTTTCCTATTTATTTGTCAGAAGAAAAGCATGTTTTTTAAAAAAAATCCATAGAATATGGAGACATTCTGGGCATTTAACATACCCTTTACTTAATAATAAGAACCCATGGCTAAGAATCACAGTGCAGATGGCACATGCAATTACTAGGACAATGCAGAGCTTCTGACAGTCTCATTTTGTCTGATTTTGATAAAATAACAATCCAATGAAAATGAGTTTCTGTATTCTGGCATATTTCAGACTGAACATTAAATAACGGTGTCTTGTTCTGTATCCAAAGTTAGTTCACCATATCTCTGTCCTCAATACCCTTCAAGCCCAGTTTTTCCCTGTTTCCATGAACTTTTCTTTGTCTTTTGCCAAAATCACTGAGAAAGAGTAAGATGCAAATAAAGTTCAGGAAGCTACTGAGTCTCTGCGAGTGTATATAACCGATGCCAGGCTGACCAACATTCCAGAGGTCTGTGGAAAACACAGAGATGGGTAAAAAGAATTCAAAAAATTAGGTTATTGATATTCCACAGAGAACCAGCAATCTGACAGCAGTGACAAGATCTATTTGGAGATCTGATGGATGAGACAGATATATCAGTCAGAAAGAGAATTATTTCTGGGACCACTTAGGTCATCTTTCCCAAAGCCTTTCACTGGAGTGATATTTACTAGGCAATTCCCACTCCCAGGACCTTTCTCAACGGACATCTTAAAGACACAGATGGCTTTCTAACACATTCAGGTGTTTAGAGCCCCCTCCCTTCCTGCACCAAACAACCTGCTTCTTGGCCTTGTTTAACAATCCAAGAATCCTTCCAAGACTTGAAATCCAAACTCAAATCCTGTCCAGAAGAACTATCCTTATGATGATGCATTCACAAAATTGCTTCCTGACTAGATGGAGGAAGGAGGATGGAGAGAAAGAGAAAAGATAATTATAGTGAAATACAGGATCTGTATACCCTAGTGTGCCACTATAATGCCACTATAACTGCCAATTCTTGGTATTGCTTTGAATTTAAGTATTGGGTTTCCCTGTTGGCTCAGTGGTAAAGAATCTGTCTGCCAATGCATGAGACATAGGTTTGACCCCTGTATTGCGAAGATCCCCTGGAGAAGAAAATGGCCACTCACTCCAGTATTCTTGCCTGGGAAATCCCATGGACACGGGAGCCTGGCAGGCTATAGTCTATGGGGTCACAAAAGAGTTGGACATGACTTAGCGACTAAGCAATAACAACTGAATGCCCTTGAATGGGTCCAAGAAGGACTTTTTTAATATTTAAAGTAAAAGTGAAGTCTCTTAGTAACGTCTGACTCTTTGTAACCCCATGGACTGTAGCCCACCAGGATCCTCTGTCCATGGGATTTTCCAGGCAAGAAGACTGGAGTGGATTGCCATTTTCTTCTCCAGTCTTAATATTAAAGAGTGAATTAAAGAGTAGTCAGAGACTAGCACGGACTTTTATGTTTTAGTCTCCCAACTATACATGGTGGGCAAACTATCAGAACAGAGACTATTAAGTTATAGATTTACAAGGGGCTCCTAAAAATCAGTTAGTTCCTACCTCTTCTCCCATGTAAGTAAGATGTTCTGAATCTTTTTAATAAATAAAAATAAAATCTTATCTAAAATATCTCTGACAACTACAGTTTCTTCTCAATAAAATGTTCTGTTTAGAAAGCTTCCAATGTGTAAGTCAAGTTTGCCTGTAATTTAAAATAATTTATTTTTTAATCTTGTTTCAACATTTTACCTATTATCTTCCACCTTACACTTACAGATATGTATGCCTACTTCTGTTGTATTTTAGATAAAGATATTAGATGATTTTTATGCGGCTTCCCTGGTGGCTCAGAGGATAAAGCGTCTGCCTGAAATGCAGGAGACCCGGGTTCGATCCCTGGGTTGGGAAGATCCCCCGGAGAAGGAAATGGCAACCCACTCCAGTATTCTTGTTTGGAGAATCCCATGGACAGAGGAGCCTGGCTGGCTGGCTACAGTCCACGGGGTTGCAAAGAGTCTGACACGACTGAGCGATTTTACTTTCACTTTCACTACCTTGGCTATAAGATTAGAATTTTTTAGATTTGCACTGTCATTTTTGATGCCTAAGTTAGTTAACAATTCAGTCTTTATAAATATGCCTCTTTATGTGGTGTGTACCTGGACGGCTGTCAGTGCCAAGGGTGGCGGTGAAGAAAATTCTTGAGGTAAACGCTCATCTTGTGACTTGATTCCTCCAAATCAGTTTTTGCAGCAATTTTATCTCACAGCTGTATTTCCCTATTTTCCTCAGTTTCTCTACTTGAAACTAAGCTCATGGAGGAGAAAATGCCTCTTAATTAGACATGGATAATATAGAAGGAGGGGGGAAAAAAGACACAAGATCTCTTATGCACTGCTCCCTGCTTGCTTCAGGGATATTTTTGAAAGCAGAAATTAAATCAATGACCAAAAATGTCTGGAACCAGGGCTTTGCTGACTTGCAGACTCTGCCGTCTCCACAGCCAGGCTGGGTGGCTCTGGCCACTCAGGTAGGCGGCCCTGCCAAACAGAACATGCCAGAAGGGTGGGGCTCTTGGGCAGCCCTGCTGTCTCCCCAGAACTCTGCAAGTGAAAACCTTCATAAGATTCCTGAGAAACGCTCAATCCAATCAGGGTGAAGCCTGCAAGGAACTCACGCTCAGTCACTGCAGATGCCACGTGCGTCTGTTGGCTGCTTTAACTCAGGTCCCCAGTGAGGCTGAGGAGAAAATGAGAAGTATCAGTTCTCCTCAATTCCTGAGACATTCCTGCTCCTCCTTCACTATAAAGGCATGACCTTGCCCAACCTTTCAAAAGGCCATCTAACCCTGGGTCTCTGACTCTCCCACTGCCTCTTGTCTAGCTCTGGAACTGGATCTGGGGCAATAAAAGAGACTGTGAGCAGGCAGCATGTGTGTAACTAAACTCATTAGCAGCAAGAGCCAGCTTAGGTCTCATGGGGCCGATGCTTAAAGCTGTGGTTCCAGACACTGCAAAACTGCCATGAAGTGGAGATTTGGCAACATGTGTGTCAATTGGATAATTGCAAGCTGCCAAACCTGGTCATCCAGGTCAGTCATATTCCAGCTGGGAACTGAATTATTTAATCTGGCTGTCCCAAATAATCAGATTAACTAGAAAACTGCCAGGCTGGTTAGATTTTTATCTGTAAATATAAAACAGTAAGAAAAGGAAGTCTCATACATTGCAGTTGGTAAAGAGTTTTTAAAGTGCCACGAGATTCTTCTTATAAAGTGCTTTCTGGCAATCTAGAAGAGACATGGGATGCACGTACTACCCTGCAGGATAATGTCACCTATATCCTAGGGTATGTTTAACACCTTGCCCTCCATAGCTTTTTCATTATGAGGGAAATTCATAATGGAACTCAAGCAGCTGGAGATACTATTTTTGGTGATCAAAGACAAACAATTTGGTTCTTGGATATTGTTTTCCCTTATGGAACAAAAATTTTAGTTTGTACTACTGGTGTGCCCTCCCTCCAGCCAAAGGAAAATTAGAATAGAGTGTGGATCCCAGAACAGGTTTTATTTCTGGGCCCACTGGTGATTAATCATTGATATCTCTGAAGTGAAAGTGTTAGTCACTAGGCCGTGTCCCGACTCTTTGCAGCCCCATGGACTGTAACCTGCCACGTTACTCTGTTCATGGGATTCTCCAGGCAAGAATACTGGAGTGGTTTGCCATTCCCTTCTCCAGAGGATCTTCCTGACCTTGGGACTGAATCCTGGTCTCCCGCATTGTAGGCAGATTCTTTACTGTCTGAGTCACTAGGGACCCACTGGTGATTAATCATTGATATCTCTGAAGTGAAAGTGTTAGTCGCTCAGTCATGTCCAACTCTTTGCAACCCCACGGACTGTAGCCTGGCAGGCCCCTTTGCCCATGGGATTTTCCAGGCAAGAATACTGGAGTGGGTACACATTTCCTTCTCCAGAGAAAAGAAAGAAAACTGAAAGTGAAAGTTGCTCAGTCGTGTCCCACTCTTTGTGCCCCATGGACCATACAGCCCATGGAATTCTCCAGGCCCAAACACTGGAGTGTGTAGCCATTCTCTTCTCCAGGGGATCTTCCCAACTCAGGGATCGAACCCAGGTCTCCCACATTGCAGGAGGATCCTTTACCAGCTGAGCCACCAGGGAAGCCCAAGAATACTGGAATAAGTAGCCTATTCCTTCACCAGCCGATCTTCCCCACCCAGGAATAAAACGGGGGTCTCCTGCGTTGCAGGCAGATTCTTCACCAGCTGAGCTACAGGGAAGCCCTGTATGAGATCTCCAACCCCTAAATAATTAGTTAAGTTTCATACATAACTACTTTGACCCACAAGGGAGAAAATAAAAAGGGTGAATCTGAGTGTAAATTCTAGTCAATTATTTTTTCACTTTTCCCCATAGCCAAATTGGAGACTTGAAAATTTATGCCATAAAACTGCAAAGTCTCTTCACACTGAAGAAAGAATGAAAGAGCTCATTTAAAGTATCATTCCCGGCCAGAGCCTACCACTGTTTTTGTTTATCTCCAGGTTTGTGCTTATTTTTCCTCCCCAGGTTCTAGATCTTCTCTCTCAGGATTGACTTCATAATTGTACACATCCAGACCAATCTCAGAGCAATGGGCCCCCTCAATTCTGAACAGATTACTCTCCTCAGGATTGATAATCTGTCTCACGTCTGCAAGGCTGCTCATTTCCAGCACTGTCAACAAGATGGACAGTTCACAGTCAACAGGAAAAACTCCTTTCGGTCACCCATGGAATGGGAGCACATACATTATAAAGTAGAAATAGGTATTTATGGCCAGATATAAAGAAAGCTCTAATTTGAGGAGTGAAAAGAACAGTGAACAATCACATCAATCAGAGGCATTTGTCTATTTCTTCATTTTGCTATTAATTTTTCCTACCTCCCGCCAAACTGGTAATTTAGACATTTCCTACAATAGATCTTCGTTATAGTCCATAAATGTTTTATGGATGTGCATTTAGAAAAACTGCTCTAAAGCTCCAGATGCCATGATCTTAGTTTCTGAATGTTGAGCTTTAAGCCAACTTTTTCACTCTCCTCTTTCACTTCATCAAGAGGCCTTTTAGTTCCTCTTCACTTTCTGCCATTAGAGTGGTGTCAGAGTAATAATAGAACACGTTAGTTTTTTTCTTGTTTTAAAAAGGATTTCAGTGATGTATTTCTTTTGGCTGTGCTGGGTCTTTTTCACTGCGCAGGCTTCTCTGTAGTTACGGCGAGCGGGGGCTATTTCAGTTGCAGTGTGAGGGCTTCTTCTCGCTGTGACCTCTCTTGTTGCGAGGCGCAGGCTCTAGGGCACGCGGGCTTCAGGAGCTGTGGCTGCCAGGCTCTGGCGCACAGGCTCCATAGTTGTGGCACGTGGGCTTAGTCGTTCCCAGTCATGTGGGATCTTCCCAGACCAGGGATCAAACCCACGTAGCCTGCATTGGCAAGCGGATTCTTCACCACTGAGCCACTACGAAAGCCCCAAATTTGGTTTTTAGAATGGATCAAGAGATGTTCCTTTTAGGCAAGTTTGGTGTAAGAGTGAGTTCCACCCTTTTTAATGTAGTCATACCTTCTTTCAGTTCATTCTGGTAGTTTATATTTTTCTAGAAAAGCATATCTAACCATCTTTCTCATTTTCTTATTTTATGGTCCTTAGTGCAACTCTTTCCTGCTTTTTTAGCTAGCTCTGTACAGTTATTAATCTATGAATTTTCCTCTGAGTTACTCCCTTGGCCAGATTCTATATACCTTCTTATGGTTATTGATTTTCTATATTCTATATTGTACTGGTCTTTCTACTTTGAACCAACAAATACTATGTAGATTATTTTAAGGTTTCTAAATGATTAGATCTTTAATGTTAATTTGTTGCTGAAATTTTCTGACATAAAGTAAAGCGTTTAGCATAGGGGATATAAATCATAAAATATCTCTTTTCAGGAATTTATTAGCATGTCCAGTTTTGCCATGGCAAATAAATAGCCACTGGTAAAGAAGCTTCATTTCAATTGTAAAGCATATGTTTTAATATATTTAAATAAATTTTATTCTTTAATTCAGAGCACATGTACCATTATTTTTTTTGTCAAATACTACATGATATTTTTAATTCTTTATTTCTATTTCACCTTACATTTACAAATTGTTGATTTATATAATTCAATAAAATTTTATTTAAGGGGTGATTCATATCACTTAAATCTTTTGTATAAATTATGTAATTTAAAATATAAAAAGACCTTTATTCTATTTTGTGCCTTTTGCTTTTAATTCATTGCTGATATAATTATTGTAACCAATGCCATCTTTTTCTTTTTTACTTATGATTAAAGTTGTTTGTTTTCTTAAGCTTTTCATTTTGTACTGAAGTATAGCCAATTAACAATGTTGTGACAGTTTCAAGTATATAGCGAAGAGACTCAGCCATGAATATACATGTATCCTTTCTGCCCCAAATTCCCTTCCATTCAGGTTGCCATGTAACATTTATTGGAGACCAAGGCCTTCTTATAACTTGAATGCATTATATATGCTTTTTAAGTGCTTCAATACTTAATCATTTTGTGTTTCTTTAAGTATGTCATTTGGCATTTTATTTTACAATCTCTCATTTGCATTTATAATTGTATTTTTTTTTACTTAATTTACTTTTTAAATAATTTCTATATTTTTTATAATGCTTTCTTAATGTTTTCCTTTTTTCTAATTTGTGCCATATGGAGTAATTTGTTTGTTTGTTTTCATAATTTCTGCTGTTTTAGACCACATATATCATATTTCAAATCCAATTCATGAGTTTTTTTAACATTTAAAATTATTTAAATGTATGTTGACTGGGATGTATTGATTTGAGAAAGAATCTATTGTATTAGGAATCAGTGAACTAAAACAGACAGGAATGGACAAATTTAATTCAGATGACCATTATATCTACTACTGTTGGCAAGAATCCCTTAGAAGAAATGGAGTAGTAATTTCTGCTGTTTTAGACCACATATATCATATTTCAAATCCAATTCATGAGTTTTTTTAACATTTAAAATTATTTAAATGTATGTTGACTGGGATGTATTGATTTGAGAAAGAATCTATTGTATTAGGAATCAGTGAACTAAAACAGACAGGAATGGACAAATTTAATTCAGATGACCATTATATCTACTACTGTTGGCAAGAATCCCTTAGAAGAAATGGAGTAGTTCTCATAGTCAACAAGAGTCCAAAATGCAGTATTTGGGTACAATCTCAAAACTTAAAGAATGACCTCAGTTTGTTTCTAAGGCAAATCATTCAGCATCACAGTAATCCTAGTCTATGCTCCAACCAATGATGCCAAAGAAGCTGAAACTGAATGGCTCTATGAAGACCTACAAGACCTTCTAGAACTACCAACCGAAAATGGGTGGTTTTCATCATAAGGGATTGGAATTCAAAAGTAGGAAGTCAAGAGATACCTGTAGTGACAGGCAAGTTTAGTCTTGCAGTAAAAAATGAAGCAGGGCAAAGCTAACAGAGTTTTGCCAGAATGTGCTGGTCATAGCAAACACCCTCTTCCAACAACACAAGAGACGACTCTACACATGGACATCACCAGATGGTCAATACCAAAATAAGATTGATTATGTTCTTTGGAGATGAAGTGGAAAAGCTCTCTACAGTCAGCAGAAATAAAACCGGTAACTGACTGAGGCACAGATCATGAGCTCATGAGCACTTTATTGCAAAATTCAGGCTTAAACTGAAGAAAGTAGAGAAAGCACTAGATCATTCAGGTATGACATAAATCAAATCCTTTATGATTTTACAGTGGAGGTGATGAATAGATTCAAGGGGTTAGATCTGGTAGACAGAGTACCTGAAGAACTATGGATAGAGGTTCATAGCATAGTACAGGAGGTGGTGACCAAAACCATCCCCATTAAAAAGAACTGCAAGAAGGCAAAGTGGTTGTCTGAGAAGGCCTTACAAACTGCTGTGAAAAGAAGACAAGTAAAAGGCAAAGGAGAAAGGGAAAGATATACCCATCTGAATGCAGATTTCCAGAGAATAGCAAGGAGAGATAAGAAAGCCTTCTATCTTAGCAAATGCAAAGAAATAGAGGAAAACAGTAGAATGGGAAAGACTAGCAATGTCTTCACCAAAATTGGAGATACCAAGGGAACATTTTATGCAATGACGGGCACAATAAAGGATAGAAATGGTAAAGACCTAACAGAAGCAGAAGATATTAAGAAGTGATGGCAAGAATACACAGAAGCACTATACAAAAAAGGCCTTAATGACCAAGATAACCCTGATGGTACTGTCACTCACCTAGAGTCAGACATACAGGAGTACAAAGTTAAGTGGGCCTTAGGAAGCATTATTACATAGAAAGCTAGTAGGGGTGATGGAATTCCAGCTGAACTATTTCAAATTCTAAAAGATGATGCTATCAAAGTTCTGCACTCAATATGCCAGCAAATTTGGAAAACTTAGCAGTGGCCACAAAACAGAAACAGGTCAGTTTTCATTAGAATTCCAAAGAAAGGCAATGCCAAAGAATGTTCACACTGCTGTACAATTGCTTTCATTTCAAATGCTAGCAAGGTAATGTTCAAAATCCTTTAAGCTAGGCTTCAACAGTACATGAACCAAGAAGTTCCAAATGTACAAGCTGGATTTAGAAAAGGCAAATGAACCAGAGATCAAATTAGCAACATCTGCTGGATCATAGAAAAATCAAGGAAATTCCAAAAAACATCTACTTCTGCTTTATTGACTACACTAAAGCCTTTGACTGTGTGGATCACAACAAACTGTGGAAAATTCTGAAAGAGATGGCAATACCAGACCACCTTACCTGTCTCTTGAGAAACTTGTATGTAGGTCTAGAAGCAACAGTTAGAACTGGACATGCAACCAAGACTGGTTCCAAATTAGGAAAGGATCACATCAAGGCTGTATATTGTCACCCTGCTTATTTAGCTTATATGCAGAGGACATGATGCAAAATTCTGAGCTGGAAGACTCACAAGCTGGAATAAAGATTGTCAGGAAAAATATCAGCAACCTCAGATATGCAGATGATACGACTCTAATGGCAGAAAGTGATGAGGGTGAAAAAGGAGAGTGAAAAATCTGGCTTAAAATTCAACATTCAAAACACTAAGATCATGGCATCCTGCCCCACCCATCAGTTCATGGCAAATAAATGGGAAAAAAGTTGAAACAGTGACAGATTTTCTTGGGCTCCAAAATCACTGTGGACAGTGACAGCAGCTATGAAATTAAAAGACATTTGCTCCTTGAAAGAAAAGCTATGACAAACCTAGACAGCATATGAAAAAGCAGAGACATCGCTTTGCCAACAAAGGTCCATATAGTCAAAGCTATGGTTTTCCCAGTAGTCATGTATGAATGTGAGAGTTCAACCAGAAAGAACTGATGCTTTTGAACTGTGATGCTGGAGAAGACTCTTGAGAGTCCCTTGGACTGCAAGGAGATCAAACCAGTCTGAATATTCATTGGAAGAACTGATGCTGAAACTCTAATACTTTGGCCACCCATTGCAAAGAACTGACTCATTGGGAAAGACCCTGATGCTGGGAAAGACTGAGGGCAAGAGAAGGGGATGAGAGAGGATGAGATGGTTTGATGGCATTACTGACTAATGAATATGAATTCAAGTGTGCTCTGGGAGACGGTGAAGGACAGTGAGACCTGGCAAGCTGCAGTTCATTGGGTCACAGAGATTTGAACCTGACTTAGTGACTGAACAATGACAACAAAGATGAATATTGAAGGGGAAAGGAAAGAACAAGAACAGAGACAATAAAACCCATGGAATGCTCTGTGTCCTCTTAATCGCATGATGAAATTATATTAGCTTTCTACTGCTGTCATGACAATTTACCAGTAACTTAGTAGCTAAATACAACACAAATTTATAAATTTCACAGTTTCTATGGGTCAGAAGTTCAGTGGGCTCTGGGGTTTGCTAAGAGTCTCAGAGACTGAAACCAAGGTGTTGGAACTGCCCATGCTCCCTTCTGGAAGCTCTGGCAAGAAAAATCAGCCATGCTTATTCAGTTGATAGAATTCAGTTCCTCACAGCTATAGGACTAAGGTTCTGCTTCCTTGCTAGATGTCAGTTGAGAGCTGTTTTGTTTCTAGATGCCACCTGCATTCCTTGGCATCTAGTTGCCTTACTTCCTCAGTCTTCAAAATCAGTAAGCATGGGTTGAATCCTTCTTACACTGTCTCTCTCTGACTGAGCTGGGAAAGAAGCCTCCTCTTTTAAAGCATCATGTGATTAGACTCAAAGGAATAGTCTCCTCATCTCAAATTCCATTACCTTCATCATATCACACAACTTTTACTATGCAATATAATGTATTTACAGGTCCCAGGGGCTAGGGAATAGACATTTTTGAGAGGACCTTATTCAGCCTACCTGAGAAATGAAAGTGAGAATGTATTAGAAATCAGATCAAGTAGCATTAAGTGTCCTTAATTAAGTGTCAAAGCTTTATTATATTGACCTGACAATAGGATCCTACTTTATGAAAGTGAATTATAATAAGAAAGTCCCCGTGCAAATGAAGCGGACAATAATGAGAGGGGCACATGTGGCCTGCAGAGTACTACACTGAGGAAGAGTCTGGGAGGAGTTTGGAAAGGATTTCTGATGGAGACCAAGAATGACGTTAATGAAGGGAAAGAATGGGATATCTGCAAAAAGAAATGCAAGAGAAACTTGAGCGTTGCAAACTTATTGCTACTCTTTCTGACCCAAGTTGGAATAGATGTTAAGTAATGAATCTTGTAGTTCTATATCCAAGCTACCTCATCTAGTTATTGTGGCATTGCTACTCGAAAGGAATCCTCGTTTATTAAGAAACGTTCCCTGAGCAAAAGCAGATGCTCAGTCTTCTGGTGCTCTGTGTAGGGTTTCAGGGCAATCTCAACAGCCTACACCTTGGATCTTACTCCCTTCTCTGAACACCACCTTGGAGAGTTTGATCAGTACAATGAACGTAACAGAAAGACAGCACTACTCCCTAATGTTTGGAGTCAGGTTGAAACATTGTACTAAGAGTTCCATGAAAACATTCCAGTTCCTCAAGAGAAAACGAGTTAGCAGTGCATTTTTATTTTTCTCATTCCATCTGCCTGCTGTTGCTGCTAAGTCACTTCAGTCGTGTCCAACTCTGTGTGACCCCATAGACAGCAGCCCACCAGGCTCCTCCATCCCTGGGATTCTCCAGGCAAGAATACTGGAGTGGCTTGCCATTTCCTTCTCCATCCATCTGCCTAGTTTCTCACTATTTTCTGTTATATCTAAATTTTGAATCTAGGTTATTCATTATGTTTTTATTTTATCTCTTGAGTTTACATCCAGTTTTATTAAGTAGATTTGCAGTTATTTGTCTTTCATCAGTAATTATATCAGACATTTTATAAGATTAATTTTTTCTGTTCTTCAGCTCTTAATTGGATAGACATGATAGTCTATCAATATATAATGATATGTACTCTAAGTAAAATAGAAATATTTTTTCTGAAACGTTCCCTGAAAATTATCTTGCAGTGCTTACATTCAATCAGACTCTACATAAGAATGTCTTTACTTTTCCAGCATATTTTGGATTCATCCTCTTCTCTGCATCCAAATTTTATTTTTCCTCTATAGACTGAAATACTCAGGCTTTGATTTCTATGTTAGTCTTTAAATTTATTTCCTCCCCAGTCTCTAACCATATCCATTAATTCTCATGCTTGTGCCAACACATTGTCCTAAAACGTTTTGAACTTGCTGGTTTGTTCCCTTTGACCTTACTATAGCTCCCTGATGTATGTTACTTTTTCATGGATTATATTCTCCATTCTTTCCCTTAATCTAACCATTGGGCTTCCCTACTGGTTCAGTGATAAAGAATCTGCCTGCCAATGCAGGAGACATGGGTTTGATCCCTGGGTCAGGAAGATCTCTTAAAGAAGGAGATGGCAACCCACTCCAATATTCTTGTCTTGGAAATCCCACGAACAGAGTAGCCTGGTGGGCTAGAGTCCATTAGTAGCAAAGAGTTGGACATAACTTAGCAATTAATGACAATCTAACCCTTACATTTCTTTCAGAACCAAATTGAAAAGATTTTATCTTTTTAGCTGATAATCCCTGGCAATTTGTCTTCTGGTCTCAGTTTACATATTTACATTACATTAGTCTGTATTATAGGATTTTTATGTTCTTCTCTTACTGTTTCTGTGAATCTTATTTGCCCTATTATATCTTAATTTTTGTTAGGTAGGTGATTGTTTCTTTTTCTTTTATGGGCTCCCCAGTACCTGGCATGGTACTATGCTCACAGCAAAATTCTAAGAGTTAATTTGTTGTCTTCTGAATAATAAAGAAATAAATTGATGTTAAATGACTCAGTTCAATAATATTTAATGTATGTTAAAATTTAAACACAAAAATTAAGAATATGTGCATGCTTTTAAAATAAGGCTATGAAAAAGAAACTGAATGAAAACTGTCTCCTTAGCCTCCTTTTTCCTAAAGTGGACTCTTATGTATACTGAAACAAATATTTTTATTTATTTATATCATACTAACTATAACTCTGGCATCACTGATTCAATGGACAAGCTCTGGGAGATGGTGAAGGACAGGGAAGCCTGGTGTGCTGCGGTCCATGGGGTTGCAAAGAGTTGGACACAACTAAGCAACTAAGCAAGAAAGAATATATAGGAACTACTGTGTGTAAACTGTTCTGTGTCTTTTTTGTCACTTACATGTATTTCTCACTCAGTTTGATGATCTTTCCAAATCAGCATTTTCAAATATATTTTCATTACTTTTTAATGGCTATGTAGCATTTCATTGTAAAATGTGCCAAGCACTATCTTCCATTTAGGAATACTGAAGCTGTTTCCAGCTCTCTGTTATTACAAAGAAAGCTGCAAACAAATACGAAGGATACACTTCAGGCAAAAATTAGTCCTGGCAGAACCTATTTCTCTGAAACAAATGTATCCCCATTCCCATGTCATATCTCTTAACCACTCAAAAACCAAGAATTTATATTATCTTTGAGGAAAAGCAGGTGAGAAAGAGTGTGACAGACTTAACACCAAGTTTTAACAACAAATGATTAAAGCTTGATTAAAAGTTCAGTTAATGAAATGTACTATGTTGAACTCAGTAGTAAAAAAGGAACAAAGTTAACATTTCCACACTTGATTTTTGTGACTAAAATGATCATACTTGCAACACTATTTTTCCTGGAATGATAGAAGTGAGAGGGGATCTTCATGGATATCTGGAAGGAAAATTTTCCAGGCAAACTCACAAAGCAAATACAAAGACTCTGGTGGAAACACGTGGCTTAAGTAGAGTGAGAAAAGGGGAGAGTGGTATGAAAAATCCAGAGAGGCTGTATAGAGGCTTATAAAACATTTAAAATACTTTGTCTTTTTCCTGAGTGAAATGAAAGACATTGGAGAGCTTTAAACTAACAAGCAATTTAATCTAATTTAGATTTTAACAGAGTCACTTGCTCTTTTAAGAATATATAGAAAGGAGGCAAAGAACAGATATATTTTTCAGGCTATACAAAAATCTACGTAAAATTGATTGTAGCAATGAACTGTGAAATATAAGCTATTGTGTAAGGAAAAATGAGGGCACCAATGTGCAGATGACATGAAAAATAAATGACAGTACTATTGACTTAAAGAAAAACACATAACATAGTGTTATAAGGGTTTTTTGTTGTTGTTCCTTTTCTAAGGGTCTTATTGAGGACTATAGCCCAGGAGACAGCTCTGAGGATTTGGTCCAAAGAGGTAGGGGAGAAGCAGTATGTATATATATATATATATATATATATATA